>QNUK01000604.1:0-20000 GCA_013621035.1 Clarias magur
TTTTACACAGTAACACTCCTCCTCCCTCTCCCCACCTCGCTTTTTAAGATTCACAACAAACACACACAACGGAAACACGGTTTTAACAGGAAAAAATTTAAATCTCTGAGACTGGCATGAGCACATATTAACGGACTCACTTAAGTTTCACAACAAACACACCGTTTTAACAAGGAAAAAAAGAAATCTCTCTGACCTGGCGTGAGCACATACTAAGGGAATCACTGCGGTAAAGTAATAAAAAAAAAAAATTCAATTAAAAAACACACAAATGAACCAGCACCTTACCTCTGAAAAGAATCGCGACAGAGCAGAGTTTGTGTCTGTGAAGCCGGGGAGAGGGTGAAAAAGCAAGAGAGCGTCTGTGCGTGTGTCGGTGTCAAATTATGCGCGCACACGCATAAGAGACGAGCAGAGTTTCTGTGTGTTTGCGAAGCAGTTGGGGGGGGTGGAGGTGAGAGTGACGCTCGAAATAAGAGACGCATGCGTGATACATGATACTCGGCACTCGTAAACTAATACTTGCTCAGTTTTCGATTAAAAATTTATTAAAAATCTTCGCTCGGTTTGCGGAACACTCGTCACTCGCAAGCCGAGGTTCCACTGTATTTGATAAACAATGTGACTCAATTTGAAGTGGTGTAGTGGCAGTGGCTAATCAGTCTATGCTCATAATTTAAAAAAAAATTTAATTCAAAACTGTACCAGAATCATACCAAACTGGTACTTCAAAACCGAGGTACATACTGAACTGTGACTTTTGAGTACCTGTTACACTCCTTGTGAAAACTCAACAACTTTATTGAGATCAAACAGTATATAAACATTCAGTGCATGTGCTATAAGGAAACAGGCAACACTGATACCATGGAAAAAGAGACATGCAAACAAAAATTTAAGTGGTAAATTTAGCCACACATAAATTTGAGCATGTTAAATATTCACCTGCAACTTACAAAGTAACACGGAGACAGTTAAATCACAAAAGAACTTTTAAGAAATGGTTAGTAGGATCATTTGCTCACTTTAATATCATGTTTGGAAATTATTTACTTTACTGGCACCTTTTCTGACAATATACTGTACAGACCCCATATTTATAGAAGGTTTTATTTTGCAAAGATCAACAAATTTAAAGATTTTTGAGGTCGTAAATTAAGGGTGTCTAATTTTATGCACAAATTGCCACTGTGTCTTCAGGTTTTTATTCTAGCCAATGAAAAGTGAAATGGTTAGAAGCATTCTTGGCCTTTTTATGGTTAAAATAAAAACCTGTAGTCACACCAGTTCTATGCGAAAAAGCCAGGAAGTCTGTACGAAAATAAAAAGGGGATTTAGACCTTTATTACAGCCAGACACTAAACTATAATCAACTCCCCTGCGAAACATACTTGTTTAATTAACATGTACTTTAACACAACCTGTTTTGAATCCCTGCAGACACCTTGCAATGTTCTGATTTTTCAAATTAAAATCAGCATCCGTTGTGAGATAAATTGTCTTTGAGATAACAGACAAAAAATAGAAATACACTTAATACGGAATGATATATGAACCTACACACATTTTGCTCAGGTTGGACGCAATTAAGTCTCCAATATACACACAGGGGCACATCATTACATGGTGATATAAAGGAGTAATCATGCATCAGACTACACATCAAAACGGCATACAATCTGTCTAATGTAACATTCACTTGCTATTAAATGAGCTTATACATGTTTGTAACTTATTAACTTGCCATAATTATAGTATAGAACTATAGTATATATACTAATTATAGTATAGAATTATAGAACCAAAAAGAAGTTACTGTGGTGCATTGCAATAACAATAACCAAAATAAGAGATAATAAAAGATTGCATTATAAAAGAAACTCCCGCAAATACAAGCTAACCAAAAATAAATAAACAAGTAAAAATATCAACATATCAATAAACAAGCTGTTATAGCCTCATAAGTCAAAGATGACTTTTGATTATTCATTTTTGAATGTTTATTATTTGACAGGCAAAAACAAAATGTTGGCACAGCACAACCATGCTTGTACTTCTCTGAGAGGCAAGCATCCTCCAGAAAGGAGTCCTCAAGTCTGTGGGGGAAAGACACCTCTTAAAACAGACAAGACTAAATAAACTGTAAACGTGTTTTAACGCGAGACGATGGTCATTTCAACTACGGGCCTAGAAGTCTCGTTTTCTGCTACCAAGAACCAACTACCTAAACAAATACATAAACCAATAAACCCTGCACCACTGACACCCACCATATAATAACCATTAACAAAACCAAGGAAACTATAGGAGATCATCTTTTTTGTATTTCCAATTTCGTTTTAAGTAAAAAAAAAAGACGTGTACAGGTCAACATTATGTCATATTCGTCATTGTTGTTTTTGTTAATAATAATAACAAAATGGAGTGGTCTGATCACAGAAATGTAAATCTGCCAATAACGATCCCTGATCACAGGTATGTTTGGGTTATTGAAATCTTAATTTTTAAGTGTCCATCATTTACTGTGTAATATTGTTTATTTGGGTGATTCTCACAAAACCATTAAAACTCTGGCACAAATGATTTTAAATATAAAATGTGTACTTTAGTAATATAAAAGAGCATGATAAACATAACGCTGCTCTCTACCTTGCTCAATGTGCAATATCAAGATTAGAATTTTTATAATTTTACTGCATTTTTTGTGGAAATTCTCATTATCGCAATGTGTGTGAATGTGTGTTATAATTTAAACAAAAAAACAAATAAAATGTAGAAAAACAAATGCATGTTTTACTAGATTATTTTAAATGATGGAAAAATTAATTGCTGAATATTTATTTATTATAATTAAAAAATAAATGATGTGTCCCATGTCTGATGCTCTCATCCTCCACAACATTTTCAAGGACTGTTTGAACACACATACAGAATAAAAATAAAGTTTGATCATGAGTGATGGAGCACATGGGACACTTGCTTCAAGATAACTTACCAGTTATCTCTTTATATCTCACCTGCTAAATGTTAAATAATCTCTTGTCAGAATGTTAACATGACATTTTGACATTTGAGGAAGTTTTCTACATTTTGAAATTGTTTGACAATTTTTTTTTATCAAGGTCTAATTACATGCACTGAGAAATAATTCACCAACATCCTGAGGCACCACATCCTCCGCAACGCCATTCTCAACATTTAAGGTCAGTTGCAATACAGAGAACTTGAATTTAATATTAATGTAAAATTTACAAACTTGATTTGTTTCATTGTAGATAGTCAGCAAGTGAGGGGAAAAAAGCTTTTGCAAGGGCCAGACTGACAAACTTCAAAGAAAAATTATACAGCAACCCATAACTGCTCACGGAGTACACAAGAAAGAATCCTAGCAAAAAAATCAAAACACACTACAGTGTTAGATTCATCATCATCTTCACCTCCCCCGACTGCATCCTCAACACTTGTACCCACTAGCTTCATATCCTCATTTATTACATTCATATACCCTCTCTTCGCCTTGGCCTGGCAGATCCATGTGCAAGATTCTTCTACCAATATACTCACTCTCCCTCTTCTGAACATGTCCAAACCATCTTAATCTGACCTGTCTAACTTTGTCCCCTAAATGTCCAACATGAGCTGTCCCTCTGATGTACTTGTTTCTAATTTTGTCACTTCCAAAAAGAACCTCAACATCTTCAGCTCTGCTACCACCAGCTCTGACTCCTGTCTATAAAACTTACAGAATGGCCGGGCCCACCACGGTCTTGTACAGCTTCCCCTTGATTCTCGCTAATATTTTTCTATCACACAGAACTCCAGACACTTTCCCCTCTTATTCAAACCAGCCTGCAATAATTTCCTCTTTCCCACCCTCTCCATCCCCCTGGACTGTTGACCCCAAGGAGTTAAACTTGTGTATTTTCTTTACCTCTTCACCCTGTATTCTTACTGTTTCACTTCCCTCCATTTCACTGTAGAACTGTTGTGTAGCATGGTTGTTAAGAATTAACAAACATGTGACAAGTTCTGACCAATCAGAATGTGGTATTTTGTTAGTTTTTTGCCATGGTAATGCCATGGTAAAATGGTTCATGTTTTTTTAACCAAGAAAGCTTGAAAGTGAGGGCAAAAAAGTTCATTTGATTGTGCACAAGAGTGCATTTGCCACATTTGGTCAAGAGAGGAAGACTTTTAATTTTTGTAGGTTATGATAGACATTAATGCCTTTCAGACAATCTTACCAGCAAACATCTCAGATTACAAATGTAGATCTTTACTTACAGCTAATGTCTCATCAGTTAGTACTAAAATTTGTTTAAGATAAACAAAGTAATACCTGCAAGTACTAAAGCTTTCATATTTACTCAGTTTGTCTCATCAAGGTAATCAAAACAGAACACTTAACAACATTTATGGTAAAACTGTGATCATTTAAATAGAATATAAACACAGCAGAAGAACACTAATCGTTGGGCATGACATTATACACTAACCAAGCAAGCAGATCCAGTACTAAGCTGAATCAGAGACAACAAGTCAGCATGAATAGGTGGAGACATAGGGCTAAAAATAAAGACACAAAAAAGTGACCATTGCTGAAGTTATGCAAACAAACGTGCATGAATAAGAATACGAAACACGACTCAAGTACAAAAAGTAACTGGATATGACTCGATAGTTGAGGTGAGAGACAACACTGGGACATAATGGAAAGCTAACGTTACAACAATACAGGCCACAACAAAGCTAGCTAGATTGCAAACACAATAGGGTTGTGTACAGGCTAGGAGGAAAAACCTATGACGTTACGTAATTTGTTTGCTTTGAGACGAATGATAAAATGTCGTAGATAAAGATGTCCAAGTGGGCACGTTATTTAGCTAGCCATGTTAACGTTAATTAAAGCACCAATCAGCTAGCTAGCCACTAGTCGTACCCGTTGAAGACTGTGCTGCCTACCAGCTGAACTTTCTCCCACACCTTGGCTAGAGTTAAAAGCAGAAATAAATGAAGACGAGAAACCAAACTTATTTTGGAAGCAATATTTCCCATGTGGCTTTCCAGTTTATGTACAATAGCTAACGTTAGCCCTCTTGGATTAGCTAAATAGTGGGTCTGCTTGGAGCACAGCTTGCTTTATCTCACAGACACATGGCTCCTACACGCTAGCTAAATACCTGGCTTTATAACATAAACAGATATACTCAACGTGTACTGTTAAAGCGTTTATTTAGTAACCGAGGTCTGGTAATTAATATATAAATGAGCTAGCTAACAAAGCTAGGTTAGCCTAGCGGGAACATTTCACTCAGTACTTCCAAACACAAACAATCGAAGCTTGTAGCTGTTATCCTAGACGTAGGGACGTTATATAAAGTAACTCCTGAAATTAAAACCAAGAAATAACAATGGTATTTATCGAATAGTATCTATAACAGAGAACTCTATTTCCGCAGTTATAAAGAGACCTTTAGAGAATGGAGTTACCTGGGGGGGCAGTGAAGCCCGGGTCTGCGGGACCGGCGGTCGCCCTTTTCATGTGACTCTGGCAACGGCCTCCAGATCCACTCGAGGATCTTGCTCGCGCTCCCTGTTTGTGACGCCATTGTCAATAGGCGGACCACACACACACACACACACACACACGCTCACACAAACATGCACACATATCAGTGGGTAAGGGGTTGGACTACAGTTCAGAAGGTCCCAGGTTCAAACCCCAAATGTAAATGTAAACATCGCATGCTCATGAGTATATACACACACACACACACACACACACACACACACACACACACACACACACACACACACACACACATAAAGACAGCATAGTTGTGTGAAACAAGTAATGTTACATTTATACGTCATATTTACAGAGACAGAAGAAAAAAGAAAAGACAAAGATGGAAAGTAAGACAGGCGGAGAGCGAGACAGAGATGGACACAGTGCCATGTTTCTCACGCCCCCGTCAGCCACAGGAGTTTTATCTTGGGAGAAACACAAAAGGAAACATGTTAAATCCTTACTTAGAGAGAGAGAGAGAGAGAGAGAGAGAGAGAGATAAGAGTTATAGGGAGCGACTGAGAAAAGGACACAGAGCTATAGACAGAGACAATAAGACGGACGAAGGGAATGAAAGAAAGAGACAATAAGAAAAAGAGTGATCGAAAAGAGAGAGACAATGAGATAACAAAATAAAGGGTAAAGGCGACAGAGAGAGAAAGATATTGTGAGCGACAGAGAAAAGGACAGTAATGGAAATGGACGGAATGGCAGGGAGACAATAAGAAAAAGAGACAGAAATACTGTAGTGTGTGTGAGAGAGAGAGAGAGAGAGAGAGAGAGAGAGAGAGAGAGACAGAGAGACATTTGGGAATGTCACTGGAAGGACAGAGAAAAGCACACAAGGAATATGAGACAGGGACAGGGACAGAGAGACAAATAGAGGACATGGCAGAAAGAATGATGGAGATTGAAAGAAAGAGGGAGATGTTGGGAGAGACAGAGACAGGGACAGTAATAGAGATGAATGGCAGAGACTGAAGGCGAGACAGGAAGCACAAAAGAAAGTGTGGGCGAATTCTTGTTCCAGAGTAAGGAACGCAGGGACAGGGACAGTGAGGCAGGGACAGTGAGACAGACGGAGCGAATGGCAGAAAGAGACAGAGAGAGACCAAACAAACAACAACAACAATTACTGTAGCCGAGACATTAAAGAATAAGAATTCTCACAGCTGTAAAAGGACACACCGAAACCCATAAACGCAAAATGAGCTACAGGAAGCAGCAGGGACAGAAACGCGCGTCCCTCCATCTGTCCAAAACATAACCGGATTAGAGAGCAGTGTTACTGTAAACCCACAGCCATCATCCCAAACTCCTCCCGTCTGAGCACTGAGCAGAACCCGAGCAGAAGAGTTTGAGCACGAAATGAGACAAATCCATTCCTGCAGTTTTGAGGCGGGAAAAAAGTCGTAATGCTGGCTGAGAGAGAAGAATTTATGAAGCGTCAAGAAGAGGGTCTTAAAAAGGACAAACACCAAAATGTTATATTTAATTCGTTTGTACCAAGTGTGAATGCTGTATGATTTCACAAAATGCTAGAACTCCGCCTTTAATGGTTATTTATTTCTTTTTTACTACCACGATGCAGTTGTGTGTTCGCGTCCGAGGAAATATACAGCCAAATCATTATCAATAATACGCTGGTTGACTTTTTTAACTAGAGTTTGTTGATCATAAGAGACGGTAGTTGATGTTACAGAAGTCCATGAGTGCTGGGGAAACTGCAACCACGGCAACAGCCAACAGCCTGTAAACCCTTCGTTTTTATGCTTCAACATTCTCCAAAAATCCAGTAAACGCATTTATTCGTTCCCTTTTCTTTCACAAAAACGCAAACTACAAAGACTTACACACACACACACACACACACACACACACACACAACAGCAATGGGGTCTCATGGTGCGTTCACTAAGAAAGAATCTTTTGTCTTCCAAGTGATTTGACTCTGAATTGACTCAGACGAACGCGGTGAATCGAACACAGCGTGTGTTTCGTGTTACATTTTTTGTATCAGGTTCTCTCGTGACGGCCGTGCGCCCAAATCTATTTCCTCTATTTTCGCTCACTCTTGAGAGCTCACTTGGCATGCGGCCTCCATGTACGACGGCGTGGAGCTTCGGAAGGCAGGAGGAAGCGTGCGGACGTTAACGGAGAGAGTGGCATGTGACGGGGCGATGCGCGAAGGACTACACGAGATTCCCCGACACTTTCAGGTTCATACAGAGCCGGCTGCGTCGACATCAACGCCGCTGCACCGGTCGGGGCCGATGTCAGCCTTCGCCGTGTTTGAGTTTCACAGAGAGAGCACTGGGCGGGGTCGGCGGGCCACATCTGCAAACGTGCCGCTGAGGAATCTGCGAGCGTCAGCCGTGCGCCTCTGCGCCAGCTGGGCACTGCTTCCAACCTGCACGCGCACATCCTCACACTTTCTCTCCCCTTTTCTCTTAAAAAGAGGAGCAAAAGATCTGAAAATTTCGACACATGCTTACGATTTAACCGTCCCTTAATCGTATTAAGCTTCGAAAAGCATATAACCTGTTGCTTAAATTAACAGCATTCCGTGCAAAATGAAGGATTTTTACCCCCCAAAAATCTGTAGTGTCCGTAACCATGTCAAATTCATGTGGCACTATCTTATCTTATCTTAATTCAGCATTTTAGAATAAAACACTTTTCCAGCCGAGATTCGTCTGAATGACAGTTAAGGCCGTTGGAAGATCTGAATTCAAAAAAGTTCCGGACGCTACAGACATCAAAGGGCGTGAAACCGTCCATCAAACCATCAATCGTGTTTCTTTTTATCTGACAAAAATGTTTACAAAAACAAAGAATCATACTGTCGATCAGGAGACAAGGCACATTACGTACGTTATGATGAATTAAAATGGTGTTATATGATTCTGTCTGAAAATTCACTTTTTTCACCTCCTGCACTGAGACACTTTTGAGCTCCAGGACCTCGTTTTGGCCGAGAGGTTTTTTTTTTTTCCCCCCTGTAATGATCGTCAGCGTGAACACGACTGTATTAACTAGCAAACGAATCAAAAGGACGGATTTCTCTTCGATAACGACTCGGGAAAGTCGAACTCTCTCCTGCAGGGGAGTGAACCCAACTCCCCCCGCCCCCCCTCACACACACACACACACACACTCCTTTTCTCTCTCCCTGCAGGTACGAGGGCTGAACAGAGGAGAACAGACGATGAGTCACTTACAAAGAAGCCGAGGCATTTTTGTGAAGCCTGAGTTTAGAAATAAAACACACACACACACACACACACACACACACACACACACACACACACACACACACACACACACACACACACACAGCGGTGTTCCTCAGTCAGGAGCCCGAACCATGTGGCTCGTTACTGACAGCACCAGCGGCGCTACTGACCAAACACCAGCAAAACAGCTCCAGACACGACATGACGGATATCACTGATCCTTAACCTTTCCATTCCAAAAATGGTAAAACACTCCAACACACACACACTCACACACACGCACACACACGCACGCACACACACACACACGCACAGCGCATGCAGCACTCCCGCTCATTTCAGATCACATGCAATCAGAAAGTGTTACTATTTTCGCCTTGCTGCCCGCCTCGCTTGTCTAAGAGCGGTTTTCCTGTCATTGTGTGTGTGTGTGTGTGTGTGTGTGTGTGTGTGTGTGTGTGTGTATGTGTGTGTCTGAGAGAGAGAGAGATAGAGAGAGAGAGAGAGTCTGAGTCACCCCTGGGAAAAAAAAATTCTCGAAAACACAAAATTCAATCCATTTGTGTGTGTGTGTGTGTGTGTGTGTGTGTGTGTGTGTGCGTGTGTTCCTGAAAAACAAATGAAAATGAAACTAGCACGCTCAAACTGACAAACACTCACACACACTGTCACAATTTGATAACATGTAAACAATCAAGTGTGTGTGTGTTAGACCCTAAAAAACAAACATGAGCTGTCTCTCAGTTTTATTGATATAACGGCTTGATTGACAGCTGGGAAGAACAGAGGAGGAAACAACAGAGAGAGAGAGAGAGAGAGAGAGAGAGAGAGAGAGAGAGAGAGAGAGAGAGAGTAAACAGGTAGAGACAAACATAAAAGGATAGAGAGACAGACAGAATTAAAAAATAGAGGGATAGACTAAAAGGTCAGATAGAGAGACAGACAGACAGACAGACTGGGCAAATTGAGAGGCAGACAGAATGGACAGAGAGACAGACAGAATGAAGAGAGACAGAATGAAGAGACAGAGAGAGAGATAAATGGAGAGAGACTAAAAGAGCAGATAGAGAGACAGACAGATTGGACAGACAGACAGACAGGATGAAGACAGAGTTAAACAGACAGACATGTCTAATATCTAAAATGATACCGTGAAAACTTATGAGAAATATGTTCATTCATAGCGTATGATCGTGTACGGGGTCGGAGTGCCAGTCCATTGCAGGGCACACAGAGACACACAGAGACACACACAGAGACACACACACAGACACACACACACAGACACACACACACAGACACACACACACAGACACACACACACAGACACACACACACAGACACACACACAGACAAACACACAGACAAACACACAGACAAACACACACACACACACACACACACACACACACAAAAAAAACACACACACACACAGACTCCCAAGGTGGGAATGGAACCCTTGACCCTGGAGGCAACAGTGCTACCCACTAAGCCAGAGAGCTAATATCGTAAAAAGTGTATAATGATAGGAACTTTAAACATGTAATAAGGTAAAGTGCAACAGGTCCGTGTATTAGTTTCCGTTTGAAGCCGTTCTGAAAGCTGATAACTGAAGCTCGGTGCAATAAAATTATCTGCGTTTATTAAAACCCCATCCCCACTGATGAACATAACACCAGGACTCCACTGATTGATCTCCGGGACACGCGTGTGCTGTCTGAGCGCTGCATGATGATTTCTGTTCGAGTCTGTTCCATGGATACGAGCGTGGTTATGGGATATAAAAGCAGGAAACTAAAGATGTTTATGAGAAAAAAAAATCAGATTTGCCCTGCTGTCTGAAAAGGTCTTGGACATGTGGCTGAAATCAGACAGCAGAAAGGCGTCCGTGGTCAAAATAACAAATAACCAGACGAGCTGCGTCTGAACGGAACGTTTGTTTTGTCTGCGACACTAATGATGCTCTAAATGCAATTAAATGTAAAAAATCTCAGGCATGTAAACTCCATCCAACTCCATCTTTTTTTTCATGCTCGGAGGAAACTCATCTCACACACACACACACACACACACACACACACACACACACACACACACACACACACACACACACACACACACACACACAGCGGGACACAGAACAGAAGGCCGTGACCCAAAGCTTTCGTCAAACAGGAAGGGGGCGGAGAGTAAACAAGGAACAGCGTGAGATAGACGAAGAGCCGACCGGGTAAACCGAGCTAATAAAGGAAGGAAAACAGGAGGGAGGGAACGAGGGAAGGATGGCGAGTGCAGTGGGAGAGGAGAGGAAAAGAAGGAAGGAAGAAAGTGTGGCCTTGAGAGAAACAGCAGATAACTCGGCGAAGGAGGAGAGATGGAGCGGAGGCGAGGGATGGAGAGGTCGAGGGAGAGGAAGGAGGAATGGAAGAGCGCTTTATCTCCGTCTCTCACGCAGAACAAGGAGAGGAGAGCATAACTGTGGACGACAGTGTGTGTGTGTGTGTGTGTGTGTGTGTGTGTCTGAGCGAGAGAGAGAAATAGAGAGGCCATTTCCTGAGTGCCCATTTTCTTCTCAACCTTAATCTTCAATAATCCATAGCATTTGTTTCTATTTTCATACTCACACTCACACACACACACACACACACACACACACACACACACACACTATCTCTCTATCCCCCTTTTACACACATTTGCACACACACAAAAAAAAAAACACGTGCATGAATGACATATCCTGTTGACTTTCATATCAATCTCTCTCTCTCTCTCACACACACACACACACACACTAAAGTCAAAACCTATCCAAACGATCCTAATTCGGGAAAACAAAGGTCATCCTGTTGGTGGAGATAAATTGACAGTATTTTTTTGTCGATATGGGGTAACAGAAAGGTGGGTGTGGCCAGAAGGAAATTATAGTAGTAGGAGGAGGCGTGGTTAAGAAAAGATGTCCTGCCAATCAAATGTGCCGGTTACCCTTCCTGACGCAGCCATGCCATTTTTCCAACCAGGCTTGGGACTGACACCGCATGCAGTGGTTGGCTAGTATGGGGTGTGGCAACTACCGACGGCGGAGTCTTAGCTGCATGAACTGAAACTCATGAAGGCTTATGCATGTACTGATTTCAATATACAATCAAAACAAACACATAAAAGAATTATACAAAATTAGTTTTACACATCATTCTGTAGCATCCTGTAGAAACCCAGCGGAGAATTCCCAGAGCAAGTCTTCAAATATGAGGAGCGCTCATGTCAAACTTCTGGTAAATAAGGGCGTCAAAGCAATTGGCATTAGAAGCCATTTCCAAATGTTTCTGCCATCACAGGAGTTCCTGGGAGGCCGGCGTTTCAGAAGTGAAGCAGGTAGTTTGATCACGGCTCCGGCGTCCTGAGAAAACCTTCTACACCGATGGTGTCCGAGCACTAGTGAAACACTGGGATACGTGCATTAGTGCACTGTAGCAGCGGATTATATAGAGAAATAAATATAGAGAGAGTTTTTACTCTCTGAACTGTGTTCTGTTATTCTGTGCAATCAAAAGTTGCGCTTTGACTCGAACGCCTGGTCACCGTGTACGGAGAATCAAACTGAGTCTCGTCACGTCTCAGCGTTTATAATCCACCAAATATCCATTTTTCAGGTTCAGGTTTTCTTCGCGTGATTGGTTTGCGCGGTAACTGAAGCTCCATGGTTCCAGCTGTGTGATGAAATATTAACATTGCAATTTATCGAGCTCCGTACTGTAAACCTGATCCCTTCTTTGATATCATGGACCCTGCTGGAGAGCCAGTAATGCCTGTGATTAATAGCACTTTCACACCTAACTGCTTTGGTGAGGGTCCATTGATGTTTCTCCCACTTCATCTTGGTTCGAAGCACAGTCTGGTAAAAGCCAGGGTCTCCTCCAGCCTGCTGACTGAACCGAGCTTCATGCTAACATGAGGACATTTAATCACCATAGTTTTGTTTTTGTTCATTTACATTTTCAGCGTTCTGCAGCTGTGTGAGCACAGACACATCAAACCGTACCAGCTTAATGAAGGTGTATAAGATCAGAGGAAAAAGGTTTATTGATAAGAATATTATAAAAGGAATAAACCGTTGAACGTTGCGAGGTACAGAAAACTAATCCACGATGTACAGTAGTGTGCTAAAGTGACCTCATTGTCACCACCGTGAATATGAATGATTACTGATTATCTTCTATTTTATTCCTCGTATATAAACACCACAATTTCCAATTACATTATTTTATTTATTAAAGAACAACATTTTTAAATACAATTACGTTGCGGTAGATTTAAGAAAAAAAAATTTATTATACTTATTAGTTATGGTATAAACAGCTATAATCTGTCATTCCGTTAATAATACAAAAAAACAACAACGCAGCAAATCTCAGCTCGTCACCTTACAGTGCCTTGCAAAAGTATTCATACCCTTTGAATTTTTCCACATTTGAACTTTGGCGCATTATTGTGAAGTGGACTGAAAAATTATAAACGGTTTTCAACATTTTTTACAAATAAATATCTTGTATTTGTATTCAGCCCCCTTTACTCTGATACCCCTAACCGAAATCCAGTGGAACCAACTGACTTCAGAAGTCATCTAATTAGTACATAGAGTATGTGCAACTCTCTGTAATTTAATCTCAGGATCAATACAGCTGCTCTGTGAAGTCTTCAGAGGTTTGTTAGAGAACATTAGTAAACAAACAGCGTCATGAAGCCCAAGGAACACATCAGACAGGTCAGGGATAAAGCTGTGAATACTGTAAGTGTTTATTATATCTGGCACTGGAGACTCCTTCTATCCTTCCATAAATATTAAATAAGTAGATTATACCTTATAGAAAATTTTCAACATATCAGTATTTACTTTGGTGACATTACGGTATGAGTTTTGTTTGTTTTGTTTTGTTTTTATGTTAGAATAATGTGTATGGAATGATATCATAACAATGGTTAGGGTTAGGGTTAGTAATATATAATACATACATATAAATAAATAATAATAATAAATATAATAAATACAAAATACATGATGATATTTATAATAAATACAAAATACATGATGATGGGATAACGTTGAACAAAGTCCCATAATGCAGTGGTGCAAAAAACTACGTCAAACAATATTAATACCGAACCAAGCTGGACTATGCTGTAGTGAGTGCGACCAATGTTTACCACTGGACCACTAGGGGGCGTGCCGCTGACGCCAGTAAACACCATATTACAGTGGAGTACTCTGGGTGCTAAGACATTCCTCGCACTAATATTTCTGAAAAGATTTTAACAGAGAGGCAACATTACAACACTAAGAAATGCGAGACATGAGATACACATACCGTGTGTGGGAAGCTGTTGGGTCCGTCCCAATTCATGATCGGAATTCTAAATTCTGTTAGAAACGGAAGGGACTGTGGACGCAGTCAGACACTCTGCGAATGGATGTTAATCGGAATAAATGCTCCAAGTAAAGGTTACAGGTACGTTGTTTTGAGGCTGCACTTACAGCGTTGTGGTTGGAGTTGTTCACGCAACGTCAACTCAACGTCATTTTACCAAATTGAACGTCATCGCAACATCGATGCAACAAATTCGCAACGTTAGGGTTCCTGCTGATATGTTTTAGAACGAGTACATTCATATAAACCTGAGACGTTTATCCACACTTCTGTCAGAGCTGCTGTTCTAGAACGTTAATCAACACCGTCTGACCAATCAGAATCCAGAATTCTAAAAAAAAAAAAAAAAAAAAAAATGCTAAGTGATACTTCATATACAGTATATGTGAAACATATTACACAAGTATCAACATATTTAGCTTTCCAACTGTAAGACAGACTAAATGTTCTTTTTGTCCTAATGTACAAATAATTAAAGTTTAAAACGTGGAAAAGGAAGAGAAATAAAGCCCTTATAAAGCTCTGTGCACTGCGAGCTTATAATAACCGTCAGGTCTAGGCACTCACTGCTGGACCCCAGGAGTTTAAAGTGAATTAAAGAACAGAAATAGGTTTTAAATCAAATCTGTGAACAATAGCTACAATTACAGTGAACAACAAAAACAACAAAAGCTACACGAGCTGCTACCATTTTAGTAACCTCGAACATTCGAGACATAGAAATAATCTCACCGAATCGGCCCAAACCTGCTGCAGATCTACACCAGATATTCATCAGCCTCCTACTTAGCGCTAAAGATATCGGCCGAGTCGTGCCAGTCATGTCTCTCGGCTCGGAGCGCTGCGCGTCTCGCACCTCACAGCTTTATAAAACGGTGCAATAACAGCATGTACCTGTCACGAACACAATCCAGAGCACCACGAGGACGAAACCGGCGTTCGCGGGAGTTGTTTCTTTAACCGTTACATTTCTCAGATTTTCGGTTCCACAGCTGTTTTCAGAAAAACATTCAAATAGGACGCACCTCAAATGCAACAAATGTCCTTTATTGAGGAGAAGAGACAGCGTGAAACAATATTTTCCTGTAACTTTTCTTTACTGGCAATTCAATCAGCACACAAACCATTTATATTTTCTCTAAAACTACAGGTTAGAAACTTTCTCACATTAAAAAATATCCAAAATCCAACTGAAATATAAGGCGACAGCTGCGTCCCGGCGAGGCCGGCACGTCGGCGTGGGAGCTCGCTCTGAGAGTTCACGTACGCCTCCCCTCCTCCCCGAAATCACGGCCGATCTCCCCCCTGAGCTCCCGGCTACGGATGGCAGTAGCATCAGCAAAGATTCAAACTCATGATCTCCGGTTCATACGCCAGGGATGGGAAGGCATTGGACTGCTGATCAGAACGTCCCAGGTTCAAACCCCAACACCAAATTGCCCCTGTTGGGCGCTTGAGCAAAGCTCTTAACCCTCAACTGCTCAGATATTTAATGAGATGAAAATGAAAGTCGCTCTGGTGTCTAGATTTACATTTACACCCTGGATAAGACACTGAACGAACACTGCTTGAGTGTGCATGTCTGATTGATACAGAACCAGCTACATGTGAGCCATGTTCATAGCTAACTATTAGCATGCAAGCTAGTTTACATTAGCAGAGCTGTAATTTATCATAAGGTTAAAAAAAAAACAAAATCTAAGCGTGTGATTGTTTTTTTTCCCCCAGTAGTTTAAAAATTAAACTTCTTTCACATGTTTTATGTCTATTTACAATTTGAGTTTTTATGTGTGTGTGTGTGTGTGTGTGTGTGTGTGTGTGTGTGTGTGTGTGTAATTTGTGTTTCTACTTCATTAAATATTTGCACTTCTACCAGTTAGCTCTGTGTGTGTGTGTGTGTGTGTGTGTGAGAGAGAGAGAGAGAGAGAGAGAGTGTGTGTGAAACAGAAACCACAGGAGGATGAGAGTGCAAAGCGCTAAACTGCTAGCAATAAATATTCACTTGCTAGCAAAATTAGCATCGTAGCTCAACTAATCCTAAGCAAAAAACTCACTTCTATCTCGTGTGTTTGCCTGTAAATTCTGTTTAGCTTTTATTCTTCAGTTCTGATGAGAAATGCTGTCTTACATGCCAGGCTTTTGTATTAAATAAGTAGATTTTACCTTATAGAACATTTTCAACATCTCAGTGTTTATACTTTTGATGTTAAGTTTTTGATAGTCACATTGTTGTGGTGACTTTACAGTATGATGTTGTTGTTGTTTTGGTTAAAGTTAGAATGACTTTTATGAAATGATATCACAACAACGTAGACTACATCATGATGGGATAACGTTGCTGCGCAGTGCTAATCTACTATCCATGAAGAGCTAACGATCCCTGCTACTTCCCTTTTCCTAGCTGTATTTTTCCGGGTAATATGTAGAGAGTGTCTAAACAGGACACTACAAGATGATAAGCGTTTTCCTTCCATTTCTGTGTATCAAACAGTTCATTAATACTTTTGCTTGGACTGGGATCGAGAACGTATATTCGCGTCAGTCCTTGATATCAAACGTGTCTGGTCTGATGGACGACTACCAGGAACTGTGTGGAACCACGGTGGAGGTTCTTCTGAAAAGAACCTAGAACATACCACGCATGGTTTTCTAAGCAATTAGCGCTGCCTGCTAGCTTTGCCAGCACACCTACACAGCTTGCTTTCACAGTAATCGTGGCAGTTTCTTCTCAAGGTAACGGTGTTAAAGCTTTAAAAAGAACACGGCGCCAGTCAGCCTCCAGAAAGAAGAAAAAAATGAATCGCTGCCACCTTTAGATGAGGAAACGATTTCCTGACTGATTTAAGATGCACTTTTTTTTCTTCCTTTTTTTTTTTTTTTGCATGTGGGAGGACGAGCGCTATTCAGAGATGCGTCTTACAAAAGGCAGAGATGCGAGACGCTAAAAAAACAGTGTTGAATCATAATCATCATAATGGGAGACTGAGTGTGTGTGTGTGTGTGTGTGTGTGTGTGTGTGTGTGTGTGTGTGTGTGTACGAGGAAAAGATTTACACAAAAAAAAAAAAACAAAGAGAAAAAGAGATAGACAGAGAGAGAGACTGACCGGAGTAGACGTCTCCGTTGCTGTAGGCCTTTCCTCGGCCCTCATCGTCACTCGGTACGGCCGATACCTGCTTAGCCGAGGCGCAGCCCATCTCCTCACACACTCCCCCCTCTCACCATCCCACCTGAGAGTCAGAGAACCAGGCAGATTTATTTGTAGTGCACATCCTCCAAACACACACACACACACACACACAAAAAAAACAATCTAAAGTACATAACCGAAGTTAGCTGCAAATCACAAGTTTATATTTACGCACTTGCCCTGATTACATTACCGTTTCCATAGTAACCGCACTCCGCACAATGCTGCTCGGTGTGACACGGGCAATTGATTTGTTGACTTTTATGGAAGGAGTCTCCAGTCCCAGTGCTTTAAAACAGTCTGTAACATCCCTGTGATTTTCAGGAGCAGTTTTGTGGTTTGGCTGTGTGTGTTTTCAGAGCCCTGACGTGCGGGAACTGAACCTGAACCCTGAAGGTGCAAGGTGACAGTACTAACCACTAAGCCGACCCGCCATTTCTTTGTATTAAATTCAATTAATCGATATAGATTAAATGAAATAAACAGGGGAAAAAAATTGTTACAAATTGGCTGCAAAGTGCCTCAAGATACAATTTTATTTAAAAAATCCTGTTTATGTACCAACCTCAGCAGCGACCTCATTATCCCTCTCATCTGTTCCCAACACACAGCATTCAGCATCAGCAGAATACTAATCACCTCCTGATCATCTGTCATCACCTGCACCTGTTTCTCACTGGTTCAGGCCTTAAGGTATATGTTTCTTTTTTGTTTTTTTATATTTGATAATTCATAAGTCACTGTGTGGCTTAACAAACAAAAAACATTCCTCTAAAACTGGTCATATACAGGGACTGAAAAATGAAAGACAAAAAAGTCCTTCAGAAAGCCTGGAAAACTATTCCTCAAAACTTACATTAAAACGTCTGGAGCTTTAGAAGCAAAATATGATGAAATGGGGAGGGGGGGGGGGGTTCAAGACTTTTGCTCAGCACTGTATGTAATATTACTTGTAGAACTTCAAAGAGCAAGGAACTCTTTTGCATCATCTTAAAAATAAAAACAATATAGCAATATCATGCAAGCTTTTTATTCTTTTTTTATTTTTTATTTAATGATGTGAACACTGTACCTAGTGGATAAAAAAAATATATATATTTTCACAGTAATACTAATTAGGCTAATGTTTAATAGTGAAACAAAGTGTGATGTTTACCCTGTTTTTTTTTGTTGTTTTTTTATCGAAGCGTTTAGGTTTTCAGCACTGCACTGGGAGATTTCATCTGTGTGATCTGGCAACCCAGGACTGCACAAAGCATGCAGACAAGAGAGCGACTTTAAGGAAGTGAAAATGAAAATGTGATTTTTAAACTTTGCCAAAAAAAAACAAAAAAAAAACTTTAAACTCTGCTGTGGTGTAAAAGGAACAAATGTGGTACAGTGTGTGTAGTTATATATTAGCGCAGGCAGCGTGTCGCCTCCGGACGTGAGTAAACGTTGTTGCTGTTAGCGGCGAGCGAGCACGGCGATGTTGAGGAGATTAATGTGGGATAAAGTGGCGACACTGACAGCGCTGAAGACAAACACTCAGAGGATGAGTGGAAGCAGAGCAGCGTGAGCCTTGGCATCAGCACGTCAGCGCAAAACCGGAGCACTGTTTCGTTCACTACACGTCTGAGTCACGCCGCGCACTCTACACGTGACCTCTGACCTTGCCGGGCGTCATTCACTTCAATGGGAAATGAATTAAAAGCAGACAAAAAAAGAGAAACCAGAAACTAGAAAAAAAGAAGAGGAATGATGGGGTAGATAGATAGATAGATAGATATATAGATAGATAGATAGATAGATAGATAGATAGATAGAGCGATAGATAGATAGATAGATAGATAGATAGACAGACAGATAGATAGATAGATAGATAGATAGATAGATAGATAGATAGATAGATAGACAGACAGATAGACAGACAGATAGATATATAGATACATAGATAGATAGATAGATAGATAGATAGATAGATAGATAGATAGATAGATAGATAGAGCGATAGATAGACAGACAGACAGACAGACAGACAGATAGACAGATAGATAGATAGACAGACAGACAGACAGACAGACAGACAGACAGACAGATAGATAGATAGATAGATAGATAGATAGATAGATAGATATTGTTGATCCTTTAAGGGAAATTTGGCAGTTAAAGAATTGAATCAAAGAAAATAGTGGAGAAAAGATGAAAGAGAGGAAGGCACCGAAGTGTCATCAAAGTGTGATCCCCCCCGTCACTCATCCTTGTCCTTTGAAGTGGACATCAGGGCAAGTGTTTAGCATGAACAGGACAATGCACCAGGTGTGTCTGTATGTGTGTGTGTGTGTGTGAGTGTGTGTGTGTGTGTGAGTGAATGAGAGAGAGTGAGATAGAGAGATGTAAACACTTTATCCCACGAGACTGCATTTCATTACAGTAGGTGAGAGTGATGCTGAGAACGACAAGGTCTTCACACCAACCAGACAGAAATAAATACACTAATAGAGCAGAAGGGCATCAGATCACTGTAGGTGGGGCAAATGGGGCAGAAAAACATTACAATTAGACTGTAAAATGTTAAACGGTGGGGGCAATATGATACTC
>QNUK01000604.1:25000-77500 GCA_013621035.1 Clarias magur
TGGGTTAGCCTGTTTACTTTAATGCTAGTTTTTGGGTTAGCCTCTTTGCTATAATGCTAGTTAGTTAGCCTGCTTAATGCTAGTTTGGGGTTTAGCCTGTTTGCTATAATGCTAGTTAGCTATCCTGTTTACTTAAATGCTAGTATGAAGGTTAGCTTGTTTACTTTAATGCTAGTTTTTTTGGGTTAGCTTGTTTACTTTAATGCTAGTTTTTTTTGGGGGGGGGTTAGCCTGTTTACTTTAATGCTAGTTTTTGGGTTAGCCTGTTTACTTTAATGCTAGTTAGTTAGCCTGTTTAATGCTAGTTTGGGGTTTAGCATGTTTATATTAATGCTAGTTAGCTAGCCTGTTTACTTAAATGCTAGTTTGAAGGTTAGCTTGTTTACTTTAATGCTAGTTTTTTTGGGGGGGTTAGCCTGTTTACTTTAATGCTAGTTTTTGGGTTAGCCTGTTTGCTATAATGCTAGTTAGTTAGCCTGTTTAATGCTAGTTTGGGGTTTAGCCTGTTTGCTATAATGCTAGTTAGCTATCTTGTTTACTTAAATGCTAGTATGAAGGTTAGCTTGTTTACTTTAATGCTAGTTTTTTTGGGTTAGCCTGTTTACTTTAATGCTAGTTTTTTTTGGGGGGGGGTTAGCCTGTTTACTTTAATGCTAGTTTTTGGGTTAGCCTGTTTGCTATAATGCTAGTTAGTTAGCCTGTTTAATGCTAGTTTGGGGGTTAGCATGTTTATATTAATGCTAGTTTGCGAGCTAGCATGTTTACTTTAATGCTCGGTTGTGGGTTAGCCTGCCTATTTTAATGCTAGTTTGTGGGTTAGCATGTTTCCCTCAATGCTAGTTAGTGGGTAGGGTGACCACTGACATGACTCTCAAAAGAAGGACAATTGTGTCCAAAATGAGGACAAAGGGTACGAATTGAGGAAACACTCGAAACTCCAAGAACTTAGTGAAAAGTGGTTTGTGGAGAAGACAATAACACAAGTCTTGAATCCAATGTTCATTTATTCACAGACACTTGGATTTGGACAATGAAAACTTTGCCATGGCAGTCGCCACTCTGTTCCAGTCACAGCGATTACTTAGGTATGCCAGATTAGTGTGAGATGTTAAATAACACATTTAATGAGCATCATTGCTATTTTAAAGAGGCTACTGATACTGATATTAATAATTGCTTGCCAGAGATGTTCAACTTCCTGCATTTCACGCCTGCTTCAGCTCTACCATCATAAACCTGTCTGTTAATCTTGGCCTCTGAAAGGTCGATGCAGACTTGGACCCCTGCCTTGACTGAGACTACTACCTCTAGATGGTTCCTTTAATTTTGCCATGTGCATTAACTAATTGTCTGCCGTGTAAGCAATCACATTTTTCAGTTCTAGACCAGCTGTGTCTAGCATTGAGATTAACTGTCTGGCTGTTGCTTCACCGTTACTGTAAAAGTCGAGCAACACTGGTCGGAGGACTATTGGAAAGCGCTTTGTTGCACCCTGGTTTGAGGACTCAGTAGTGAGAGAAAAATGCAGATTGTTTTCTTTTATGCAGCATCAGCATGTGTGTCGTTTGGGGCTAATACACTGGTACACAATGCTTTAGTTCTGCCTTCATAAACCTGTCTGTTAATCTTTCCACAGCAGTCTAAACTCCTGTAAGAATGGTGATGTTTCACAGCGTGAAATAATTCGATCAGCACAGCAGCGGTGGTTTTATCATCAACTGTAGTTGTTAATGAAGCAAAAAATCGATGTCAGTGAAGCGTGCGCGGCAGAGCTAGTGTTATCCTGTGTTGTTCGGTAGTTGTTGTTTGCCACTCTAACACACCCGTACCTCTGGTTCTCACAACAATGTCAATGCAGGAGAAAGCATGGTGTTCCTCTTGGCTGCTTTTGCTACCAAACTGGTGTTCTGAACACCACATGTGTTTCCTTCTCGGTATATATCAAAGCTTTTTACTCAATAATAGACACTAATTTGTGCGGTAGCACTCATTCACGTGGGGCTATCTGCGTGCCAAGGAAAAAAGGGTGGAGTTTTGTGATGATGCGTGTGCAATGTGATGGCAAAGGGTCAGAAATGAGGACGACCAGGAAAACATTAGGACACGTAACAGCCAGCCAGAAAAGCAGACGAATAGTCACTCTATTGGCGGGTTAGCCTGTTTACGCTAATGCTAGTGTCTGGTTCATGGGGTAGCCTGAGTTAGCCTGGGTTACCCTTTTTACATTCAGCAGTCAGAAAGATCTAAACCCTCGCTAGCTAAGGGTAATGTTTTACACAGAGATGATTATCATTCTTTGGTAAAACTCCGAGCGTAATAGACATAAGACTGATCAATTTATTTCGTAATGAAGCTGTCCACTGAGTCCCTGCACAGTCGCATCAGCATCAACACAAAGACGAGACGATCAGTGGAGCGAAGAGACGAGGATGAGACTGGTGATAAAAAGAGACGGATGATAATTGACCTTGTTGTTGTTGTTGTTCCATACGTAGATTGGGTTATAAATGTAGACAAGGGTGCCATGACTTTTAGTGGGACTCGAATGAAATGTGTAAAACGGCAAAACCTCTAACCGAGATACACACTGACAAATTCTCAAGACGGGGTGTAGTGTTCAGGACTATACACTCTGTCAGTATCTGACCGTGCAAAGGGTTTCCCAGGCTGCCACAATCATCCTATGCTGATTATAAACAAACACACACACACACACACACACACACACACACACACACACACAGAGTTCTGCTTCTGTCTTTGAAATCCGTCCTCATAAAGCTGACAGTCACCTCCTCTATTCACACCATAAATATTCATTTTCAATTAGAAACCCATCCGTCTCGAACAAGCTCTAATTCAGCTGTGTGGCTGCAGCAGGATAATTGGCCTCCTCGTTTCCCGTCTGGACACACACACACACACACACACACACACACACACACACACACTATGGTTTTATTTTAAACAAGCTCCAAATTGTGTTTCATTGAAGCTTCACGTTTACGTGTGAAGTGAAGTGCAGACCGGCTCAACACCATTTACATTCCCCTGTCAGCTTTAAAATGTCATGATGAAGCTGAAAACATTTTATTTAAATGACTATCTGTCTCTCTCTCTCTCTCTCTCGGTCTCTCACGCACGCTGTTTCAATCTGTCTGTCTGTTAAACACTCAAATCTAATCAGCCATGTTTCCTATAACAATGCAATCGTTATTAATACCCAGTAATGCTAGCTTGTGGGTTAGCATGATTAAGGCTAACCTAGACTGTGGAACGCTCTCCCTGAGTATCTGAGGATGCCACTGACTGTTGATGATTTTAAATCTGGTCTTTAAACTTACCTTTTTATTAGAGCTTTTGAGTAGAAATACTCAAATAGTAATATAGCACTCTGAGATTTGCCTCAAATATGAAGTGCATTATAAATAAAATGTATTATTATTATTATTATTAATGCTAGTTTGTGCGCTGGCCAGTTTACTCTAACGTTAGCTTGTGGGTTAGTTTAGCCGGTTTTCTGTAATGCTAGTTTGTGGGTTAACCTGTTTATTATAATGCTACTTTCCCTTTTAAAGCAAGTTTGTGTGTTTGTTTAGCCGAACGCTAGCCTATTTACAATAACTCTTACACTAATGCTAATTTGTGGGTTAGCCTGTTTACCTTAATGCCTGCTAGTGGGTTAGCCTGTGCACTCTAATGCTACTTTGTGGGTTAACCTGTTAACCTTAACGCTATCTTGTTGTTTAGCCTTTTTACTATAACTCTAGCATGTGGGTTAGTCTGTTTACTCTAACGCTAATTTGTGGGTTAATTCTTGGACTATAATACGTGTCTATAAATTTTTTATATATATTTGAAATAAATAAGTTTTAAAAATAATCACAGTTTTCAAAATCCAAATAAACATGAAAAAAAAAAATTATTCGTTGTTTGGCTAAAATGTTGCTGGCTGTTATACCCCTATCTCACCTATGCGGTTTGACTATGCGAGGACCGACGCGTGGAAAGATGGAAACCTAATCACAGCGCCGAAACTCGCGGTGAATCATGATGAACCGTACTTACGGCCACCGCGCGAAACCGCGTAGGTGAAATAGGGGTATTACTGTAGTTAACAGATTCTGGGCCAAACTTCGCCTAATGATGATGGTAGAATAATTATAAAGGTCTTAACTAAAACAACAAAGGAGTTTTCATTTTCTGCAATGGAAAAGTACTCGAACTAGTTACTTTTATCAGAAAGTAACGCAGTAATGTAACTGATTACTTTTTGAATACCGTAATTTTGTAATGTACTTAGTTACTTTAAAAATTAACGTCCCCCAACACTTCCTGTTGTAGGAACTAAAATCCCTTTAGACACTAACTACATTAGTTTTGGTTTTGCTATTTTAGGACAACTACAAATAGCCTCAAAGGACAACAGAAACGTACAAGTTTCTTCCAGAACGCCGAGTTAAAACTATTGATCTGAAGTCGATGCACACGAATCGTGTTTCTGAGGCTCCCGCGAGACAGCGTTTAAAAGTGTGTACGTTTCCCAGCAGCTGCGTGAGGGTGTGCCGATGACTGACATAAACTACCCGAGATATGAGGTCACTTTGGTTTACACACTCGCTGTGTCACTCTTATGTAACTGTACTGAAAAAGGTTTATTATGAAGCGCAGTAATGTTAATCGCAGAAGAGCTGGCATTTAAATGAAAGCACTAATGTTATGAAACTCGCACTCAAGTGCTGCATGAAATCTGTTCCTTTTAAAGAGCAAACTTCTTCACAGCTCCGGGTTTCAATCTGCTTTCTGCAGTTTTATGTGGATTATAATTTCCCGGGGATTATTATTCTGATACACACCATTCTGTAGCAAAAATAATAATTCTGCTTTACAGGAATACAACATTTGCATTTTAAATTCATGGTTTATACCATACTACTCAAATGTCTGGATGCTAATAATAAATTTTTTCAGTTTTTTTTGTTTGTTTGTTTGTTTGTTTGTTTAGTGATTTATTTTCTACATTCTAGAACAATACTGGATTTTTTTTTTTATTTCTTTCAAAACTACAAACGAACACGTATTACATTAAGTTACTAACAACAACAAAAACAGCCAGTTGGTTGTTATTTTTACGCACGAACATCAGCTCAGATTAGAGCCGTTATGAAGCTTTACAGAGCAGAAGTAGCAGATGTACATCTCAATATCGCCTGTTCAGAGGAGATTATTGTGTGTTTCGGATAAACGCCTTGAGTATTGTTTTAAAATGTAGAAAGAACTTAAAATCAGGCCGACCTTGGAAATACTTTTGCCTGGTAGTATATATGTAAAACAGTTTATCTACACTTATTTAGACCAGCGTGATTAAAACCAAACATCCAAACAAACATGCTAGTTATATATAATAAAAAAAAAAAGCTTCAAACTCAGATCATCAAACCAGCTTTCATCTTAACAAGCTACTAACAAGTCAAGATTAGCATGATAAACGGATCCTGAGAGCGTGCAGTGGTGGCCAACAGTTGAAATAAAAGTGAAATTTAGTTTTTTTTTTGATGACATACTCAAATTCTCATGTTTTTAAACTAATAGCACTCAAAATAATAAGAATAATATTTTTTTTCCGCAGTGAAATTGCTGTACAACAGTAATCATTTAATATGAAGACCTTTCATCTTCAAAACCTGCTGGAGTTTATTATCGGGTGAAGATCAGGAGGTGACCCGGGGCACGGAGCCAGAAGCTGGACATCACTGTCACACAACCAGTATTTCTCTAGATTTCAGTTCATTAGCAGAACTCTTCAGCCATACAGACTCACAAACGAATTAGTGAAATCACCTGTTGCGTGCACAGGGAGAACTACTGTATAATACATGGCATGTGTGGTTTTAATACTTTTGGCCACTACTGTATGTTCCTCGCGGAGCTAGCTACCTTTCTTGGCAAGAACCAACATGTTTTGAAATGTTCCTGCCAATGAACGATAGCCCACAGCGACTTACATTGAAAATAAACGACTTTCAGTTAACTTTTGCATAACTTCTACCCTCTGCCAACTTCTGCCGTGATGCCATCTGAATAAAAATGACATTAATAAACTATCTGAAACTTAATAGCTTAGGTGTAATAGTTGCGACTCTTTCTTTTTTTCTCTCTCTCTCTCTTTAGCTGTTTAGAAATCTGTGGTGAACAAATTAGCACGATCGCTAGGCTAGTAGTACTGCTCGCGACATTGACCTGGGCAATTATCTAATCACAAACGTCTACAGTGTATTACAGGCGATATAACCAAAGTCAGAAATCGATGTGCAGTTTGATAATAATTATAACATTTGTTTACTTTTTTCAAAATAAACACTAAAAGTATCGAGTACACCCTGTGTTGTTGTGTTTATTTATGTTTTCTTTTACATTCTGAGCCGCAGTCCAGTCCAATAAGTGGTGGTATTGTACCAACCGCACGAAAACTCAAAAGCATAAGGAGAAGCGATACTCTTGTATTTGCAGAAGAAGGAAGCGGTTTTTGTTTTCTGCAAAAGCGGAGGTATATTCTTGAGGAATTCATCATTTTTAGAGCATCAGAAATTGACCTAAATAATTTTTAAAGTGTGAATCGATTTTGAACCGATCGATTCATTGATTTGATCAAGGAAAGACTGACTTGATCGCACACCTCTCGTGCAGCCCTGGAGGCTGGTGAACACAGTTGTGCCACAAGTGTGTATGATGGTCGCAAAACAATTATTTTCATGTGTATGTTTCTTTAGAAACATCTTTCACACCGGCGTAACAACCACTACTTTTTTTAGTGAGCGCATTACTCACTTTTAGCCGCAGCACCTGCTGCTCTACACGCACTGGCTTTTACGGGCATGATTAAATAGACTGAACCAGGAACACAGTTTTATTCAACAATGTCAACCATGATCCGAAACAACAACAAAAAAAAAACATCAATTTAATAATATCGTTAGTGTGAGATGCCAAAAAGGGGACGTTTATTGCACAATTAGGCAAGAAAAAAATTCATAAAGGCAGAAAAGTATCGATTGGTAAAAGATTTGATTAGTCTGACCAGTGTGTATCACTGGGCCAGATGAAAATGTGGTCTCGAGTACGGTTCACACCGAGCGATAACTGGATCAAAACATGAAAAAATGTACTGTTATTGTACACAATGTGACATCAGGTGTTTGGCTGTCTCGCTGAAACATGACCGTGAAAAGATCTCCACGGAATAGCAAGGTGAGTAGTACACACAGTAGACATTAGCGATGGGAAGCGGAAAAAAATCCATCCAGTTCTTTTGTGGATCACGACACTCACTGCAAAACTGATTTTTTTTTTTTTTGGGGGGATATCCGCTCCCTTCGCTGCGCGAGCTCACAGACGCCCCTGACTGGCTGTAGAGCCGTGATTAATGTCGGAGCACTATGTACCTCCCCTCCCTCCCCTCTGAGAGAGCTCGGCCAATCAGCTCTCTCTAGACCTCCGGCTGCGAGAGGTTACAGCACCACCCGGGATTCGAACTAGCGATCTCCGGATGATAGAGCGAGCGCTTTAACCACTGCGCCACTCGAAAAACTGATTTTTTTTAAATGAATTTGTAAATTATACATGTTTACATTTAAAGTAGTAAATTGTTTTACTCAAGGTTTTTTACCTTTCTTTATGTTTTAAAATTGTGAGAACGTCTGAAAAAACGTGCAGTATGGAATTAGGATAATTACTTCCTGAATCGCAATACAAATTGAATCAGCAACTTGGTATCGTGATAATATAAACCCTGGTGATTCCCTTCCCTAGTAGACGTAGTTCAAAGGTCGTCTCTTCTGATCTTCTAAACTGGAGCTACAACACAATTAAATGGTGCGTAGTTGATGACACAACATTTGTTCATGAGTGGACCACAAACCAACTAAGTGCATATCACCAGCTACTGTAGACATGCTACTTATATACTTGGATACAGAACAAATGTGCAACTGTGAAAGCTGACCAGAGAGCGAGTTTTAGAGGTAGTCTTTGGGGTGATTGTACGCAAGGACGAAACCTAATATGAAAACAACCTCAGTCATGCACATACAGTACAATGAACAAGCGAGAGAAATCAGTTCAGTGATGTGTCATGATTGTTTTGTGTGGCAATTCATGTCTTTTTATTTATATATGGGTGCATGTAAGGGGTGGGGGGGGGGGGGGGGGGAGACATGTTTCAGTTCCTCTGTTCATACAGCACAGCATCATGTTTGGTGCGAACAAATTATTTGTTACGTTTTTTTAGAACTTCAAAATAAAAAAATAAAAAATAATAATAATACAGATTCAGTATATTTATTAAATTGAGCATGACTGCAGAATTGCAATGCAGATCGAATCAGGACCTAGGTATCGTGATAATATTGTATCGGGTGATTCCTGGTGATTCCCGTGCCTACTTTGCGACGACACAAGAGCGTATGAAGTCATTATGAACGAGGAGAAATCCTAGTGATGGATCAGGGGAAAAGACACACTAATGCACACACTAACTAAGTGTTTCTGGGTGACCGCAAGTAGCACTTTGAATTATGATTATGATTTCTTCACCACTGGAAATTGGTGCAGTCTTTAAATTCCGCCAAAATAACGACCCTCACACACAGGAGCTGGGGTAAACCGCCAATAAATCCATCCTAGCTTCACCTGCTCGACCTGCTCAACAGAATGCCGGGGTTAGTGATGTTCTTCCAAACGGCAAACAGTAACATCATCATGGCGCCGATTAACGTTTTCAGGATTAAACGATTACAGGCGCACGCTTGCTGCTCAGAGAGGTTATACACAGCGTCTGTTCTTCTCCCCGTTATCGACAGTGTAGCATCTGGATTTCATCCTGACAGACTGCTCGCTGTTCTTCAGGGAAAACAGCACAACGGGCAATTTGCATAAATTACATAACTGCAGAAGGTAAATAACCAGATAAACAGCGCTAATGAACCTTTTCACCAATAACGGTTGGGGCATGCAAACGAGGTGTCGCATCGGGGACCGAGGAAAACGGTGATGCCCTAAATCACTCGGAGCGCTCAAATATTTACAATATAACTATAAGAGTAATTGCGGGCGAGGACAGCGTCTGATAAACACGGAGTTTATGGAGCGATTATTCTTGAAAAATGGTTTGGAACGTGTGACCAAAAAGCCCAAATCCCTCAAATTCAGACTTAATTTACATCATTACATCGTCCACATCACAATTTTCAACCACAGTTTACACACGTACAACTGTTTTAAGAAATGCTACAGTATGTAAGACTGTAAGTTTTGGAGGCTAAAACGATTCCACACAAAAATTAAATGTGTGAATAATGATTACATTTCAAACATTACAAAAGAAATTCGATTTACAAAAAAAACCAACATCATTTTGTTGTTGCGTTCTAAATGATTATACGCAAACAGGAAATGAACTGAACGAGCTAGCTAGTTTTCTAGCCTATAAACATGCTCGTAATCAATGGCATGTATTGCTAACTATAACCACCCTAGCAAACTAACAAGCTAATGTCAGTAGCATTCCAGTTGTAAACAAAATATACTGTATGTCTAATTAAAGCTATCCAGCTGTAGCAAGCTAATGTTGGTGATTAAAAATGTATGATTTCTATTTCTATAAAATCTTTCTTACACTACCTTTAGACTATCCAGCTAGCTACCTAGCAAACAAGCTAACAATTATCACTGGAAAGATTTCTTTTTTCCAGTTTATTTATTTAGAAAAATGTATGTGACTTATAAAGCCAACCTTTTAAAGCAAGTTCTCAAGAAAGTTTGGAAATTTGGCTGCTAACAATCTTTGGATTTTTTTAAATTTTCTTTTATTTTTTTTAAGTCGATCAATTATCGTTTTTATGACATTTTTAATAAGACAAAACATTCTGTTTAATATTCAAATTATGTTAAAATTTTTGATTGTCTGCATGTTTTTAATTGTATAAAATGATAGATTTTTTCAATTAACTTGTCATTTTTCAAATAAGCACTATTTAAATGTGATTGTTTTGATTTTATTTAATGCTATTTAATTTTCACAAGCAATAATTACAACAAAAAAAAAAGCATAATATAAAGTTTTTGTTTTTTTTTTAAGTTTTTTTTTCTTTTAATGAATGATTTAATTTGTCCAGATTTTTTATTTCGGCAGAATCATTGCAAAAAAATATTTAATCACGTATTCCTGTAACTATAGTATAACTGAATCATTATGAGGGTCTGGAATTTCACTCACACCCCCGCGCCTTTATTACTTTACAGGAAATGAACCTCATGTAATATATACTCTGTGCTCGTTATTAAAATATAATAAAATTTTCCGTTGCAATAATAACCTGAGCTTTTATTACATCCTGTTTTAATTATGACACTCTGCCAGAAAGAGACTTCAAGCATGCTTACACAATCCCCCCCAATCCTGCCTATACCACCTCAACCCCCCCAAAAACAGTAGACTCCACTATAACAATATTACATCACTCCCTATATCGTGACCCTCGGCGTGGCGCGTTCCCGGCACGGACAGCACTGCCCTGGTGTGTGTGTGTGTGTGTGTGTGTGTGTGTGTGTGTGTGTGTCAGTGCACACAGCGTACCACCACCTAGTCTAACCTCCAGCCAGTCGGCAGGCTAAAAAATGACTGCGGTGGCAGTCCGTCACATTCTCTGGCTTCCTGTTTCTGTCTCTCACACAACCACACACACACAAACACACACACACACACACTAGAATGTAATGGCACAATACATACAAAAAGCTCCCACAATGACAGGAACCTCCCACACTGTAACTATGGGAACCTCCTGTCTGAGTGATGTCACTGTGATCCTGCATCATAACCTTGCAAAGGCGAATGAGGTCATGAATCGTACAAACCACACACACACACACACACACACACACACATGTGGAGACTGAAAGAAGCCCAGACTGACAGTGAGAGGTAAGATGAGGAGAGGAGAGGAGAGAGGAGAGGGGATAAAATGAGCGATGGTGCTGAGCTGCTGATGGAGGACAGGACATCCAGATGGACGGATGGATGGATAGATATAATCCGGACCGGATTACAGAATTCCTCAGAATTTGTAACCAAAAATTAAATGAACTGTCGGCGCACAATCAGACACAGAGAACAAACTTCTCAGCTTGACGCCTGCAGACATGCCTGATTAGTGTACAAATTCTAGCTGAGTGAGCTTTTTTTTTTGGGGGGGGGGGGGGGGGCTATTTGCATGCATGATTATTATAATAAAACATTAAATACTAATCCTAAACCCTTGTAAATTAAACTGTTTGTTCTGAAATGCCTAAATTAAATGGTTAAAATGTAAGTAAATGAGAGCACTGAAGCACGTTGTGCATGCCCGGATGCCTAGGTACATGGATGCAGTGCATGCAGTGCACGCGCGCGCAGGAGCAACATAGTAACTACACACATGCGACATGGAATCCAGTCGCCGCACGCGCGCAGCGCTTTGATACTCTGTAACAGTGTATCGAGCTACAGACGCTCCGGATCGTGACATCATCATCATCATCATCATCATCATGATGTGGAGAAAGGTCAGAAATCCGATCTAATCCAATGCAACCCAGGCACTGCGCGCTCTCACCCCGGGTGGGGGGTTGTGTGTGTGTGTGTGTGGGGGGGGGGGGGGGGTGTAGGTAAGCAATCAGAATAACAAAATGACAACAACAACAAAATAAATGTGGTGTTTCTATGCTGATTACAGATCAAACACCGAGATCCATTAGAAATCTAATCTACCCTGATCTAATGTAATCCAATAAATAATCCAGCACTCACTTTACAGCCGCGGATCCGCATGTGATGGTGCTGAGCTCCAAACTCCAACTCAGCGCTCGCGCTCTCCTTCTCTCCCAGCTCAGCGGCTCTCAGGGGCAGCTCGCGGGGTTGCCAGATCCTCCACATAGCTGCACTTTCAAAATAGATACACACACACAACAAGTTTACGATTTGTTACTAAACGGGGGGGGGGGATCTCCAACATGATTTCAGTTATGTTTAAATAATTTTCCAAGTAAATAAATAAATAAATACCGGGTACTCCGGTTTCCTTCTACAGTCCACAGATTAGGAGATTAGGTTTATTGGTGTTCACAAATTGCTTGTGTGCCATGCGCAGGATTGGCACCCTGTCCATGGTCTACCCCGCCTCGTGCACCAAGTCTCCTGTAATAGGCTCCAGGCTTCTGACACCCACAAGTTTAAGCAGCGTAGAAGATGAAGATGAAGATATTTTATACAGTAACAACTGTTTAAAAACATTTTTTTTTAAATAACAAGATGTTTTCTTTTGAGATTAAAAGGCTTTCTAGTGGAAAAAAAACATGAAATAAAAAGGGAGGAGATGGTGATACTGGAATGTTTATTTTATTTTATTTTAAAGACATGATACTGTGTGATATCAAGACAAGGTTTTCATACTAACATGTTTTCTAGTAATAATGAGCTGGGGATTTTTTTCTTTGTTTTTGTTTTTATTTTTGTTTATTTGTTGTTGTTTCTTTACTCTATGACATATATATATATATATATATATATATATATATATATATACTGTGGAGTGACAAGATATTTTTAGAAAAAAAATAAATATTTTATTCTCTAATGAGATGTTTTTTTCTATTGATAATAAGACATTTTTCTCTGATAGCAAAACATTTTATACAGTAACAAACTGATGTTCTGGTAATACTGAAATGTCTTTTTCAACTAATGAGATTTAATTCTCATAAAAACAAAACATTTTGTATACAGTAGGTTCAAATTGGTGTTGTTGTAGTAGTGATATTTTTACTTGTAGTTTCAAGACAATAATAATAATAATTATTATTATAATTATAATAAAATTAAACAAAGAATAATCTGATGCTTTCTTGTTGCAGAATGTTTTTTTTTCTTGTTCATAATTAGAGATTTTAATTAAAGTTTTTGCTCACAAAGGCGAGACATTTTTCTTGTTGGAACAAGGTCCTTTCTTTCATAATAACAAGATTTTTTTTGTAATGAGATGTTTTTTTTTTTATCATAAAAATAAGATGTGTTTTTCTTGTAGTAACAATAATAAACACATTTTAAAAAATAAAATCTAATAAAACCAGATAACTTTTGTTGTAACAAGCTTCTTTTCTTGTAATAATTCTTTTTGTAATAACAAAAAGCTTTAAAAAAAAAAAAATAAGAATGACATTTTGTTTTAGCATCAGCTTTTCTTGACTTATCGATTTTTTCGAAGATGTAAAAACAATATAATGAGATGTCTTCTTGGAGTAACAAAATTAATGTATTTTAACAATGATATGTTTTTGTGGAAGCAATGTTTTTCTTCGTAATATCTTTTTTCTTGTATTAACGAGACATTTCTGTAATCACAAGAAGCTTTTAACAATGTGCTGCCTTATTATTTTATTATTATCTTTTCTTATTTAACTACACTGTATCAGGTTCTTTCTGAAAATCAGAGAACATTTTATTTACCCCTCGTGAGTTGCAACTTCAGCATGATTCGTGAGATTATAACACGGCTATATAAAAATATATAAAAATAAATAAATGTCGATTAGAATAAGTGATGTCCAAATGACAAGATCGCAAAATAAGTGAGTGTGAAATGCAGTGCAATAAACAGATATATCAGAAGAGAGAGAGAACCAGGAGTTCTGGAGCAGTATATCAGAGGAGTGTTGATGTGCAGGAGTGACAGCAACATGAAATATAACTAAGGAAATTTAATATCAGCATGAGAACCAGTGCAATAGATGATTGTACAATAGATGAGGTTATTATCCTTGTGTACAAAAGCAAAAAAAAAAAAACAAGTTATTACATTTAACTTAACTGAGTCATCAAAGTTTATTTTATTGTTTTTTTTTTTCATTGTTATTTATTTATGGATGTTTGTGCACAACTCACACTACAGAGGTTTAAAAACACAGAATCTGGCAACACATTCAGTTTACAGTCTGCTTCCTTATTCGGCAGGAAAACCCGGAAGTTATTTTGCCTTCGTGCTAACAGAAGGCCAATCACAGGCCATTATGAATATAGAGGGGGCGTTCCTCATATTCGGGCATGGAAAGCCAAAAAGATCAACTCAAACAATATTAATTAGACACTTTTGATTCCCCCCCCCCTTTTTTTTGCAGCCTTTAACTGTAAATGAATTTCATCGATCCCTTCAGTGAAGATTTATAACCTTTTAATATTAGGCTCATTATTTAAATGTGCACAATAACATTTTGGAGAGATGTTGCGGTAGCTCAGGCTTTACTGAAAAGAGGGTCGGGGGTTCATCACCGACGGGTCACTAACCATAACTCGATACTCCATACAACCCAGAATCCATACAATCCTAAGCTCGGGTAAAAGTAAAAAATTTTTAAATGGCAGTGTTGTGACTGGGAAGGCATTCAGCATTAAACCTGTGTGGATACATGATCAGATGCGGTGACCCCTAAGATTTCACAAACAAAGCTGAAGAAAAAAAAATTAAGCCGTGGAGCACGGAAGCCATATTCAATTCATCTTCGACGACTTTTGTCCATTTTGATTAGATGAAATGAAAAGAGACAGGGTGTAATTTATAAGAGTGATGGGGAGGTTGATACCTCCCAAAAATCAAAACTGTGCATTAACTCCTCTCCACGCCCCCTCCTAAAAATAAATAAATAAATAAATCTAAGATATAATATAATAAAAAAAATTACGATTAATAGCGGATATAAAAGAGTTACACAGGTGGATGTCTGTCTGGAATCAGTGTAATTGTCCAATAAAGAACAACAACATCACCCCCAACATTTCTCCTCTATTAAGAAGAAATGTTGGGGGGGGCGGGGGGTATGGGGATAGGGGGGGGCAGATGTTGGGGGAGATATTTCTCCTAATTAATGTGGAACATGCTGTTTAATTTTTTTTATTTTTTTATTAATTGATTCATTCATTAATTAATAAGTTCTGGGGTTGGTTGCTCCCTGGTGGCAATCAATCATAACCTAACCTAAGCGTAATTGAGACCTAACCGTTCGAATGTTTTAGTGATAAACTTCTGGTGATTCGTTTATGGTCAAGTGTTAACCCTCAACATTCTGACATTATATATATATATATATATATATATATATATATATTTTTTTTTTTTTCCCCTGGCCCAGAAAGTGAGACATTTATGACATGTTTGGCTTTCCATAACCAGTGCACAGCGCCGCTGTTTTCCCTCCACTCCACTTTTCCCACCGTCTCCACTGACGCAGTTCTCTTTAGAGTTTCTCAGAAATACAGCTTCAGTTTCAAATCTGTTTACGGTTTTTTACTGACCCGGGTGCTGAATACGAGTTAATAAATCGTGCCATAAAGCTGCCTGTGGTTCCTGGTGATGCGGGAGAGTCGCTTCACCTTCAGCGTAGTAAACACAAAGTGAACACAAATCACAAACACGGCCTTCGGATCGAATGAAACATGCCTGTACCATTTTATTGCACACAGTGCACGCAATCCCGTCCATTCACACACACATTTCCTCATTCACTGAGTGTGAAAACGTCAGTTATTATTATCATTATTATTATTATTATTCATTTGTCCTGGTCTTTGCTCCTGGTCTTTTGAGTGAGTGGTGTGAAATTGGCGCCGCCTGGCGGATGAAAGTGGCGTTTGAATCCGCAGTTTGGCAAAGAAACGTGAAGAGTCGCTTTTCTATTCACGTGGTTCACTGATTAATGCTCAACACAAAGACGAGGCCTGGTCCTTAGTCACTTCTTCCCAAGTTAGCAGCTTGAGTCAACAACTGGGGTTGATTTTTCTTCTTTTAACTGACAAACACACAGCACACACACACACAAGCTGTGGAGTTAAACAGTGTTTAAGGAACGGTTCAACAAAATGTAAAAAAAAAAAAAATCACCTCAGATGCGACAAAAAACGTTAGTCGATTAGCACGGGACGTTTGCGTTTATCGTTTTACTAAAACATAACGGAATTAAACATTTTTCTGTGCTATAAAAGATTTTGTGTGTAGAAATCTAGCGTCAGCGTTTGTGCTACGATTCCGCTTTTGAAATTACGGTAAAAAGTTAAAACGATACGAAACTTTGTTACGGATTTCTCGGCTACATTGCTCATTCACGAAGTCCAGATGTGTTTTAAACCACATCAGGATGTCTATCCGACATCACTAAAGAACTTGAATATTATCAGTCATCAGCAGATTGACGCATTCTTATAATAAAATAAAATAAATGTATAGCTTATTAAGCTTTATTTCAGTTCAGTCAGTCGCTACTTTTATGACGCGTCTCGAGTCCAGTGATACTCCGATGCTGATTCATGGATCGAGTGCCAATTTAGACAAGGCGGCAAAAAAATTATTATTATTTTTTTTTTTTTTTTTAAATCTCACATCTTTTACACCAGAATTAGCATACAAGTGTAAGTATAATGCGTAAACAAGATTTTAAGATGAACCGTTCCTTTACAGGTAAGTTTGACAACAAGCAAAAAACAAAACAAAAACAAAAAAAAGGTTTGATGGTTCAGAAATTAGGGACACAAAAAGGAAACTTACATCAGATACATATATACATACAGTCGAATCGTTCGGTAAAAGTTCGTACAATGTTTTGATATTCCAGCTATAACCGTGACACAGCCGCGTAAACTCTCCTATTCATTAGCGATCAGTGTTTCAAATCGACGTCCATCGCTAAACCGCATGGATTGACGGACACGGATTTGGAAGAAGGAAGACGTACAATAAGACGAGACGAGACAGTTTGGTCTTGAGTTTGGTTCCAGGTGAAGTTTAAAACCTGCACGTTTGCACAGGTGAAAAAAAGAAAAGAAAAAAAAAAAAAAGCACCTGAGAATGACGCCTTCGTCCCTTTGTCCTGTCCCGTACACCGGGCGTGTCCTAAAGTGTCTTGCTTTTCCTTTAAATAATTATGGCTCTGTTCTGTGATCCGTTCCTGGAGGTCAAAGTTCGTCCTTCTCCATCTGTTTAAATGCCTCCAAGTCCTCCTGCCAATCAGCCATCAACGAGTCCATCGATTGGTCGTCCTCCACAGGCTCCTCCTCCTCCGCGGTCAGAGGTACATCGTTGCTAAGTCCCTCCTCCTGCCTTGTTCCTCTTTCCTCGTCTGCTACTTCTTGGTCTGGAGTCGTGGTTTGTGATTGGTCAGGTGTTGGCGAGGGGGCGGGGTGATCCTGGTCCTCTTCGCAGCAGCCCTCCTGCTCTTCACCTTCCTCTGTTTCGTCTCCACCTAAGGACAAAAAAATGGAGATCAGAGAGCTGTCAATCAATACAGTATCAGCAATGTTCACATATGGGATATTTTTTCCCAATTTCACAAAATTTCACCCAATTTCTGAAGATCAGGTGTGCAGAGAATTGCCGTGTCTCAACAGCTGTATTCCACTTTTTTTTTTTTTAATTAGTAAGAGGATCATTGGGTTAATCAGAGTCAGTGAAACACTGAGTCAGACAGTGAGTCTGACAGCGAGTCTGTGAGTGAATCAGACAGTCAGACGTTTAGCTAATGAGTCAGTCTGTGAGTAAATCAGTTACTCAACTCATCACGAGGCAGAGAGTTAGTCAGACACTCAGTGAGTAAGTCATGATGAGTTGAGTAACTGATTTACTCACAGACTCGCATTGACTCACTACCCACATTTTGACTGACTGAGTGACTGAATCACTGACTTGGCATTGACTCACTCAGCGACTGACCACATTAGTGAATACCTCGCCGACTGAGTCTCTGACTCACTCAGTGACTCAATGTGTCACTGACTCATTGATTAATCCAATGAGTTAGTGACTCAGTTAGTCAGTCAGTCAAACAATCAGTAAGGCAGACAGCGAGTCAGTCATTCAATGGGTCACAAAGTGAGTCAGTGAGCGAGTCAGATAGTGAATGATGGACTGAGTCAGCAAGACAGATAGTGAGTAACTGAGTCAGACATTGAGTCAGTCATTCAATGAGTCACATAAGGAGTCAGTCTGTCATCGAGTGAGTCAGTAAATGATGGACTGAGTCAGCAAGTCAGATAGTGAATGAGTCAGTAAGTGGGTCAGATACTAAGTCAGTCAAACCATCAGTGAGGCAGACAGTGAGTAAGTTAGATAGTGAGTGAGTGAGACATTAGTGAGTCAGTCATTCAATGGGTCACAAAGTGAGTCAGTGAGCGAGTCAGATAGTGAATGATGGGCTGAGTCAGCAAGGCAGATAGTGAGTGACTAAGTCAGATAGTGAGTGAGTCAGTAAGTAGGTCAGATATATACTATGTCAGTCAAACCATCAGTGAGGCAGACAGTGAGTAAGTCAGATAGCAAGTGAGTGTCAATGAATGACTGATTTAGTTAGTGAGTCAGTCATTCAGTGAGTCACAAAGTGAGTCAGGTCAGTGAATCTGATTGACCAAGACAGCTAGAGAGTGAATCACTTAGTGAGTCAGTCATTTGCTGAATCAGATCAGTAACTGAGTCAGTCAGACAATCACAGTCAGTGAATCAGACGTTTAGACAGAGAGTCAATCAGAATACAGAGGCAGAAAATCCCCATGCATGATGAGGATGAAGAGGAAGAGAAGGTAGCGCTGTAGATCACTTACTGCCATCCAACAGGGCGCCCGGCAGGGCTTTCCCCTTAAATATGGCGTCTGCTCATCCACAAGAGGAAAGGAAGCAGAGGAAGGGAGAAAGAGAGAAAGAGAGAAAGTTGGAGATAAAGTAGAACAAAGCAAAAGGTTAAAACTCACTGTAAAAGCAAAAGAATAAGTGAAAACGACAGGGAGAAGCAAAGAAAAGAGAGACTAGTGTGTAATAAGTAATTCAGAGTAATTCACTTGTATAATATTCCACATTAAAACACTTATCACTCCAAAGTGTCTTAATTAACTTGACTGTGTTCTGACTTAAGGGCATCATTAAACCAAACACAAATACATTACGCAATATCTATTTATTTTAAGACATGCGTCCCCTTGCGTCTCACCTCTGTCTCTGGCTTTCTCGCTGAGCAGCACCTCCACCTCCCTGTGCTCCTTCAGGGCCTCCAGCAGGATGTTCCCTTCCTTATGGAACAGGAAGAGGAGCGGCAGAGTGACATCGTCTGTGCTCCGGCCGTCTCCTGCCATCTGGAAGAGCGGCGCCGTGTCGCTGCTGCTGCCCTCGTTATCGTCTGAGAGAGAAAGTGTGGAAATGTCAGGTCAGGCTTTCGGGTTGCTGAGTCATTTCCCTTACACTTACACATTACTGGTAATGTGTCTAAACTCTGTCTCGTCAGCATTATAAGGAGAATTTCTTTAAATGTCAGGACTTGAGCACATGTGCTTGCTGCTTGATTTTATCACGTGACTCGATCATGTTCAAAATCAAGTCGGTGATGTGAAAACCAGCGATTGTTGAATATTTGAACAATGAATATTTCCCTAACGCTCTGTGTGTCTCACCGATGACGATTCCTCCGATAGCTCCAGCTTTTTGAATGTTTCTGGCCTTCTCCGCGAACATGCACTGTCCCCGCTGCAGCAGAGCGATACGTCCAGCCACAAACTCGGCGTTATTTAGTGTAGCACAGCCGGAGTAAGGCTCCGCCACTGCCACGTAACCGCGCACCTAAAACAGACAGGGAGGAATCATTGGGCAAGTCAAAGTCACATCAGTTATTCAGTCACTGGGTCATCAAAAGGTGTGGCTGTGACTGAGTTAGTCATTGAATGGGTCACAGTGAGTCAGTTAATGAGTAAATCAGACAGCAATGATTGACCAAGTCAGAAAGTCAGATAGTAAGTGAGTCAGTCATTCAATCAGTCACATAACGAATCAATCAGTAAGTGAGTATGACGAATGAGTCATATAGTGAACAACTGAGTCAGCAACTTGGATAGTGCATGACTGAGTCAGTCAGTCAGTGAGTGAGTCAGTCAGTCAGTCACCGAGTCAGTCAGTCACCGAGTCAGTCAGTCACCGAGTCAGTCAGTCACCGAGTCAGTCAGTCAGTGAGTGAATGAGTCAGTGAGTGAATGAGTCAGTGAGTGAATGAGTCAGTCAGTCAGTGAGTGAGTGAGTGAGTCAGTCAGTCACCGAGTCAGTCAGTGAGTGAATGAGTCAATCAGTCAGTGAGTGAATGAGTCAATCAGTCAGTGAGTGAATGAGTCAATCAGTCAGTGAGTGAATGAGTCAATCAGTCAGTGAGTGAATGAGTCAATCAGTCAGTCAGTGAGTGAATGAGTCAATCAGTCAGTGAGTGAATGAGTCAATCAGTCAGTGAGTGAATGAGTCAATCAGTCAGTGAGTGAATGAGTCAATCAGTCAGTGAGTGAATGAGTCAATCAGTCAGTGAGTGAATGAGTCAATCAGTCAGTGAGTGAATGAGTCAATCAGTCAGTGAGTGAATGAGTCAATCAGTCAGTGAGTGAATGAGTCAATCAGTCAGTGAGTGAGTGAGTGAGTGAGTGAGTCAGTCAGTCAGTCAGTGAGTGAGTGAGTGAGTCAATCAGTCAGTGAGTGAATGAGTCAATCAGTCAGTGAGTGAATGAGTCAATCAGTCAGTGAGTGAATGAGTCAATCAGTCAGTGAGTGAATGAGTCAATCAGTCAGTGAGTGAATGAGTCAATCAGTCAGTGAGTGAATGAGTCAATCAGTCAGTGAGTGAAGTGAGTCAATCAGTCAGTGAGTGAATGAGTCAATCAGTCAGTGAGTGAATGAGTCAATCAGTCAGTGAGTGAATGAGTCAATCAGTCAGTGAGTGAATGAGTCAATCAGTCAGTGAGTGAATGAGTCAATCAGTCAGTGAGTGAATGAGTCAATCAGTCAGTGAGTGAATGAGTCAATCAGTCAGTGAGTGAATGAGTCAATCAGTCAGTGAGTGAATGAGTCAATCAGTCAGTGAGTGAATGAGTCAATCAGTCAGTGAGTGAATGAGTCAGTCAGTCAGTCAGTGAGTCAGTCAGTCAGTGAGTCAGTGAGCGAGTCAGTCAGTGAGCGAGTCAGTCATTCAATGAGTTACATAGTGACTCATTCATTCACTCGGTCAGTCTGAATGAATGACCATCAGTGAGGCAGACCATCACTGAGTCAGTGAGTGAATCTGGTAGCGAGTCAGTCATTCCCTGAGTCAAACATTCAGACAGGAAGTCAATCGGAATGCAGAGGCTGAAAACCCCAATGCATGATAAGAAGGAAAAAGACAGAGTGTGGTGGAAAAAATAATCCTGCAGGTCACTGAGCGATAAGTACAATGATGACGCCAAGATGCTACCAAAGAAAAGAATAGTGAGTAAATGTTAGCAAAAGAATTGAAAGAATTGTACATGATCATGTGCTGAGCTAGATCTATTCTACCGTGCGAGTTATTCTGATCTCCTCACCCCTAAGTTGGTCTTTGAAAGGTCCAGTCCGAACTGCGCAGGTCCGGCGGTCAGCACCACTCTGCCAAAAAATGGGTGAGAGATGATCTGTACGGCGCGGGGGGGAAGCTGCTCTTTCTGCTGCTGGCTGGAAAGCTCCATCATCTCCTGCATGAAGCGCATGCCGTCCTCGGCGGCCACGGCACTCACCGCCTAAACACACACACACACACACACACACACATTACTGCATGCATATGTTTCTGAATTGTATAATCACTTATATGCTGTGAAAGTAATAACGTACTCCTTAAAACATGTCATATGCATGTATATATAAAACGGAACCTTCTGTCCTGTATTATAAAGACGCGGAGCTTTCTAAAGGAAGTGTTGTTTATAAACAGATGGAGTGACGGATGTGCTGATGTACCTGCGCGGCGTGCTGTACTAGCTGCACTCGTCCGTCCTTCAGGTGGATCAGCGTGACCCCCATCCTCTTCAGCAGCTCCAGGTGCTCAGGATTATTAGCCATAAAGTCCTGAGCTCTCAGAGGGGCACGACCCAGCCCTGGCTCTCTGAAGTAAACAGAAAAAGAAAGAAGAAGAAGAAGAAGAAGAAGAAGAAGAAGAAAAGGAATATAAAAAGCTTTAAAGATGATTCAGTGTAGTGTAGATGTAAATGTGTTGATTAATTTCCTGTAACAGTTAATATTAACGCGTTTATTCAAATGCATTTATTCAACAGCATCTTATTGCTACATTATTACCGAGGGTGTGTGGGGCGGGGACAACTCTTATCCACCGCACTTCTGATTGGCTCCCGGAGGTTCCGTGGGTAGGCGGGGTCAGAGAACAGGAGGCGGGTGTTGGGGCAGGTCCATTCGAAGTTGGCGTCGTCGAGCTCCGCCGGTGCCTGTTTAAGCACACAAGCAAGACAGAGTGGAATTTCAAGACTTTACAGTGAGTTCGATATTAAAGTGGATATTAGTGCTGAGAATCAGTCGTAGATTTTTGGGCAATGCGATATTCGATTCGATTCAAGAGCACTAATGTTTACTGTCCGATCTTGTCCCTGCACTAAACATTTTTTCCTGCCAAACTTCTGCTTCACACTTCAGTCCAGTAGGTGGCGGTAAAACACACGTTAACCACTGGTCAACATTCACACATGCGTTCACACACTACGGGCAATTCTGGACCGCCAATTAGCCTAATCTGCATGTCTTTGGACTGTGGGAGGAAACTGAAGTGCCCGGAGGAAACCCACCAAGCACGGGGAGAAAACACAAACTCGGAAAATGCGCGAATCAAACCCGGAGGTGCGAGGCGACAGTGCTAACTTCTACGCCAGCGTGCCGCGGCTCGAGTGAATAGAGCGTATAAAATCCTATTATAAACTAATCATCAAGGCAGTTCACACAGAGGTCTGCGTTTTAAATAGAAGACTTTCTAATGTGACATAGAGGCACGCCGAGATATCCGAGGTGACAACTTTGTGTGCGAGTCTTAAACGTGTGAGGATCTTTTTTTTTTTTTTTTTACACAATTCCAAAATATCTTTTAGATGCAAAATCTTTTTGCAGATGATTTAATGTCAGACCAAATTCTTTTAGACTTAATTTATTGCAAAACTGCTTTTTTTTTTTTTTTTTTTTTTTTTACACCTCCATTCCACAGAAACGTCATCACAGTTCCTGGTTTGCCCCTGAACACCTCTTGTTTTACAATAAGTGTATTAAAAATGTCTAGGAAAAAACCTGGAAATCTGAACGTCTATGAAGGCTAAGGGCAATAACAAAACCCTACGATTTATTAAAATCCGATAGTTGATTATGCGATTGTGACTAGACTAATGTGAATTTGCAGCCTCGCTAATTTACATGCAATTGACACATAATCCCCCTCCTCTTCGTCATCATCATCATCATCATAATCCCATGAGGTTTAAGTTTTGCAATGTAGTGCAGCGTGCGGTACCTCAGCTTGCAGCACCGTGTCATTGCCTGGAGGGGGCAGCTGTGAGCGAGGAGTAATAGAGAGCGACAAGGGGAGCAGGTGCGCCTCTGTGGTGAAGACGTAGTCCTCCACGTCAAAGGGCAAATCCTCTTCCTCGGCGAACAGCAGGAACAGATACTTAAACATTTCAGCCAGGAAGAACGAGTCCATGCTGAAAGACAAACGAGGCCGTCTTTTCAGTTCACCTGGACGCAAGTTTAATCCGCAATAAACTTAAGGAGAGCTGAAATTAAAGCAGTGAAGGTACAGTGAGTGGAACTCTGCAGCTGTGGGATTTGACCCCACAACCACCTGATCATTAGGACAGATCCTCAGCTGTCACTGGCTACAACAGCAAAAAGAAATGTGAGAGGAATGTGTACTGCGCGTCTCACCGGTCCTCGTGGCTCCCCGTCCTCACGTCCTTCATGGCGGCGAAGCCACAGGGGACACGAGCGAAGCGGTTCAGGTTTTCCAGAACGGTGCGTCCTACCTCCAGGTAATACGGGTCTCTGGTGGCCTGAGACAGTTCGAACATCAGGAAGCGTTTAAACAGCAACAATAAGAAGCGAGGACATTTACATAAAGGTCAGAGACATGACTAGTGCAGAAGTTAAGTAATTCATGGAATTCATTCATTACTAAGCAACAAGCAGAATCCTATTTACCCCTCTGCTTCAAAAAATCCTGCTACCATCGCACTTTTGCACTTCGTTAACAATACAGTTAGATATTCTGTGCACGATTCAAATAAAAAGAATCAGATTTTTTTGGTGCATTATTTCACAAGATTTCCATTTGTTTGTTTTTGTTCATTTGCTTATTTTTATTATCGATATTTAAATTAACATTTTATTTATAAAATGTATTTTATTTACTTTTTTGTTTTTCATTTATCTACATTTAATTAATTAATGAATTCATTCATTCATTAGTAAGTTATTATTATTCATTAATTTACAGCTAGGTAAACTGAGTGGATATCGTCCCCAAAGCAGTTGCACTTTTACCTCTCTTTACCAATAAAAGTTAAATATTTTGTTGATTATTAAAAAATGATAATATTATTAATACATACAATGCATTATTTAACAGGATTTTCATCTGTTACACATACTTTCATATTTCTTCTTTCATGTACAATATAATAATAATAATAATAATAATAATAATAATAATGTATTAATAATGTAAATCTAAATATTTATATTAAGTTTATAATAATTAATTTAATATATATATATATATTTTTTTACATTTAAAATGGTAATAATAATAATAATGTATTAATAATGTAAATCTAAATATTTATATTAAGTTTATAATAATTAATTTAATATATATATATATTTTTTTTTTACATTTAAAATGGTAATAATAATAATAATAATAATGTAAATCTAAATATTTATATTAAGTTTATAATAATTAATTAATATATATATATATATATTTTTTTTTACATTTAAAAATGGTAATAATAATAATAATGTATTAATAATGTAAATCTAAATATTTATATTAATTTATAATAAATTAATATATATATATATATATATATATATATTTTACATTAAAATGGTAATAATAATAATAATAAATAATAATGTAAATCTAAATATTTATATTAAGTTTATTTAAAATCTTTTATTTTATTTTTTTTTAATTATTATAAGTATTTATTTATTTATTTTTATTAACATTTAAAATGGTAATATAATATTATAAAAGAATTATTTTGTTAATTAATCAATCAATTTTCACTTATTATTATTGTTGTTTTAGTAATTATAACATTAGCTATTTACCGTATTTAATGTATAAATTCTAATATATACACACACATACAAAATGTCTCTGGATGTTTATCTATCAACAGTTCCGCTTAATTTAATTGATTACCTGCGGTCTTATTTTTATTCATAATAAAATTGTTATTTAATGTTAAAAATTTTCATAAAATGTTTATTACACCCCTATAATAAATTAAAAAAAAAGGCTTGAAACGGGTTTATTCTTCCTTAGGCTTTGTCACGTTTTATCCCAGAGTTCTCCGAGTCAGATCATTTGATTTATAATATCAGGCACAGGTTATTACACAGGATGTCCTTTTTGTCACAATCAGTCATGTGACTCAGTACACATTCCATAATCGATCATCGGCCCGAGTAATCCTAGCGACGATCGATTAGTAATCCGTTCAACCGCACACTGTAACGCTTCTCTGATAGTTCGGGTTCTATGTTTCTGTCAATCAAAGACAAATCAAGATTGAGGTGATGTACAAGTACATTACAATATTTCTTGCCTGTTTTAAGTTTTCCTGGCCTGAAACATTACTCGACATCATTTAATTTAACTGAATAAAGTGCGGTGAAATACATTAGTCTATACATATAATAAAACTGTAAAGTTGGCGCGTCTGTACATTGAAGATATTTGAGGAAAAAATTATGTGTGTGCAAATTAAATTTCACGGGCATCCAGTTTCCTAAATAATTCAACACACCTTGTGTACCCGGAGTGCGACCCAGAGAACGCGATATCATTGTGAACCTTATTGTACGAATACACCAGGGGACTCGACGTGCCGAGTCGACACCCTGAAGAGCAAACATGACACGGGTAGCGCAAATACTACAGCGGAGAGAATGGAGTGGAACAAGAGTACTCAGGGTGGAGCCGGAGAAGAAGAAAAAAAAAATCACAATGTAAATAAAACACACTCACACACACACACACGCACCTTATAAAGGAAGTAGGTGCTCTCTGCGAACTCGGGTCTCAGTGGATGCTGCGCCCAGTGGACCCGGAAATCTGTAGTGAAAGCCTGATGGAGGGACGAAAGAACCAGAGGGAGAGAGCAAAAAAAAGAAAGAAAGAAAGTCAAGTCAAGTGAAGCGACATGAAACATAACTTGAGTATTCGGATTACTCAAGAAAGAGGAAGCTACCTCGGGTAGGAAGTTGTGCTTCTTGGTGACCTGGTACAGCATTTCGTGGGTCTCTATAGCAGGACGGATGTCTCCTTTTAGCACCTGAATTAACAAAGAGAAATACATTCGTAGTGAACTAAAATCAAACTGAGTGATGATATTTCAATGTCAGAAGATGTTAGATTGACGTCCATATTCAGTCTTAGAGCATACAGTGAGAAGCATTAGTGAAATATCGCAAAGGTGCCATCATCATCCTCATTATTATCATTATCATTATAATCTATATTATTATTATAAAATTTTTTTTTTTTTTTGGATTTTTCCCCGATTTTCTCCCTAATTTAGTCGTGTCCAGTTCCTCCCCGTCACTAGGGGGCTGCCACAAAGCTACTACTACCACTCAGCCGGGAGGGCCGAAGACTATCACGTGTTTCCTCCGAACCACGTGACGCCAGCCGACCGCATCTTTTCGAACTGCTCGCGCGCCCGTTGGCGTAACACACTCGGGGACGCGCTATCCTCCCTCTGCCTCACAGACGCCCCTGACTGGCTGTAGAGCCGTGATTAATGTCGGAGCACTAAGTACCTCTCATCCCTCCCCTCTGAGAGAGCTCGGCCAATCAGCTCTCTCTAGACCTCCGGCTGCGAGAGGTTACAGCACCACCCGGGATTCGAACTAGCGATCTCCGGATGATAGGGGCGCTTTACCACTCGCCACTCGGAGGCCCATTATTATTATTATTATATATAATTATTATAATTATTATACATCTCTCTGACCTGCAGGCCGGGGAAGAACGCCAGCAGCGAGTCCATCCAGGTGCGTGCGGGCAGCAGGGGTTTGTGGATGTGGACGTCGAGCAGCAGGGGAGGCTGGCTGATGTACTTCATTATAGACGCATAGTGCTGAAACACACACACACACACACACACACACACACACACACACACACACACACACACACACACACACACAGAGAGAGCCAGAGGGCGAGTGAAGCGGCGCTCTTATTCCACACAAGCCAATAAGCTATGGATCACGCTCCTGTGTAGACCCGAAAATAAATATCCTGACCCCTGACCCTTCCCAAATTGTTATTTAAGAATCATTTATAACCGTAACAGTAAGTGAACATGTGTATAATATATGTAACACATACAATCCTCGTGAATAACGCAATATTTCTTAGTGCATGCTTGAAGTTTAAATAAAAATGAAAATACATTTTAGAAGTTGAATTTTTCCCACATTGGGGTGCCAAAATTTTAATAGGAATGGATCCATTTCTGCACAAAGACGAACAAGGACAAGCCAGATAGTGAATCGTAGACTGTATCATATTAATTTAAAAATAAATCCCTTTTATAATACTGCATGCATTCGACTCAAAAATACTTCATTTATTTATTCTAAACTTAAACTTCTTTTCTTTTCATTTTTGCGAAGCCGCTTTGAGACAATGACCATTGTTAATAAAATTGAATTGAATGAAACTAATCCTTCAGAAATCTATTTATTTATTTAGTGTTTATTCATTTATTTTATATATTTATTTATTTATTTTATATATTTATTTATTTTATATATTTATTTTATATTTATTAATTTATTTATTTTTATATATTTATTTATTTTATTTATTTTATATATTTAGTTATTTTATATATTTATTTATTTTATATATTTATTTATTTAACTGTTTTCCAGCTGCATTTTCTTCCATATGAAGTGACTTACAGCTGCTACAGCACGTGATAACGGAAACCAAATTGTTTTGTACAAGTTCCACAGTGCTACTTTAATAAGAATTATTTAATTACTTAAATAAATAAAAGTAATTAAATTAATAAATTGCTGTGGTTTAAATGGACTAAAACACAAGACAAATAGAGAAATCATAGCCAGTAGACTAAGATTTTTTTTAACTTTTTTTTTTTACTAAATATATATTACTGTTTAATTGGCAGATAATTTGGCTCCTTTGTAAAAAAAAATATATATATATATATATATATATAATAAATAAATAAATGCTTAAAATGAATAACAATCTGCTGCCAAAACAGAAAACTGACACTTAAATAAACAGTAAAAATTATACTAATTTATTAATAACTATTATCATTAATAATCTTATAATTGGTTTGTTGAAATCTTGTATTAAGAAATTGACTACATTGGAAATATTTAAATATTATTGTTATTTTGAAGTTATGTACAATATGTACACTTAAGAAAGAGATTTCCAATCTCCCTTCTTTAGATTAGCAGAAACATAATATTCCTCCTGTCTGATTGGACTGAAGATCGGATTCTAACATCACAAAGATAGCATTTTAAACTGTGTGTGTGTGTGTGTGTGTGTGTGTGTGGTGAGAAGAACTCACTATATTAAAGCGCTGCAGTAACTGGTCGTCCCCGAGCAGAACGTAGGCCTTCAGCAGGTACTCGTAATACGAGTCGATCCCAGCTCCTACACCGCTCTCTACAGCAACAACAACAACACAAAACAGTCAGAAACGCTTCCAGGATCTCCATCAGTGTGTTTCTGGGAACAGTGGTCCGGTGCCTCACCTCTGCGCACCCACTCCCCCGAGTGGATGTTGATGGTGGTTCCTACTAGGTTGCTGTTTCTCTGTCTTTTCTCCCACAGGAAGTCGAGAGCTCTCCGCGCATGGACCTGGACGTCACAAACAGCACACGTTCACATCTCGACCGCGGTGATGGACACGCGCACGGTGCGTCGTGATTTCACCATGTAGCTCCCCATTACTGCACCTTCTCTGTACTTCTCCTTCAGCATCCTCAAAGCGAATACTGCATCCGTTGTACTCTTTCTAGGCATGACACCACATTCCTGCTCACAGATGCTCACGTCTGCCCTCACCCGAGCTTCCACTACTCTTTCCCAAAGCTTCACCGTATGGCTCATCAGCTTTATTCCTCCACAGCTCTGCACATCGACACTAATACACTTCTCCTCCATTCCTCTGGGATCCTCTCACTCTCCACGATCTCGTTAAACAGACCAGTCGGAAACTCTACTAAACACTTCCACTCCTCCACAGGTATGTCATCAGTTCCTTCCCACTCTTCTCACTCTAACTGATTTTTGCTACTTCCTGAAAACAAAAAACAAAAACAAAAAAACGGCATTCCCTACCATGGGGTTTAAACAAGCCGATTAGTCTTCCTCCCCCGATGTGACCTCATAAAAGCAGAACCTTTACTCGTGCTTGTAGCTGAGCCTTCCTGGTCCCTTTAGGGGTGGAAGAGTGTACATCTGGAAGAGGAGTGACACAAAGGGAACTCTGCGACCTGCGTTAAGTTGTTAAAGAAACAGTAAAATACGGGACCTTTAACACCGCGCGACACTTCCAGATTCTCAAATCGATTAGAATAACAGCAGGTTCTTCTGTAGGATCGTTTTGGGGGGTGTAACAGTGCTGGGTGCTTTTCATTTGTCCTAGAAGCCAGTCAGAATATCCTCCACTTCCGTCTTCTCTCTGCCTCTTTAGAAGTCACTTTGTGAGTCACTAAATGCAAACGAGTTCGCGTTTCCAAATCTGTCGGAAAATTTCCATTTACGATTACTTTTTTTTTACCACAAGTGTTGAGAAACACTGCATTTCAAAAACATCTTAAAGATTATTTTGTCAAAACTGACATGAGCTTCCTATGCCTCTAAATTTTTATATAATTTTAAGTTTTCATATCCCCGATTTACAAACAAGTTTCGTTCCGGGAGCACGTTCATAAGTCGGATTTGTTCTCAAGTCTGACAAAGTGAATCTTACACGCCTTTGACACAAATATACAATGTAAAGCATACTGTGCCAATACGCTCAACCAAATCTCCTCCTCTTTCTCCACACTGCCATCATGTGGCCAAAAACCATAATCACGCCTAAGGAAATTAATCTCACATGTCAAATGTAACAGTGTCGTCTCTGCGCCTTTAAATCGCGAGGGGAATCTTGGACACCATTTTGCCTCCGAGCCGTTTTCCGCTGTATTGGACTGCGAACTCTGTTTTGTTGAGGATTTTCCGGACAGAAACCCATTGAAACCGGGACTTGTGATGAACATTATGGTGAGCGACATTTACATATACAAGTATAATAATATCTCTCACGAACCGAAGCGGTTAATGTTATTGTGATGTTTTCTACACCTCGAATGTGGGGTCTCCGGTGAAGCGGCTCAGCGCGGCGAACTCCAGGATGATGGTGCCAGCGCAGGCGGTGCAGGTGTCCGTCTCGGTGCCTGTCCGGGTCTCAGGACCCTGAACCCCGTGACGCAGGTTGACCTAAATGGACAGCAGGAAAGCTTAGCAATTGATGCAGATCCTAAAAAGTTAAAGTCTATAAAAATTTTTTTTAAAAAGCTCAATACAGTACAATGTATAGTCTTATAACACACGGTGCTGAATTTTCCAAACTGACTTGGTTTTTCTATTTAAGTTTTTTTTCCCCTCCCATTTGATTTTACTTCTTGTTTCTTGTTATTAAGCCCTAAAAAAAAAAAAAGAAATGCTGGTGATGAAGAAATGTGAAACGTAACTAGAAATGGACAAAAGCATGACTTGATATTCATTAGTATATAAAACGTGCACTCATCGATAAACTGCTGTGGTTTGTGAGGAATAAAACACTTCGGCGCAGGTCTCAGAAAGTAATCACCTTTAGCATGGCATCGCCTTGTCGATGATTACTTTCCTGCTACAGCGTGAGACAGAGTGTTTTATTCGCCCCTTGTGCAGCGACTCAGTGAGACAGTGTAAGAGGAAGGAAAGAGCGGTGAGGCTGAACGGACAGCAGTCATGCGAATAATGCGATTATTCAACCGGCTCGAGAAAAACACTGTGTGTCTGAACATCCACCTCTGGGTCAGAGTGCAAGTGTGTGTGTGTGTGTGTGTGTGTGTGTGTGCGCGCACACACTCGAGGGTAAGGCAGGCCGCTGCTGGTGTTGAAGGCGGGAAGGAGTCTCAGTCCCAGGTCCTTAGCCATGTGCAGGAGCTCGTCCTGATACCACTGCATGCGCTCGCCTCTCTCTTTCAGCATCATGGCCATGGAATGACCTCCAAGGAGACCTCTATACACACACACGCGCACACACACACACACACACACACACACACACATCATTATTCACAAAAAATAATGGCCTCTGTACGGGTCAGTCTCACTGAAGGAGGCGTGGCCTCTGTACCTGTCAGTTTCACTGAAGAAGGCGTGGCCTATGTACCTGTCAATCTCAGTGAAGGAGGCGTGGCCTCTGTACGGGTCAGTCTCAGTGAAGGAGGCGTGGCCTATGTACGGGTCAGTCTCAGTGAAGGAGGCGTGGCCACTCTACCTGTCAGTCTCAGTGAAGGAGGCATGGCCTCTGTACCTGTCAGTCTCAGTCAAGGAGGCGTGGCCTCTGTACCTGTCAGTCTCAGTCAAGGAGGCGTGGCCACTGTAGCTGTCAGTCTCAGCGAAGGAGGCGTGGCCACTGTAGCTGTCAGTCTCAGCGAAGGAGGCGTGGCCACTGTAGCTGTCAGTCTCAGTGAAGGAGGCGTGGCCTCTGTCCGGGTCAGTCTCAGTGAAGGAGGTGTGGCCTCTGTACCTGTCAGTCTCAGTCAAGGAGGCGTGGCCACTGTACCTGTCATTCTCAGTGAAGGAGGTGTGGCCTCTGTCCAGGTCAGTCTCAGTGAAGGAGGTGTGGCCACTGTACCTGTCAGTCTCAGTGAAGGAGGCGTGGCCTGTTAGTACTGTTAGTGTGTCAAAAAAGAAATAATGGACAAACAGAAAGAAAAAAAATACAAACAAAAGAAAAAGACCAGAAAGTTAAATGGACAGAAAGAAAGAAAGAAAGAAAGAAAGAAAGAAAGAAAGAAAGAAAGAAGCAGACAGTCAAAAAATAAACAAAATGAAAGATCCAACAGAATGAAGAAAAAGACAAAAAGTTAAAAAGAAGAGAGCAGAAAAAAGAAATAACTAATTGATGGACATTAAAAAAAAAAAGATGTGAGAGGTGGAGAAAGAAATGGGAAAAAAGAAGCAAAAGAAAGAATAACAACCAGCAGAAAAAAAAGAAAAAAACTTGAGCAGAGGCAAGGATGGAAGGATGACCAGAGAAGATAAAGCAGAAATAAATAAAGCTGTAAAGCTGGAAGTGTCCTCGTGTTGGACTGCAGGAACACGAGCACCAGCCCGCTCACCCCAGCACTCGGATGTTGGTCTCAAACACAGACACGACGATGTCATTGTCCAGCCGTACGTCCTTCACCACCCGCTTCACCGCTTTCTCAAACTCCTCGCTCTTATTCAACAGCTGGACACATCAGCAGGAGAAACAGCATGAACACACACACAGGAGTGTTTGGATGGAAAAAATACACACGTGTCAGAGTGTAACTCACCGCAAGAGTGTCCAGGGCGTCGATGAGGGTGAGGGAAAACCTGTAAAAACACACACACACACACATATTTTAACATGTACATAAATGTACAGAAGTTCCATTAACATCAAGCCCCGCCCACACAACTCCATAAAAGGCAAAGCCCTGGCTCCTGATTCTGTCTTCCAATGATCACAGACTGCAATGACTCTTAGAATTAATAAAGCTAATAATGCTACATCTATCCCATTATCTCTGTCGCAACTTAGCAGCTGCAGCGTGTTACACACACACCAGCCCCTCCTCTTCTAATAGGGCGCCATTATTTTTGTCCTTTGTCTTGATTCGGATTCATGTACAAGTCTGTGTTTTTTAGCTATTTTTTATGTTTAAGTAAATAAACAGATGTGAACTGTGACAGGACTAATTAAGGGTGTGAGAGTAATTCCCTTGAGCTTAACACACACACACACACACACACACACACACACACACACACACACACACACACACACACACACACAGAGCTCTGGGGTGAAGGAGGCAACAGCTGGTGTTAAACTCAGCGTGTGTGTGTGTGTGTGTGTGTGTGTGTGTGTGTGTGTGTGTGTGTATGGTTATCAGACTCACTTTCCCAGAGCATCGTCTACATCTCCTCGGCTGGGCTCCAGACCTCGTACTCGACCTCGACACGTCAAAGGCATCAGCTCATCTGCTGGGTAGGCGTGGTCCTGAGAGAGAGAAAGAGAGAGAGAGAGAAAGAGAGAGAGAGAGAGAGAGAGAGAGAGAATGAGTCAGCAGTGGGATTTTCAGGCAGAAATACTAATACCAGATCTTTAATCAGAATATTTAACCTCATTCTGCCCATCATCATCATCACTTCTTCTGCTTTTCTGCCTCTCTGTCTACTTCCTTCTTCCTCACTTTACTTCCTTTCTGCTTTTCCTTCCCTCTACGTCCCTGAGCTTCCTTTCCTCTCTCTCTCTCTCTCTCTCTCTCTCTCTCTCTCTCATCTTTCCTGTCTTTCGTCCTCCTTTTTCACTCCCTATATAAACATCATTAAAACCCGCCTCACCCTCGAGAGTCCTCTCTGGACGTGTCCCAAACCACACACCCAATTAACTAAACACTTCTTCTGCAGAGGGACGTCCTAAATAATCACAGGACGTCAATGTGTTCATCATCTCTATGTTAACATTTGTTCGCTTGCTGGAGGGACAGAACCACGCGTCGAGAGGGCAGGTGTTTCCGGCAACGTGTACGTACCATGTAGTTCTGGTAGGCGTGGTCGAACATCTCCAGGACTTGATTTCTGTCAGGAAACACAGTCAGGTTAGTGTGCAAACAAACGCACGTAGATAAATATACAACTACAAAGACTTCCTCTTTTTATGGCCAAAAGGATATGTATTTTTATATACAAGTGCATACCTTAGCTTGTGCTTCTCCTCTCTGCTCATGCTTCGTGAGACCCGGACCGAGACCCCGAGCAGGAGCAGGAGCACGAAAAGGTGTGACATCATCGCTCGGGAAAAAATTTAAAAGCGCCCAACCCCGTTTCTTAATTTAAATACACTGAGGAGTCACAAGAGCACGTTCAGTCTCATCTCAAAAAGCAAATAAATAAATAAATAAATGGACCAAAAAAAGATAAAAAAAATATTACACCGCAAGCGCGTGTAAAGAGTTTAATCAGACGGTCAAAAAAGTAAACATGATCCTGTTTAACCTGTGGGATCGAGCACACCTGCCCGCCTCCGTCACCTGCGGTTAAACCCGGACCCACCGTAACACACCTGATACGCCACCATGATTATAACACACACACACACACACACACACACACACACACACACACACACTATGACACGACTCACATCTGAACACGGATACACCTTTAAACCAGGTGCAGATCAGCAGGTAAAAGGAATGAACACCTTTACTTTGCTTTTTTTGATGCTGCGTTCAAGTTCAAACAATCCAGCACTAAATTAAACTAATCTTCGTTTTATTAATTATCTTAGCTTGAATTATGTTGTGTTATTGAAAACAACATGTATAAGCCTGAGACAACACCAAGGACACATCCTGCTTACATTTCAACATCATAAAATCCAACCTGTGCTGATTTTCGAAATATAAAACGATAATAATAATTAGAAAAAAACAGAGCCACCTAGACAACACTAATGAACCCGAATTCCCTGCGCCAGTGAACGCTGCCCCGGGGATGACAGCTCGGTCCGGGGTGTTTTCATCCAGCTGTTGTTTTCAGGCAGATGTGTTGTTGTTGTTTTATCCTAGCCGAAATTAGCCATGATTTAAAGAATCCACTGTCGCGTCTGCTGAACTTTAGAATCCGTCCTTTATTCGCCTGGGTTTCGGTCCGGGAAGATGAGAAATTAGACCTGAACGCTCGCTGGCACTCGCTCTATCGAGCCGCTAATAACCGGATGCGGGAGGCTCGGGGTTCTTTCATGTAGTCGTCAACATCCGGGTAACACGCGACCCGAGCAACGTCATCACTCTGAGTCGGAAGTAGATTTTTTTCTTTTCTTAAAAAAACTCCCACAAAGCTACGTGTTTTTAATTTTTATTTTTATCTTGTCTGGCTATGTTGTTCGGATTATGTGTTATTGTTTTCAGCCAAAATAATAATAATAAAAAAGATAGAATATAAAAGCGGAATAATTTAATTATTTGAGTTGGCATAATAACAGCAACAATAATAATAATGATAATGTGCCCGGTTTTGTATAAGTCGTCGATAGATACAACTGAAAACCTGTTATCTAACATCGTTTTTTAGACAAAAAAAACAGTGGCAAGAAAATAGTATGTGAACCTTTTGGAAATTCGTGGATTTCTGCCTTACTTAGTCATAAAATGTGATCTGTATTAAAAAAGTCAAGAGTATTGACAAATATGATGTGCCTAAAATAATAATCATTAAAAAAAAAAACGCAAAAAGTTTGATCTTTCATGTCATAGGCATAGCATTTATTCCCATTCCCAGATGAAAACAAATATATACACCAATCAGCCATAAATAAATATTAATTATCAGTTATATATATCGCGATACTATACAGGATCATGGGCACCCAGGGCTCACCCAGGGTTAGCCTGTCTGGTCCCATAGAAAAACCAGTGCAACACAACCTGGCAGAAATCATCAGGACTGGCCACGATAGAAAGTCACCAGGACTCCCAGTCCACCATAGCTCACCGTGCACGGGGTCCAGCAGGCCACCGATCCCCCCTCCAAACTCCCCAGATCCCAATTCAATCAACCATCAATGAGATGCACCAGACAAACCCCTGCAACCCACAGCATCCAAAGGATCTGCTGTCAACATCCTTGTGTGCCAGACACCACAGCACACCCCTGAGGTGTCGTGGAGTCATAAATATATGAAGAATTCACTTTAGTTACAGTACTAGCATTTAAACATTATAAACTTCTAAAAGTATGAGAGAGACAGGTGGGTGGATGAATGAATAGAGGAAGAAAGAGAGAGGGACTGATAAATAGACCAAGATAGATAGATAAAAATTTAGATATTATACTGAAGTAAGACAAATCTTGCCTTAATTTCAAATCGCATTTACATTCTCGTTGTGCTTCCTGATCCCTTATGTGGCAACACTTCCTATAGCCCATATCCAGATGAATTTACATACAAACAGTCCGTGTCTGCTGGAACTATTTTGTTTAACCGGAAATTGCAAATGTATCTCCTATCATCTCTTTGCCTCTGGGTCTCTCTATGACTTAGATGTTAATGACTGGTTCTTTGCTTAAAAAGCCTGGCCAAAAGCTTAAATATGTTTTCTTTGCTGATAAGAAACAGAGATCTTCAGAGACATCATGTGTGCGCGTTTGTCCGTCTTTCCTGGTTTAGGCTGTGGTGGAAATCCTGAAAATACTATAAAGACAAGTAATTCATACACTGGGTAAGAGCAAAGTAACAAAGGTTTTATTATAACTTCTGCAGTACGACCGGTCTCATACAGCAAACTGTTGCAGCATGGAGAAATTAAGTGATTTCCTTCTCCCAGCTGTCCAATTTTAGACGTCTTTATACATCGTTGCGCACATAACCTACACCCGGCACAGGATGTTCCCATATTCAACCTCATGACTTTTTTTTTAGTTTGACCCAGACCTAATGTCTTCACCTTATCAATCATTCAGTCACAACTACAGTCACTTTGTTTCTGTTCTATTCTCGGCCTTGTCTTCCTACTGTATGTTGTATCAGACAGGTTTGCAGCTTTTATAGTCTACATGGCGCAATTACTCCTACTGATTTTTCTATTACAAGTGTACTGTGGGTTGCGGAAGACTCAACAAGCAATTATTCTTCTTTTTGTAATTTATCTTAAAACCTAACAATTCGGACAGTATCATTTTTAAGCAGTATGGGAAAAAAATGCATGACTATATATTAAATATAAAGGGGTATATCTATCTATCTATTTATCTATATTGATATATAAATCTATTACACTAGACGGTACTAATAATCCATATTATTTTCTACATCAATTAAACAAACAAAAAAAAGCTGCACATTTCTGGTATCGCAACGCGGAAGTGATAAGAACAAATCAGAGCTCGTGGGCACATCCGGCTTCATCAGTAAACTCTCGAGACATTATTTATTTATTTATCTATTTTTATTTATTTTTCCCGGTCATGGTTAGATATATAACGCATTAAACTTCGCTTTTTGTCCTTGTATAATATATATATATATATATATATATATATATATGCTAACTCTGAGCGGCAGGTTACGCTAACGGACGCGAGTGTGGCACTCTGGGATGTGTAGTCTTTTGTCTTAGATTTCGCCATCGTCAGCAAAAACTTTACACAACGTTGGAACTTTGTATACGAGGGGAAATCGGCGATTAATTGTATATTCCAATGTGCAAATCAAATAATAATGGCTTTTAAAAAACTATTTCCCTTGAATTTAATGTATTAATCGGTTTTGGAAACGCATGTCGCGCGCTAAACGCGTCCGTTTGCGAACTACGATTCCCATGATGCGTGAAGAGCCACGTGACGGTCACATGTCTCGCGGGTCAGCTGCACTGCAGGCGGAGCGGGTAGATGGAGCTCAGTGCTGTTCGCAGCTCCCGGAGGAGACGGAGGTAAAGCGCTGCTTCTGCATCAGATTATTACGGGTTATTGTGGGTTTAATGCCATATAAAGCGTTCGTTTCTATTTATTAGAGACTTTAAATACGTTCTGTTTACTAATGCGTTATGACATTGTGTAATAATAACTGAAAGCGGTTTATTTGTTTGTTTATTTCACACAGCTGACAGGTCATCGTCTGGTACATTGCTGTTACACTAACATTAGACTTTAACTTGTTTTTAGGTTTTCAGGTCAGTTTTGGGAGAAACGTGAGCTCAAAATATCTAATCTACTGTATAATGCGGGAAATCCTTTAAAGGAGTAAATAGGTAATTGTTTACTATTTTAAAAAGTTTTTAAAAGCTATAAAACTGCTTATTATTAGTAGTAGCATTTTATTATTATTATTATTATTATTATTATTATTATTATTATTTTATTATTACTATTGCTATTCTTCTTATTATTATTATTGCTGTTGTTATTATTTATCATTATTAGATTACTATTTTATTATTGCTACTACTTCTATTATTATTATATTATTATTATTATTGTTGTTATTATTTATTATTATTAGATCAAGATGTGATTTACAGTTCTGTAATATAACAGTACAACCGAGCGAATATTGTTCTCTACTGTAGTTTTTCTTTTTCGTTGTGGTTCGCTTGTTGTTGTTGTTTTTTTTAATCTTATATCTAGAAATGTAGATGCATTCTTGACTTTACTCCCTAACTGGTGTGTTCTCTAGACCGTACAAGCGCAGTGTGTGAGTCTTTTGTAAATGAATGATAGAAAATCTTAATAAGATCAACAAGAAAACTTGAGCTGACATGCCAGGCTGGAAAAACTCTGCTGGAAAATAGTTTGCGTTTTGTTTTTTTTTGCATTTCATTTATGTATTGTATAAATTTTAGCTACTCTGTTTAAGCCTTGTGTGCAATTCCATGTAAAAACATACAGTACATTTATAAAGTAAAATTTTTTTTTCTTCATATTTTGCTTCCGAAGCTCCAGGCTTTCTTGTATTTTTAATGTAATCTTCAGGAATAGTTCTCCAGACTTTCTGAAGGATGTTTTTCTCGTCTCTCTTCGTGTCCCTGTACCCGAGTAATTTCAGAGGAACACTTTTTTGTTGTTGTTTAATTATGTCACACAGTGGCCTATGAATCACTCAGACATAAAAAAAATCAAATCAAATAAAAAAAGAATCGGAATAAAGTCATGAACCAGTGCGGAACAGAGTGAGGTGCAGATGATGACAGACGATCAGGCCGGTGAGTAGTACTGTATACTGCGGAGTGGTCGGAACAGACGAGAGGGGAAATGAGGTCGCTGCTGAGGTTGTTGCATAGACGACTTAAATTGGATCTTTTGGCACATTGCAGGGTGGCGCAGTAAAAAAATGTGTTCATATTTCTTAAATGTAATCTACAAAGAGTAATTTAAGGAAATACATAGAAATGTACTGTGTACAAATATTTAAAAAGTCAAATTTAGCCGTCTTTTTTATTTCTGCCCTTCTTCATGGTCACATATAGGGATGCTAGGAAGCACCATGATACCTACTCTGGGTGGCGATTCGATCTGTATTGCGATTCTATAAATATCCCGATTTTTATGTCGATTTTTTTAAATGTGTTTTTTCTTTCAAATAATTTGCTCCTGCTCCACAGGCTGCCTTACTGTCTGCTAATGTGTGAATAGCTGAAAGAGCACCACCTGGAGGATTATAGAGGAACTGCAACACTTAACATGTGCTTCAAGATAATTAACCAGTGTTTTAATTTGGTGTGTGTGTGTGTGTGTGTGTGAGACGTTAGGTGCAGAGATGTGTCCAGAGTCGGAGAAGCTCACTGGTCTGATCGCAGCTACGTTCACGCCGCTCACTCCACAGGGGTACGACCTGGCAGATAATTTTATTTAGTTTTCTTGCAATTAAGGAAACTCTACCCATCATGCATTTGTCCTGTGGTCTACCGTTCCCTTAACCTTTGGTCAACCTCCGTCATGAATAATCGTTTCCTTTCGAGTCACGATGTCAGTAAAATGCCCGACGTGTGTGAAAGAAGCGGAATCAGGAACTTGAGGTACGAGGTGACGTGTTTTCTCTTCTGCTTTCCCGCGCAGTGAGCTGAACCTGGCGGTGATCGGACGCTACGTGGACCACCTGCTGGAGAAACAGGGCGTGCGCAGTGTGTTCGGTGAGTCTGGGGAAAAAATCCTGTGTAAAAAAAAAAAGAGAGATAAAAGTGTCCGCTCTTTTCTGAGGTGTGTGTGTGTGTGTGTGTTTGGTGTAGTGAACGGGACGACGGGTGAAGGCTGCTCTCTGAGCCTGGAGGAACGCAAGAAGCTGGCGGAGGAGTGGTGCCGTCAGGGCAAAGGGAAGTACGTAGACGGGTGACATCGAAAAAACGTGGACGCAAAGCAGACTAGAATAAAACAAGTGTTTTGGGGGATTGTTTGTTTATTTGTTTGTTTGTTTGTTTTTAGACTGGACAAGATCATCGTTCATGTCGGCTGCTTGAGCGTTAAAGACTCGCAGGAACTGGTGAGCGGTTTTTTTTTTTTTTTTTTTGTTCCCTATTTCCAGGAATGTGTGTGTCTCTCACACACACACACACACACACACACACACACATTAGCTGTTCCAGTTCTCATCCTGTGGAAAGATCAGAATAGTGTTTCTGCTTGTTATGAAACACTGAATGATCTCGTCTGTGGTTTTCTGTGTCCTGTTCAGGCACGTCACGCCGCGTCAGCGGGAGCCCACGCCATCGCCGTCATCTCGCCGTCTTTCTTCAAACCCAGCAGTGCAGGTCCGGTGCTTTGGTTTCTCAACTGAGTGATTTCCGAGATTCCTTTTTTCCTTTTATGTTTTCTCGGAAAAACATAGATGTAGCGTGATAAAGGCTTGGCTCGGGAAGTAACGTCACAGGGATTAATAACGTCGAGGTTAATGACGCTCCTGGAACATTTTATAAAATGTAGTTGAAATACAGTATAAGAAAGGTGAGAGGCGCGACTCCAGCTATGGCACGTTACCTTCACGTTTATGTACATCATCACGTGTCAGATGTCAGCTTTTCTACCTTCCTCACGTTTGGTAGCAGCCTGTTTTGTCCCTGATGATAAAGCGTGGACTCTGCCGAGCACAGAAGACTACAGAGGAAAACTCGCTGACGTTTCTGCGCCGTTTTCTCCTTTACGCAATAAAGGTCCAGCATCAGCATTTCTAGATAAGAGAAACAACAGTTTTGCGAAATACTCCTGAGCCGGGGAATCGCTCACAGCAAGCACGAGCGCTTCTCATGCCGTTCGGTTCAAAGGCTTAGCGGTCACACTCACGTCCAACACTCAAGTCCTCCAAACCTTTATTACAGTGTTATGTCCTATAGGTGGTTGACATACAATACTTTACAATCCTGATACTTTACAATGAACGGCTGATCCTTGAAAATCAACATCACAAACTTGCATAAGAGACGCCTCCGTCTGCGTGAACTGTACACACAGTTATTCAGCAGCACCACTTGTACATTCCAGGAACTCGGCTACGCGAGAAATAATCTGTATGATTCTGTTATTCTGTACAATCAAAGGTCCCGGTTTGACTTGAACACCCCTCGTGTGTGAGAGGTTTTAGGAATGAACCTACAGAGTCGAATCTGTTGTTTTTGTATTGAAGGGAACGCTGGGTCAAGATGGTTATCTCAAGTCAATGTTGTAACCGTCTATAAGCAACTAGTGCAAATAAGGTGTTTATTTAAATAGTGTTTATTTAAGAAATGAAAAGCCTCATTGTCATGTGATATTGTAGGGGGTGTGGGGGGGGGGTGGCGCGGGTTGCGATCTGGCTGGTTCAGAGCGGAGGATTTTGATTGCTCAGCGGAATCTTGTTGGTTTTTGTTCGTCATGATCATTGAGAATTTCCTGAACTTCTAATAAAACTGCTGTTGGTTTCCGCAGAGGCGTTACAGATGTTTCTTAAAGAAGTGGCTTCAGCGGCTCCACAGCTTCCTCTCTACTATTATCATTTACCCAGTCTGACCGGAGTGAACCGTACGTCTCTCTCTCTCTCTCTCACACACACACACACACACACACATCAACAGATTTAAATTAATCCATTTTCTTTACCTTAAAAAAAAATAAAAACTGTGCAAAAGTCTTGGGAACATCCAAACAAAAGCCGTATGCAACGATGCTTTTGAAAACATTTCTACATTAAAAGAAAGTTCTATAAAAAGCACAAACATAAACAATAAACGGTCAATATCTGCCGTGGAAACTCTTTGCTCGAACATAAGCGGTAGAGTTCGATACAGATGTGCGCAGTATTCCAAATAAAACAGCTGTTAGGTTTTACTGAGTTCTTTTGGTCACTTCGTCCCAGGAGTCGACATTATTGATTTTTTTTTTTCCCATCTGAAAACCGGCCTGTCTGGTAATATGTCGCTTTCTTTACAGACATGCAAATATTCTTCTGTAATGTTATTTATTCATTAGTTGTAGTGTATCTTGGTAGGGAATGGTCTCGTACATAATAATGCAGACATAATAAACTTATATAACAACATTTATACTACAGATAATATGGCGTCTAAGACTTTTACACAGTACTGTATATATACGTTTTTTGTTTGTTTGTTTCTGTCTGTCTTTCTTTCTTTTTTTTCTTTTTTATAATTTTGGTTCTTTCATTCTTTATTCTTTCCATCTCTCTTTCTTTCTTTTTTTTTATTCCTTTCCTCTAAAGTACTTTTCTACTTTTCTTTTTTTTTTTTCTCCTTTCTTTTTGTCTGTTCATATTGTCCACATTTCCTTCATTCTCTTACATCATCTCTACTTTGTTGTTCTGTTTTTCTGCTTTCATCCTAACCCCCCTTATTTATGCCAACGCCTCCTCTTCTCCGCTCTTCCCCTTTCCCTTCTTTCCTTCCTTTGTGTCTCCACTCTTATTCACGTCTGCGCCTCACGTTGCTTCACCGCTCGTCTGTTTGGGTTTCGTCTCCCCGTAGTGAACGTGAGGGAGGTTCTGGAGGGCATCGAGAAGACGATCCCCTCGTTCCGAGGCCTGAAGTTCAGTGGAGTGGATCTAAGAGATCTGGGACAATGCGTCAGCTACTGCCGTCCTCGCGGCTGGTCCGTCCTGTACGGCGTGGACGAGGTCGGCTTTCTTTGTGCATCTTTTGCAACAATACGTTCCGGAAAATGTAACAAGTGCAAAAGGAGTTGTTTTTTAAAGTTGTTCTTTGTGTTTTGTTAGCAACTGCTAGGAGGCTTGGTGATGGGGGTCAGCGGTGCCGTGGGCAGGTCTGAATCTTTTTGTTTCGTTTTTGTATTTCCTTTGGGGTCAATAAACCCCAGTGTTTTTTTTTTTTTTTTTTTGATCTGGTGATAAATTGAATTTAGAATAAATTTTCAGATTCAAAATTAGATTTGATGGTTTCCTTAATGTTAAAGCGAATATGAACGCGGTGGCAGTAAAACCCTCTGTGACATAATCTATATCGACTCCTCTGGTCGTTTGCTTTTGTCTACAGATTTCGTGGTGCCAATAATTTTGCAGCTTATGTTTTTGGCACAATTAACTTTAACTTTCTTTCCTTTTTTTGCAGGAATTGTTTGTATTGTTGGAATAATAGTGTTTATAAAGTCCAAAATTATGAATTAATTCTCATTCATTCTTATTAAATAATTATTGGCACCCTTAATAAAAATTTGCAGCAAAAAAAAAAAAAACATGCATGTTCCACAGATACAAATTTTAAGATAATTAAAAAAAAAATGTTATTATATGATATATTTTATTCTTTTAACAAATTTATTTTTAATCTGCTCGGGTCGTGCGTCCTCGCTCGTCTCTTTCCTTTTTAAAAATTTTTTTTTTTACATGATGTCATCATTACTGTACAATATGATAATATGAACTGTTTTTTGACGATCACACTTCTCTCCATTCCCCGCCCCTTTCGTCTGCAGTACGTACAATTATGTGGGTGACGTCATGAACAAGATGCTGAGTGCCTTCGAAAAAGGAGACCTCGCTCTCGCACAAAGTCTCCAGGTGCGTCTCAGTGAATCTATCCTGAATGTTACAGGGAGCCAGTGTAAGGACAGAAAGCAGGAACTGATCTGCACTCATATACTGTGTGTTGGGTGGCAGTTCAGTATAACAGCTGTTAACAGATTAATCTTAATTGATGTTAATATGGAGTCCAGGTAGATATTGGAGGCTCAGGTGGACTTGTAGGAAATTCCAGTCCTGAACTATCGAGCGACTGCAGCCAAGTCCGCAGAGAAACAGCTGTGAACATCAGTCAAGGCCAGAACCGTCTTCATGGTAGAGTAAATACCGTCCCCAGACATCACACGCATCCCAAAGAGACACGCGGGACATCCATGTGACGGGATCTCCAACCAGAAGCGGGGCACCAGGACGAGTCAGGCAGGTCCAGAGGGCAAAGGGAGTCTCAGGAACGACATGTGTAGCTCGACAGAGAGAGATGTGGGAGGGGGGTTTGAGCCCCGGCGCTGTGGCAGCGGTCGCAGAGAGGGGTCTTCGTTTTTTTAGTTGGCATTTGGAGGGGGTTTGCAGCAAAAGAGTTTGGAGTTTGGCCCCAGTATACACCAGTTCCTCCATTCTCTGTGAGAAACCTAGAAGTGGAGATGCTGAGGCCTCCGAGTGGCGCAGTGGTAAAAGCCTATCATCCGGAGATCGCGAGTTCGAATCCCGGGTGGTGCTGTAACCTCTTGCAGCCGGAGGTCTAGAGCGAGCTGATTGGTCGATCTCTCTCAGAGGGGAGGGATGAGAGGTACATAGTGCTCCGACATTAATGACGGCTCTACAGCCAGTCAGGGGCGTCTGTGAGCTCACGCGAGCGGAAGGAGCGGATAGCGCTGTCCTCCGAGTGTGTGACTCCGCCCCCAACGGTGCGTGAGCGAGCGAGCAGTTCGAAAAAAGATGCGGTCGGTTGGCGTCACATGGTTCGGAGGAAACATGTGATAGTGTTCGGCCCTCCCGGCTGAGTGGTAGTAGTAGCCTTAATGTGGGAGCCCCCTAGTGACGGGGAGGAATTGGACACGACTAAATTAGGGAGAAAATCGGGGGAAAATCCAAAAAAAAAGAAAAAAAAAGAAGTGGAGATGCTGGAGAGAGGAATAACGTGTCTGGTGAGATGGGCTTTGGCTCTGGTGTTTGTAGTATGTGACAGCAGCCATGATGTCTGTGATGAGCTCTGTGTTCAGGACTGAGCCGGGATGTCCATGAGCAGTGGTTGTTGGTTGATGTCCATGTTATCAGTGTCCTTGTGGGATTCTTTAACCACATGATGACTCGAAAGCTGTCTGTGGTCTTTGTCCAGGCGTGCATGTAGAGCCATTGAGGTTGAGAGGACTGGCACACTCTGCTGAAGGATGATGGAGGGAGAAATAGATCCTAAAATCCTTTAGCACCCTTGCACCAAGTTTGTTTGGGTGGAGCCCATCCAGTTGAAACAGCTGTCTATGTGGAAAACAGCTCTGAGACAAAAATGGCATCCGGGATTCCCCCCCGCGATTTAAAGGTGCAGAGACGACACTGTTACATTTGATGTGTGAAATTGATTTTCTTAAGTGCAGTTACAGTTTTTGGCCACATGATGGCGGTGTGGGGAAATAGGACAGAGATGTAGTCAAGTGGATTGGTACAGTATGCTTTACATTGTACTGTATATTCGTGTCGAAGGCGTATAAGACTCTTCTTGTCGGACAGAGACGACTTATTAATGTGCCTGTTCATCATAAGTTGGGGATTGCCTGTGCTGTGCAAAAGTCTTGGCCTCCACTCATTTCTTCATATTTTGCTTCCAAAAAGCCAAAGTTTCTCATATTTTAATGTAGTCTTGAGGACTTTTGTAAAATACTGTGAATCATAATAATCAGTAACTGTAAAACATCTTTGATTATGTTTAAATTCTTAATCTGTTTTTTTTTTGTTTTTTTTTTACGTCTCCTATCAGTTTAAATTGCAGCACGTCATGACTTATGCAAACGGTCTAGGTAAGGTCACACTTTAAAAATCAATACTTAACTAAAAATGTCCGCCTTACATTTTTAATAATCTTTTTTTTTTTCTTTTTTCTTTTTTTTTTTACAGATATCTCATGAATGGAAAAAAGTCTTAATGTGTTTATTTGTCTCCTGACTTTCCTCTAGGTTTCAACCTGTCCATGAATAAGGAGGTGATGAGTTTGTGCTCCGGCGTGCCCATGGGTCCTCCGAGGCTGCCGCTGCTCCAGTGTCCCCCCGGTCAAGCTCAGGATGTGGTCAAGAAACTCCGGCAGGACATGGGGGCCGGTCCTAATTAACACACACGAATCAGGCGTGCTGAGTCGGCCTAAAAGACTAATATCGGCACGGACGCATTTACTCACTCACGTACAAAACCTGATATTTTTATTGTTTTACTGTATCGACCGGGTGAACACGGGGACAGGTTTCTTTCATTCAAGGAATATGTGGTGTGTAGAACACGCAGTTTAATAGTACTGTAGGAGTGTGAAGGGACTGTAATACTGTACATTATACACACATACAGTATGCAAGGTAAGCTAATATATAGCATATGATAATGTAATCATTTATCAAATATCTAGCCTTTTTCTAAACTTTTATCAAGAATCAGATCGAGTTTAATACGCACACTTTTGTTAATCTTTTTAGCTTTTTTTATACGTTTTTTTTTTACCTAAATATGTAGGTTTGTACATTAAATTGTCTTGAATTTTATTATTCTGATACCCAGATAAAACTAAACACTGATATTCACTTGCCATGAACAATGATTTGCCACTTCCTGAATTCTTTTTAGATGATTTTGCGTGCTTCACTTTGTCAGACAGGTTCTACTTAAGTGATTTCTTGATTCAAAGGGTCTGGCAGTAATCATTTCCCCAAAAATCACAGTTTTAGATTTCAGATGTAGCAATGGGGGCAATTACTTTTTCACATACGTCCTAGTTTTGGACAGCATTTTTTCCCCTTAATAAATGAAATCATACATTAAAAGCTGCGTTTTATACTTACTAGGGTTATCTTTGTAATATTAAAAATAGTTTGACAATCCCGATCACTTACGTGTGACAAATATGCCCCAAAAAGGGGGGGGGGGAATCAGGAAGGGGGGAAATACTTTTTCACAGCACTGTATGCTTCTACATCAGGGCCTACGCAGAGCCTTTACCGGCGGCCGCACATGAGGCCTACAGCATTGCGAACGTTTACGTCTGTAGCCTTCGTACACTAACAGATTTCTGCGGCAACTTCTGCTGACTGGTGGAAAATAGGACAGAATCAGCACATGTGGTGGGCTAAGTACACAGATCCTGTACTTGTTCAAATATTACTAAAGTACAAGTTGAAGTTATCCGTTTATGTTCATACTTGAGTAAAAAAGTTTGGAGCTTCAAATTTGGAAGTAAATATATATATTTGGAAGTAGTATATATATAAATATATATTTATATATATATATATCTTTCTTTTTCTAGCTCTTAGCCTTTGCATTCAGACTAAGAACATTTTTAACTGATTTTAAACAATTTGCAATGATATTAAATGTGTCATTAAGGAAACACTATTATGCATAACGGTCAGTAGGTGGCGACATTTCCTCTTCAAATACTACTCACTGTTTAATGCAGAAATGTAGTGAAGTACAAGTACAGATATTTCTTGTACAATGTACTGGAGGAAAAGTAAAAATCAAAAATCCTATTGTCTAAAAAAAAAAGAAGAAAAAAAAATCCTATTGTCTAATAATCCTAGACAAAATCCTGTATAAAGTCATGTAGTTTTTTTTTTTTTTTTTTTTTTAACAGATTCTGGTTAATTGCTAGTAGGAGAGAGAGAGAAGGGGAAATAAAACATTATTTAATATGTCATAAAGTAATACCATTTTCCAATTTATTTAAACGTTCCTCCTGTTTATGTTTAAAGACGGAATATGTTGTTGCCTTAACCTTTCGAGCAATAACTCCGAGCCTTAACCCCTTAAACACCGATTCCCCAAAAGTCTCCCAGTTATAAAGAGCGCCTACTCTCAGTGCACCGAGTGACGTGTGGTTTGTATCTAAATCTAAAGCGACACATTTAAATGTAAGAAGTTTTACTGTCGTACTTCTGATGCTGTGTGAAATCTATGGCAGGTAGGAAGTTCAAGTCGAGGGTTGAGAGAGTTTTCTGTGACGTTTCCTGATCGGAGGCTGGGACCACTAGTCGAATGCAACCTTATTCTAACCATTTTTTTGTGTTTTGAGTGCTTTTTTAAAAGTATTATTATTATTATTATTTTTCTCTACGTATTGTGAAACAGTGGCCTGAGTACTGATTCTTCAATATTCAAATACTTCACTCCACTTTAGGTTGGTTTTACTTTATGGCTGCTAAACCATAATCACATGATTGCTTCTAGAGTTTGGGAAACATCGTCCATCACGAACGGTTAAAAATAGTTTCTCTTGAACTTTAAACATCATTTTAAATAGCAACAACAGCAACACTCATTCACACACTACGGGCAATTTGGGAACGCCAGTTAGCTTAATCTGCATGTCTTTGTACTGTGGGAGGAAACCGGAGTAGCCGGAGGAAACCCACCAAGCACGAGGAGAACATGCAAACTCCATGCACACAGAATCAAAACTGAAAGAAAAGAAAAAAATAATAATAATAATGTCACTGCATAGCTAAACCTTTGATCTTTTATTTTGCCATAAATAAAATAAACGTATTAAACTGTAAAATAAATGATAAATAATGACACAAACAATGAAAGAGAAGTCTCTACTCACAAGCTGTTGCTCCGTCCAAAAACAGTCAAGTGCTGGTGGTGAAGGCAAAATGTAAAACATATCCTGTTTACCGCACTTGACAAATGTCTGTGTTTACACGATCTCGTTTTAACGTGCTATCACAGACCGCAGTGATCTTCTTTAGCCGTAGGTCTGAAATTTCATCATATAGCTTGACCTTATCATTGTAGTGAAATTTCAAGCAATAAGATCACCTCAAGAGCCAGAGACTGGTCAATATTAATGGCCATGGTGATAATTATTAAGATTAATATAAGATTATTGTTTAGGCTTTTTTTTTGTTTTCTTTCATTGCTGCTTTGAAAAACAAAATCTGGGTTAAAATGTCGGATACACCTTAATTTACAATTGCATTCTTGGTTTAAAAAGAATATTATCCTCCCTGAATTATTGAAATTTTGTTGATTTAATTTGATTAGATTTTTCTATTTCTTTTATCAATAGATCATTTCTTTACTTTGATTGGATCAGATCAGATGTGAATTGGATTTTTTAATCTCTCTCGCCAGAGAAGTGATGATTTACCCTGTGTGTACTGTCTCCATGTACTGTAACTGTGTGTATTTAGCGTATTTTATGTTTTGCATTTATTCCTTTATCATTTATGAAGGAAATCTTCAAATAAAAAATCTTTATAACACGTTTATAGAAATTTCATTTTGTTCAGTGTGATAAATGAAAACGCATTTTTTCATTATTAAATAAATATATGAAATAAATAAAAAAATGTGTCATACATTTCTGCAGGAGTAGTAATAATAATAATAATAATAATAATAATACCAAAAGGGTTTAATCCATGCCTTGCAAAAGTATTTATACCCCTGAACTTTTCCACATTTTGCCACATTATAACCTCAAACAAATGTATTTTATTGGGATTTTATGTGAATTGTGTTTCAGAAAAATCTGAAAAGTGTGGTGTGCATTTGTATTCACCCCCCTTTACTTTGATATCCCAAACTAATCCAGTGTAACCGATTGCCTTCACCTAAATGAAGACTTGCACAGTTGCCCTTCCTCCACTCTTTTCACACACACACGCACACACAACGGAAACACTATATTATCGGGGGGAAAATAAATAAATAAATCTCTAATGACACTTGACTAACCGCACACTAACGGACTCACTGCTGTAAAGTAAAAATAAACAAATCAACCTGCACTTTATCTTTGAAAAAATCGCGACAGAGCAGTGTTTCTGTGTAGATGAGTAGAGCAGAGAGAGAGAGAGAGAGAGTGTGTGTGTGTGTGTGTGTGTGTATATGAAGGTGAAAGTAGGAGGGGTGTGTGTGTGTGTGTGTGTGTGTGTGTGTGTGTGTGAAGGGGCATGGTGTTCAATGACGTGCGCACAGACATGAGTGATACATGATACTTGATACTCGTAAACCGAGACTTGCTCGTTTTTCAAGTCAAAATGTATTTAAAATCTTTGCTCGTCTTGCAGAACACTCTCCTAATCCATGGTTCCACTGTTTAAGAATTGCCGACGGGTGTTGCACATGGGTGGACAAAAAATGTAACGTTTTTATTTTAATGTTACAAGATCACCATCATCTTCAAATGTAGAATTAATTTCAAAAACTAAAGAACTAAAATAAGCCACAGGGAGCCGCAGCAGAGGGGTGAAAGAGACACATGCGGCTCCGGAGAGGGTTGCCGACCCCTGGTCTAGGCGCTCGTAATTAATTGCATAATTACCTCCTGCCCTCTCAATTCCAAAAATATCAGCAGATTGAGAAATCCCTCTGTTTGAGAAATTTCTAAACACCATGCCAAGTCAAACTTTTTCTGATTTAGAGCGAGAGTGAGAGAGAGAAACAGGATCTGGGAAGGTGGAGTGTGTTTTGACCAGTGAGTTGCAGAAACACACATTTTTATTTGCATACCTGGGTCCATTTCAAAGCGAACCTCAGTGAACTTTGCTTTACAGTGTGTGTCTTCGTGTTGAATCTGCATGATGGTGTCGAGCGTTTTGTGGATTTCGGCTCGGGTGCTGGTCTTTACGTGCTTCCTGATGCCAGGCTCGGGGTCCGTCCTGCGTGAAGGAGAAAAATGTGGAGGCTCCGCTAAGGGCTTGTGTGATTCTGGTCTTATCTGTCAGCCCATCGAGCCTAATCCCATTTTATTCTTCGCTGAAGGAGTGTGCTCCAGTAAGTAACCACAAACACATTCAGAGGTCACGGACGGTCTGTTTATTTCTGTAATTAGTTTAACTGCTCCATGTCGGGGTTCGATCTGTGACCGTGTTTTATTTCCACGGCAGCTTTATGACTTGTTATGTGTGCATGTTTGTCATGTGCAGCTGCTCCGTTTTTTTCAGGGGGTGTAGGTTGTAACTGTTCCGAGGTCACGTGCCCACCGTGGCGCAGTTACTGTCACAGCCGCATCGTGACCGACCCGTGTGGGTGTTGTTCACACTGCCCCAAGCGGAAAGGCGAGGTGTGCGGTGGGACGAGCTGGAGATATGGTAACTGTGATTCAGATTTGGTTTGCGCCGTCGTCGCGGGCCTCGAACCGGTCACACCTCCACAGTTAGGCGTGTGCAAAGGTACCGCATCCTGTATATACTGTATACAGCACACTCACACATCAACTGCTTTTAAAAAGCGCAAAAAAGAAAATGAAGTGATATTTTTTATATTAGTGTATAATTTGATCCCTCTGCATTCATTCCGCTCAGTCACTGTTGCTATTCCTGTCACTCTTTTTCTCTTTATTTCACTCTCTCGTTCTCATTTTCTCTCGTCCAGCGGTGCCAAAACATCTTAAAAAGATCTTGCCTGTTCATCTTTGTCCTGTTCGACACGGTTGCAACGTGCATGCTGGAACTTGTGATTGTTACACAGACCAGGCCTGTGATGCATCCTTCTCATATAGGACCTACGAAGCCTGCCATCAAATTCTAATGGGTGTGACACACACACACACACACACAGTTAAACACTCACAACTTGTACAGTAACACACTTGTAACACACTTAATTCCCAGTTGAGTTAAGGCCAAACTTTTGACTGGTATTGTACATTCAGCTAAAGGTAAGAATTTGCGTTCCAACATGGATATCATAGCATCAGCAGACTACCTACAAAATAAGTCGAAAAAATCGAATGCAGCAAGTTTCTGAATCAATAAATAAAAACAGAACTGGGCCACGGATAGAGACTTGTGGAATACCAAATTTTATTTCCATATACACAGAAAAGAATCGGTGTCATTTAATATAATAATCGATAATATTCGTTTTTCAGATCTAAAAAAGAAAAAAAAAAGGTATCAACGACTAAATCTAAATTTTTTTTATTACAAATAAAATCTTTAAAGACAATCTATCCAGCAAATTACAGTACATTCTGTTTCTTCTTCTTCTTCTAATTATTATTATTATTTAATTATTAATTCTTTTTGCCTTTATGGATATTATTGTTTTTGTTATGCTTTAGCCATTATTAGTAGGGACTGGTAGCCTCCCAACGCCGTCAGGTAGAATCATGCGCGATTACTTCTCTAAGAAGATTCTTTAAGAGATTTTTAAACTTTCTAAGAAAGTTTTTCTGAGCTTTTTAAAAAAAAAAGTTTTTTTTGACATAGAAAATGAACGGGTTTTGCTCGATTGTGCTCGACCAGAAAACAAAACATATCATGATGAACAGCTTGCAAATCTGGACTAACTTTGAAAGAATTGCATAGAATGAATGAGGATCTGGACTGCAGAAGGGGTGAATCAGGAGGGTGAATCAGGACTTCTCTAAA
>QNUK01000604.1:82500-110000 GCA_013621035.1 Clarias magur
ACTGGCTACCAAAACATCGTTCCGGATCACAGAGGCTCACCTTCATCCTTCATTATAGAGCAGCAGCTCAGAACAATCATTTTCTCATCACAGTCTATCTTTAGTCTTGCTTGAAGTTAAGAAGACAAAAAGAAGTTACTGAGAAACCGCAAAGATTTGGTTGGGTTGTTGGATCTCCTACTGTGGTTGAAAACCTACTGACTCTTACACTGAAACACTGACACTGGAGACTCCTTCCATAAATGTTCAATTACACATCTCAAAAAAGTTTTTTTTTTTTTGTTGGAAAAACCTTCGAGTACTGAAAAAAAGAAACTGGATCAGGACTTGTATCAGGTTTAAAAAAACAACAAAAAAAAAAACAGTAGCTTGACTTTTAGTCAAAAACATCTGAGCGAAAGGAAGCGAGAAAGAGAAAAGAGCGTATATACACCATTTATCATTTTTAGCTCTGTTAGATTGTAATTTGCATATTAAGCTCGGTTTTAGCCATCATATTGGATCAGCACTATAGTTTCCAGAACTACACTGTAAACCCGAATAAGTTGGCAAAACTCAAAAAATTCTCAAAAAAAATCTGGTACATAAAATTTTTTAAAGTCAAATCAAATTCAAATTCAAATTTTATTTGTCACATACACCGTACGATATGCAGTGAAATGCTTAGGCGACTGCCCGTGACCTTAGAATAAAAACTATTTAAGGCTATTTACACTAGAAGAAGAATATAACAAAGAACGTAAGAATAGATTTAACTAAGAATAAAATAATAAAATATATGTACAGTAAAAATATAAAAATATAAGAAAATAAAAATATTAAAAATATAAGAGAATAGGAAAATAAGAAAATAAGAAAGCCTGGGTGAACCTAGGTGTACAGTATGGAAAAATATGGAATATAAATAGAGATATAAATACATTTAAAGTAATGATGCTTCCAATTTTAAGTAAACAGAACTATCAGTTTTTCGTTCTTGTTTTCAGTTTTTATTTTTTCCTTCTATTACAGACTCGAGACTTCTTGTTTTTGCTGACTAGTTATGATGTCATGGTGGCCTCGGCATGTGTATCGCGTGTTTACCATATGCCTGGACAGTCGCTTGTGATATTTTGGGACGACCGACTCCAGTTGAATCACCTGGGCTGTGGGTTTCAGGGTGGAGCCTCCATGTTAAAAAATATGCCAGTACATAAAAAGTAACAGAGGATATCTTGGTCAATAGACTGTAATACGACGTAATTCTACACAAACAGGAGGCCTTGATGTTAAAAAGATGGCTGTAATAAATCATATGGCTCATGTTTCTCTCCCAGGGGATCCGGCTTATAACTGCTCCGAGCTCCAGTGTCCGGCACGGCGCCGATATATATATATATATATATATATATATATATATATATATATATATATATATATAGTTCTTGTTTCTTTCGGTTGCGTTTCTTTGATTTGTTTCCAGTACTGTTGTGTTTGCTTTTTTTTGTTTACTGTTTGTATCTTGTATTGGTTAGCATTTGCATTAGCCCCATGTTTGTGCATCATGTTTGTTTTGTAACTCTGTTTAATAACGAAACTGTCTACACTTACAGTACATCCTGATTCTCTGCCCATACCTGACAGTTGTAGCGTCCTACTGTATATACGGTGTGTATATATATATATATATATATATATATATATATATATATATATAAATGCACTCCATTTGTGAAATTCCCTTCCTGACTGGCCCCTTCCTGTCTGTTGTTCCAACATGACTGCGCACCAGTGCACAAAGCAAGGTGCATAAAGACATGGATGAGCGAGTTTTATGGAAGCAAGTTAGCATCATAATTATTTGAATTATATCCGCCTTTGAAAAACACATTTCGAAATGTAATCACTGCAGAATCATTCATTTTGGAATGTAAATACTACTGAATGTATTAAATTGAAATATCCGACTTTAAAAAGCAACACCTTTGAATTTAAGTGCTCTGAACGTCACCTGAAATTCTCAATAGTCCATTTCAAGCTGTGAAATCCAGATAGAAAAATTCAAGGAGTAAAATTAAATACAGGAAAAGCAATCGAGCCCGAACGGAATCCATCCGTCAGTCACCTGACCCACGGAATTTTTTTTTTAAACCGTAATGTAGTTCTGACAAGTGCAGACTTTAATAATGTTACAGCATTTTAAAGTAAATGAAAAGGAAGGGGGAATGCATTGAAAGATTTATTGTGAACGGAGCGCGGGGAGCATCCCAGGCATTTTAACAGGATCAGTCTGATCACAAACTGAACTGATTAGAATTGTGGTTTTAAAGTATTCAAAGCTACTAAAAGTATCTAGGAAATATAAAAATGCTGTCACACCTTCTACAAAGTGATCCTTTTTTTCGGCCAATTATCAAAAAGCTCAATTCTCCAGTCCAGCAGGTGGTGGTAGTGCACCAAAAAACAAGTCTAAATAAGAAGCAGTAATATTCTTCCAAAACACGAGTATTTGCAGAAGATGCAAACGGTTTATTTATTTCTTTTTTTGCAAAAGCTGTGTTCAATTTTTTCAAGGCATTCAAAGATTTTAGACCGTTTAATATAGAAAGTTTAACGCAATATTTTAAAAAGTGTGAATCGGTCTGAATCATAAACCTGACCAACACGGGATGAATTAAATCCTATAATCGATTAAATCGCAGAGCTCTAATCAAAACCCAAAGCTTTCATAGAGTCAAAAGGTTGCGTTTAAATATTTGTACAATTTCTTAATATAGAAGTGACTAATGTTATAGGAATAAAGCATTTTTCTGTTTGTTGTCTGTCTGAGTTCTTTTTCATTCTCTACCTCTCCAATATATGATCGAGTAAATGGTATGAAATAAGAGCCGGATTATTCAACATTATCGATTTCTGTATTTAAGATTTATTTAGTTAAAAAAAAAATCCCTCCCTGTCATAAGTGTTCTCTCTCTCTCTCTCTCTCTCTCTCTCTCTCAGATGTACCATATCACTCCACTGAAACCTTCACAGCTATTCTGTGTCCAATTCTTACAAGTTGGAAAATTTACACTGCAACTTGTGACTGTTATTCATAGCTGTCTTTCACTGTTTCGTTCCAGCACCTTCGATCAAATTGTTGACACACACACACACCAACACAACTGGAGCAACTAGCGGAAACTGGTGCTGTCCCAAATACCCTGAGCGGTATGCTCCTTATCAGATTCCTCACGCTGGTGATGTAATCACGAGGCGGGCCTTGATCGAAAGCTTGATATTGTTAAAGCGAGCCTTTGGGACAGTCCCTCCAGACTTACACGCTTTCCTGGATTTGACTGTAGTGTCTCGCTCAAGTTCCAAAACATTCTGTGCATGTACAAATCATCTTACACATCTAAAACGTCACAACAATGTAGAACTCTCAAAATGAGCTTTTTTTTTTTTATTTTTTTTTTTGTCAGAGAAACAACCGAAAACAACCATAAAAACATGTGATCCTGTGTATCTGGGCTATTTCTATTATTAGTTAATATAATTAATTAATAATTATTAATATAATTTATTGGTTTTTTTTTTTTTTTTTTTTTTGCTCAGTCATGTTAAAAATCTTAATTAAATTCTCTTCATCATATTGCCTTGATTGTGCTGAAAAAAGAACATGTCACTTTATACTGCAAAATTCTGAGCTCTATATATGTTTATTTTATTTAAATTTTTTTAAACACATAAAAAAACAAAAACAAATAATAGCTAAAATGCTCTGAATTTTTAAAGACTACAGTACATGTAACCGGAACTAATGACACTTGTCCTTAATAAGAAAGCTTTCCCCACGGACATATAATAGAGCAACACAATATAAGGTCACGTATTTCCGGCCAGCTCATCGAGTCCACAAGATGTTGACAACTTGTCAACTTCTTTTCCCAATCGTACTCTGGGCGACTTTTCTTTCTGCGCTGTGATTGGCTTATACGCTAGGGGATTCTCCACTATGATTGGCTGATAGCTCTTTCTCCGCCTATACGCAGCGGATCCTGATCATTTTTTTACCAATCATTTAGAAGAAGGGCGGGATTTGTGTGGAATACGGGTAGGCGCAGTGGGCTGCGTAATCTTGATCGCCGTCATCACAGACAGCTCGGCAGATTGAGGCGCTGATTTGACCAGTAAACATGGTGCTGCTCACGATGATCGCTCGGCTGGCGGACGGACTGCCTCTGGCGGCCTCCATGCAAGAAGACGAACAGGTTGGAGTTTCATTTTTTTAAACGCTTCATTCGTGGTTTTACTTTAGCGGCTAACGGTAGTTCTTGCTAGCTCAGTGAATTAGCTTCTCTCTGAGAAACAGCGCGAGGATGAAATGAATAAAAATATAACTGTACTAAGTTTTACTCTTTTACTTAATGTCGTTAAACAACGTTTATCCTTTTTTACGAGTAATTGCTAACTTTATATTTTGCTGTTACGTCGATATCTCCATGGCGATATGAAGGAAAATATCATATCGCGATATTTCGTGTACCGTGAACGCGATATTACGGAAGTATCGTGATATTATGTTTTCTTCCAGCTTTGTATGGGTGTTTGTGATTCACTGTTGTAATGAATGTAATGTAATGACTGTGTGATGAATAGTTGAATGAATGAATGAATGATTTAATTAAAACCCAGCTTTCAGTTCTCTTATGACATCATTAAATAACAGGAAATCTAATCAGTTGTCTCGAACGATCCCTCAGACACACGTCAGCTGTGGAGACGTTTATCTGGCTCGGGTCTTTAACTTACTTAAACTTCCCGTTTACTATTTATTAGGTGAATAAAATTCGGAGAAAGTCCTATACCCCTGGTTTCATCTTATCTTGTTGTATAAACACGTAACTGATGTCTCCATGGTGATATGGAGGAAAATGTCATGTTGTGAATATACCGCGTGTATAAATTTAGTGGAAATTGCTCATAAACATACAGGAAAGCAGTTTTATGTTTTTAAACCTGTAAAAGATTCACTTCAAACGCAACTCTCCAACATTCACTGTTTCTTCTTTTTCTATGTTTGCTTTTATGATGTCATTACAAGGCAGGAAAGCTAAACAGCTGTCTCAAACGTTCCCACCAGACCGACCCCATGTTACACATCGGCTCTTCGCCTCACGCCTTTACTGTTAGACGACTATAAAAATTTGAGAAAGACTTATAATCTCTCGTTGAGGGCGTACAAAGGTGTTTAACATCTAACAGTCGTTGAGTGAAGCTGAGAGATGAACTTTGCACGTTTCAGCTAGTATGTTTTTATATATAATTAAAAAAAAGATTTGCCTTCTGGTTTTGAGAAAGTGATACTCGTTTACAAGAAAAAAAAAATCATACTTTGAGTTTTAAATTCAAGTCTAGACTTTTTTCTTCTTTTTTTTTCCCAGGCTAGCGATATTATGACACACCTACTTACATGAGGTAATGTGTAAGTATTCTGAGAATTAGGCTAAGCTGTAATATTCAGTAGGTTAGAGTTCTTAATGCATTTTCGACTTCGGAAAAGGAAAAATCTATTAAATTGTGAATCGTGTGGGGTTTTTTTTTGTTTGTTTGTTTGTTTTTCACTGCAATTTGGAATAGATAAAAAAAAACTGTTTTTACATTTATAATAATAATTTAAAAAAAGATTGAGTGGTCGAGCGGCCAGTGACCAGAAAGGTTTGATTGACCGTGACCAAATATAAACAATTCTGTATCGAGCGCAGACGCTTCCGATTGGCACGACAGAAACGCATTTTTATGGTTACATTATCAAAAATTGCATGCGTTAAAAGTCTTTTTTTTTTTTACTCTGTGAGCTGATTACACTCAAACACACGTTATTGTGATGATTGAAACTCATCTGAACCAAACAACAAAAGATAGATAGATAGATCCTTTTTTTAATCTGATTAAATTATAAACATCCAGCAGCAAAGATCGTAATACAATAGAAATGTAGTTGCACTAACTAGAGCGTTAAACAATGCTTCAACTGAATAACAAAAAACAAATGTAATATACAATATAGAATTATAATACCCACAAAGTAAACTGGTGTAGTAAACTGTTCATGCCTGAAGGTGTTAAAGAAAAATTTGTACATTCGGAGACCAAAGGAGGACAGCATGGGGCTTTTCCATTTTATCACGTACGCTGCTCGAATGAACCAAGTCCCGGTTTGACTTGAACATGTATAAGTCAAGTCAAACCAGGATTTTGACTCAATCGGGCCTTTTTACATTTTTTTGAACCGTATTTTAGAGTCAACTTTTAAAAGCACACGAGTAATGAGCGTAGCTGAACGTTATACCTTGTTGTGGTCTAACAGAGTTTCAATCTCTTCTTCTTTTTCTCTCTCTCTCTCTCTCGTTGTTTTTTTTTTTTTTTTCCTTTTCTTTTTTTTCCCCCTCATGCGTCCGTGAAGGCGAGCGAGAAGGTTTGTTCAGCTTTTGCTTCATTTCCGTACGAGAGAAGCTCCTCCACCAATCACACGCCGAGCTGTGGGCGTGTACTGATTTTAGGCTTTTTCATATGAATTCACCAAACTCTGCTCGCTCTGCATTCATCCGTCTCCCCAGCCATCTGTCTGCCTGCCTGTCTGTCTCTCTATCTGTTCATCCTTCATCCTTCCATTTCTGAAGTGATGTTTTTTCTCTTTCGTGCGAACTCTGCATCCCGATTGGGTCAGAGCTGCTGTGACCCAATCATAATGCACTCGTTTATCGTTATCGTATCTATAGCAACTTCAGAATCGGACGCTTCCATTTAAGACATTTCCTGTGTGAGGAGATAGATATTTATTTAACACGTCTGGAAGGAGTCTTCAGGATCAGATTATTTTGAGGTTTCTCCGTAACACATGAGAGTTTTTTCCTGTAACAGTAAAAAGTTAAATGTAACTATGATCAGTTAAAGTCACGCATGTCACATGTCGTTATTTAATAAAATTAAGTTTGGCAAATTGCTGTGGTGTCAGGGGAATCAAACAGCAGGATGTGATTGGTGGTTACTGTGTGTCTCACAGTGTGTATTATTTCTTTCTTTCTCTCTCTCTCTCTCTCTCTCATGTGTAACGGTGTGTGTGTGTGTGTGTTGTGCAGATGGGTCGAGACATGCAGCAATATCAGAGTCAGGCCAAACAGCTGTTTCGGAAGCTTAATGAACAAAGTCCAACACGCTGCACACTGGAGGCTGGGTCCATGACCTTTCAGTGAGTAACGCACACACGCGCACAAAATTTCTAAATGTGTCGTGAAACAAATAATCTTTTCTTGCAGCTTCATCTTCGTTAAACCCAACAATGAAACGTGTCCCAGATGTGCACACGCTCGATCCTCACTTCCTGTTCTATATCGTTTCATTAATGATGTAATTTCCTGAGTCAAATCAAACCGAATCTGATCCGTCTGTCCGTTTCCTCTAAAGTTACCTGATAGAGCAAGGCGTGTGTTACTTGGTGCTCTGCGAGGCCTCGTTCTCCAAAAAGCTTGCCTTCGCCTACTTGGAGGATCTCCATGCCGAGTTCCACGAGCAGTACGGGAAGAAAGTTCACACCGTGTCCAGACCGTACTCCTTCATCGAGTTCGGTAAGACAGAAACGTTTACTGTACGGATCTGTAGATATTTTTATATGTTAATGTGAGTAACAACGAAGATCCTTCGCGCTCCCGCAGACACGTACATCCAGAAAACCAAGAAGTCGTACATCGACAGCAGAGCTCGCAGGAACCTGGGCAGCATCAACACCGAGCTGCAGGACGTCCAGAGGATCATGGTGGCCAACATCGAGGAGGTGCTGCAGCGAGGAGAGGCCCTTTCTGGTAAAAAGAAAAATAATAATCATCAGAATAACAAACCGGAAAACTGACAAACAACCCAGACCAAAACCAACGTAGAAAGAAAAATGGGAAGACAAACAAATTGGAAAACAAAAAACAAACCAATAAACAATCCAGAAAACAAACCAACAAGCAAACTATAAAACAAACAAATTAAAAAACAAACAAAAAACAAGCAAGCTATAAAACATCCCAAACCAACAAACAAAGGAAAAGAAACATTTGGAAAACAAACAAATTGGAAAACAAACAAACCGATAAACAATCCAGAAAACAAACCAACAAGCAAACAAACCAGCCTCCCAGAAAACAAGGAAACTATAAAACAAACCAATTGAAAAACAAACAAAAAAACAAGCAAGCTATAAAACATCCCAAACCAACAAACAAAGAAAAATAAACATTTGGAAAACAAACAAATTGGAAAACAAAAAAACTGAAAAACAAACCGATAAACAATCCAGAAAACAAACCATGAGGTAAACAAACCAACCTACCAGAAAACAAACCAATTGAAAAACAAACAAAAAAACAAGCAAGCTATAAAACATCCCAAACCAACAAACAAAGAAAAAGAAACATTTGGAAAACAAACAAATTGGAAAACAAAAAAAAACAAACCGATAAACAATCCAGAAAACAAACCATGAGGTAAACAAACAAACAAAAAATAAGTGAAACACAAAAAAACTGACAAACACCCCAGACCAACACCAGTGAACAAACCAACAAAGAAAAAGAAATTAAAAACACTGGAAAGCAAAAACAAACAAACCAATAAACAATCCAGAAAACAAACCATCAAGCAAACAAACCAACTGAGCAGAAAACAAACTGTAAAACAAACTAATAAAAACTAACCGACAAACCAGAAAACAAAAAAAAAAGACCAGATAAAAAAAAAAAAAATCCAGAAAACAAAGAGTAAAGCAAACCAACCTACCAGAAAACAAACAAGTCGGAAACATAATAAACCTGAAACACTGATTACTGATTTTTAGTTGGCGACTTTGTTCATCATTACGTGGAGGACGCTCAGAATAAACAGACATAAAACACGAGTCATCATTGATGTGATGTAGGATTCCTGTAAGGCGTCTCCAGTGTCAGACATGAACTTTTCTTTAGTCTGCGTTTCTCAGTAACACGACGAGCAGCGATTAGGAGTTGATGAGTCGAACCTCAGGAGCGCCAAGCCGACGACGGCTTTTGTTCCCTTTTATTTGTTTTTGTTTTGTTTTATTTTTCAAGTTGTTCTTGACTAACTCGACCTTCTGCTCTTCCACACCTCCAGCTTTGGACTCGAAAGCCAGTAACCTGTCCAGCTTGTCCAAGAAATACCGCAGCGACGCCAAATACCTGAACACGCGCTCCACCTACGCCAAGCTGGCCGCCGGCGGCGTCTTCTTCATCATGCTCATCGTTTACGTCCGCTTCTGGTGGCTGTGAGGACGAGGGACGAGAGGAGAGGAGAGGAGGAGTAGACGTGACGGAGGCTCAGAAATGACCCGAGTGTCGCTCTTCCTTTCCTCAGAGACTGATGGTTCCGGCACTTTCTGTCCCGTCGCAGCTCACAGACTGAGTTCTGATTCATTGATTGTTCATATGTTGTACGTTTTATTAACTGTTGCAGAAAGATGCGTGGATGAGTGAGTGTGTGTGTGTGAGAGAGAGAGTTTGTGTGTGGTTGTGTTTGTGGAGAAGGCGATGTGAAGAACAGTAAGGACACGAGGGAGCTTTACCAGAGCAAAGAGCACGAAGTGGACAGTTTGCCGTATGTCATAATTTCACCAGAAAGACAAGAAGGTCGCTTCAGTGCTCATTCACTCACTCACTCACTCACTCGTTCACTCGCTCATTCATTCGCAGTCTGTATTGACGGATTGCAGCCCCCCCCCCACCCCCACCCCACCCAAGGCCAGGTGTTGAGCTGTGAAGTACGCCTCTGTGAAAACCACCACAGTAACGACGAAACAAATGGAGGAAGAAAGACTCTCTGGTGTACTTTTGCATTTCAGTTTATAATGAAGCAGTTCAGTGTCTGATTCTAATAAACACCTGACGTTTCCTTCGAGTTTCTGTTCTAAATTTATTTCCAGGCATGACGACTCGTAACAATAAACCACATCGAAATATATAGAAACTAAGCACGCACGGTCATTTTCTTTATTGTTATTTTTATTAAAAATTAGAAGTAATAAAGTCTTCCTGAAGCTACAGTATCGCACCAAGTGAAGATTTCTTTAGTTAAAAAAAAAAAAAGAAGAAGATATATTTAGGGTTTAGCTTGGGTGGAGACCCGGAATTAAAATAACAAAGACAAGAAGGCCACAAATGCACCGCTGTCTTCAGTTCTTCATCAGAAGTGAATCGGCTGCTTTCAGCTGTGAAGGAATGAGATCAGGACTAAAGCGAGGATGGACGCTTTTAACACCCCAGCGTGTCGACCGTGTGAGCAGGCGTGTGCGGACGTGCAGAGAGATCACAACGCCGCTCAGTTTAGGCTTCAGCTCTTCAATAAGCGTCTCACTGTAACGAGCACTGTGGAGTGTTGAACCTTCTCCCTCCTCATGGTGTTCCAATACTTCTGGCCCTTGAGAATCACAGAAAACTCTCAGCGTTAATGTTAATTTTCCAGCTGATGTTTTTTTTTTGTTTTTTTTTTTACTTTTGCACTATTTCTCGGTCTGTGATTGAGGATGTTTCCGTTCCATCCTCTGCCGTTTGCTCTGCGGCTCGTAGCGATGAATCCGTGTCTCGTCTCCAGTAATGGTTCTTTTGCTGGCTGCCCCTTTTTCATGCAAATCACAAGTAGGGCGTCCACTTTTGCTCGCATCGCGGTTACAAACGGACTGAAAGTGCTGATGCGACAGTGCGGCCAACAGAAGACTTCTTTTTTTTTCTTCTTCTTCTTCTTTTTCCTTCATCAAGAAAAGTGGATTGATTTGAATAATACCGTATTTTATTTGATTAACTTTATTCCCAGTGTAAGTGGTGTTAGGCGTCAAAGTTTTGGGATCGGGTTGGACTACATCAAGTACGTCCATCTACCCAGACTTATTTTATTTTATTTTAATTTCAAGTAACTTACTATGATATTTTTCCCATCGCATGATACAAATGATACAAAATTCAGTCCAAACATGTGTTGTCAGGTCAGAGTCCTCTGCCCTTCTGCGACTTTTGGGATTTGAATGCATAACCGTCCAGTCTGTAGCGTTTTGCCCTACACTATTAACAATATAACATAAGACTTGAATTGTAAGAAATGGATCCACAGTCTCAATAATAATAATAATAATAATATACAGGTATATATTTTTTTGAAACATGCCATATCACTTTATATTCACCAGGGGGCGATAATACCAAGAAAAATACATTGCCTGGACAAAAATCTCAAAGAAATCACCATTTCAGAAGGGTCACTCAAATAAAACAACAAAGAAGATTTTTACAGATCGGAACCGAGTTAAGGACCTTTAAACACAGCATCAAAACCTGGACGGATAGCGCTGAAGCGTCGACTTGGTGGGGGGAAAAAAAATGGTCATGGTTTAAGCATCCCGTGTCAAAGCCAAAGTGCTCCGTGTGTGGTGAGGTTACATGAGTAAAATGGCCAGCACTCGTCGGTGTGTTAGCCTCATTAGCTCACACCCTCTGCAGATACAGAGAAAAGAAACGAGAACTGAAAGCCAAATGGGATCTTCAGTGCACTATGTAGGGTGTAGGCATCAACATTTCCTTGATGTTATACGGTACACTTGAGCAGTGAGGATGCTGTATACATCACAAATGCTTCTCTATTGAATATCCTGTCAGCTACATAAACGTCTACTGTTTCATATCCAGTGTGGTGCGCGGAAAGGGAACTGAACCGTAAACGCCTCCTTACTTCACACGGGTGTAGGCATAATTAGTTTCTATACTTGTAGAGTCCACTTGTACGGATATAGAGGAGGACAACGCGGAAAATGGCTTTTTGTTGAACGCCGGAGGCCGGTGGTGACGCCATTTAGCTTAATCTGCACGTCTGGAACGTGAGAGGAACCCGGGGAGAACGTGCAAACTCCATGCATCCGGACACTGAAGGTGCAAGGTGATGGTGCTAACCGTACCGAATATACTGTACTGCACATCTCCGTGACTCTCAGCGGCGTTAAGGTCCGGTCTCTGTCATGGCCAGTCCATGTGTAGGAGGAGTGATGCCTCCTGAACCACTTTTTCACACTCTGAGCCCAATCAGAGAGAATCCTGGCATCATCATCATCATCATCATCATCCTGGAATATGGAGGGAAGAGAAAAACACAACCACTGATGGGAAAAGCCCAGGTCATTCTGACCCCATTTTCTTTGGGGCACATAACGCTTTTGAAAGTAGACCGGACCAAGAGAAGCAACCCCAGACCATAAGACCTCGCTCACGGGATTGTGCAGGATTGTTCCCTCACCCGGCATCACTTCGAGACGTGTTTCTTCCCCTGACGCGCCGATCGCCCTGGAACAGACCACATGACCTTCGTAAATTGCTCCAGAGCCCAATCTTTATGCTCCCTTGCAAACGAAGCGTTTTTATTCTGATGATTCTGATGACTTCCACTTAGGAAGTGGTTTTCCCAAGCCTACACAGCTGTTTAGTCCCAAACCCTTGAGTTCTCTTTGGTGTGAAATGCTTTTACTTTCTCTATTCTATTCTAGTTTTATTCATTTGACTCCACTAAAAGCCTTTGCCGCCATTCATGTGTTTTTTGTAACGTCCTTCGCCCAATTTAACTAGCCTCAGCAATCTCCTTAGTTGTTGTCTTTGCCTAATGCAGGAGAATAATTTGACGCTTTTGAAACCGAGTGACCTCTGTCTTTGCCACGCCCACAGGATATATCTTCTGACACGGTTCCTTAAGAAACGAGAAGCTCTTGGTTGCATCACTTGGGGTTGAATAACTTGTTTCAGCCGAACCGTATTCATCGCTGCAGTAATTATCCAATGGCGCTATTTGCTTAGTTAAATCCAGGTGCATTGTCTGGGCAGTGTATTATCATGTGCTTGTAATTAGGAGGTAAGTAAATCCGTAAGCAGCTCTCAACTGGGGATATGATCAAGTACAAGAGACTTTCCTACCCTATGTGGTGCAGTTATATCATGAGAATGAATATATATAGATATATATATATATATATATACACGAATAGTGCTTTATACCCCATGTGACTGGTGTACGGTATCACATATAGAGATCACAATACTGCACTACATGGTGCACTACAGAAATCATGTCCTACATGCCAGAATGTAAAAACAGAGGAGCTTAATATTACCAAACGCCTTCCTATTAGACATATTGCACTAATGTCGCGTGTATGGCACATTATGTCATGTCATGCGTAGCGTCTTGTGTCACTGTGTCCAACCCGAATAGTGCATTCACATACGGTGTAAAAGAAGAGAGGACGTCCCTTAAGGACGCCGTGTAGATGCGCCATACAGTATAATGCACTTGCACTTGACTGGCTGCGAGGTAACGTGTACAAAGTGCACAGGAGACATTGTTCTACCCGTTGCAGCACAGCTATAGAGGAGGATTTGAACTAAATGAGTAAGTGCACCATGCAGGGTATGACAGTCATCAGATCGCGCTCCAGGCCGACTGCTGCATCGTCCACACTCGTTGTATTCGGTTATCTTGTGCTGCCTGTCCTTCTTGGTCAAAAAAAAAAAAAGAAGAGAGAAGAAGAGAAGGAGCTGTGTAGCTGATTCGAGAGAAGCGCTTTACCTTGTTTCGCAGGAAGTGGGTGCTGAGAAAAAAAAAAAAGAGAAGCAACACGTCGAGCTTTAACCGCAGGGCACAGGCCAAACTTTTCACCCCTCTAGTTTCGGCTGAACGGGAAGTGCTCGAGAAAATGAAAACGGCAGAGACATCAGCTCTGTCTGTGCATTCAACCTGTCTCAGCGTGTGTGTGTGTGTGTGTGTGTGTGTGTGTGTGAGTGAGTGTGAGATGGATGCAGTGCGGTTGTGTGTGTCATTCCCACTAATAAAAATATAATATTTAACCAAATCATTTTAACCATCCAAGATCAGACATTGTAAACATTGTTTGTTTTTGTTTGTTTGTTTGTTTGTTTGTTTGTTTAACATACTAGTATTGTTCATGATGTATGGCTGTCTTTCATTATTTAGATCAGCTCTACATACATATTACATAGCACAGTGCAGATCTTACAAGGAGATACTGTAAGAGAAATAGGAAGAGGACGTGAAACAAACCAACAAGTCGAGGCTACAGACAGACAGCAGCACTTTGTTTTTTCTTTAACCCCGTGACTCTCATGTAAAGCAAAATTAATATTGCAGAAATAACTGGGCTCAGCACGAAATCCTCCATTATGACGTTTCTTTGTTATAAATGTTGTTAATCAGACAAGCTGCTTTAAAAAAACAAAATGTATATATATATATGTTTGCTTCTTTAGTTCTGTTACATGCTTTTGTAGAAATGGTAGCGTATATCACTCAATAATGTTCTATAAATATCTGAATTAAACCACATTCATATCAAACTGTGTGATCTGGCAGGTTTTCACACTGCTCAGTGTGGTCAAAGATACTGTACGACACTGTAAAACCGTTCTATGAGATGTTATATAAGCAGAAGCTCATGTCTTGGACACACATATATGCAAAAATCATTCAATAAATAAACACACAAATAATTTTTCTAATCTCGGTCGAGATCACTCGATGTCCTCAAGTCGCCCCGCGTTGCAAAGAGTAATGCCTGAAAGTTTACTGATGACATTGTGGAAGTCATGTGAAGCGAGTATGCAAAGATTTCTTGGGTGAGATAAACTGGCCTTACTTGTTAGCTTCGTTATCACCGTAGCATCTGTGCAGCACTAAAGAAGTAAATGTCAGACATCAAACATGTGCTGACTGAAGACTAATCGTATGAGTCAAGTGTGAGAATGAGAAATAACAGGAATCTTATAATAGATGCAGAAGAAGACTTAGAGTCAGATTCCGAGTAAGAATCAGTTAAGTGTCAGTTAATTCTGATTCAGACTTGGAGTCAGATTGAATCAGTTAGACTCGGCTAAGCTTTAGTTTTAAGTTGAGATTTACAGTAAGAATCGGTTAGAATCAAATTCAGAATAAGACCCAGAGTCAGATTTAGAATAAGAATAATTTATGATCAGATTCAGAATAAGAATCATTTAGAGTCAGGTTCCGTATAAGAATCAGTTAGAGTCCAATTCTGAATTAGAATGATTTAGCGCCAGATTCAGAATAGAAATCATTTAGAGTCAGATTCAGAATAACAATCATGTAGAGTCAGATTTAGAATAAGAAACATTTAGAGTTGGATTTATAATAAGAATCATGTACAGTAGAGTCAGATTTAGAATAAGAAACATTTAGAGTTAGATTTAGAATAATAATCAGAACCAGATTCAGAATAAGAATAAGTTTGAGTCAGATTCACAATAAGACTAAAAGTCACATTCGGAATAAGAGTCAGTTAGAGTCAGGTTTAGGATAAAAATCAGTTAGAGTTAGATTCATAATAAGATCAAGGGCAGATTTAGAATAAGAATCATTTAGAGTCAGATTCAGAGTAAGAATCAGTTAGAGTCAGACTCAGAATAGGAATCATTTAGAATCAGATTCAGAATAAGAATAAGTTTGAGTCAGATTCACAATAAGATCAAAATCAGATTTAGAATAAGAAACATTTAGAGTCAGATTCAGAATAACAATCAGATAGTGACAGATTCAGGATAAGAATAAGTTAGAGTCAGATTCAGAATGAGAATCCTTTAGAGTCAGATTTAGAAAAGAATCAGTTAGAGTCAGATTCAGAAAAAGAAGCATTTAGAGTCAGATTCAGAATAACAATCATGTAGAGTCAGATTTATAATAAGAATCATGTACAGTAGAGTCAGATTTAGAATAAGAAACATTTAGAGTCAGATTCAGAATAACAATCATGTAGAGTCAGATTTATAATAAGAATCATGTACAGTAGAGTCAGATTTAGAATAAGAAACATTTAGAGTTAGATTTAGAATCAGTATCAGTTAGAGAGATTCAGAATAATAATCAGTTTGAGTCAGATTCACAATAAGATCAAAGTCCGATTCGGAATAAGAATCATTTAGAGTTGATACAGACAGACATAATATAATGGTGAGACGTCATGATCAGGAGATTTACTTTGTTCTTAGCCACTGCTAAAAGCAAAGGATTGATCATAGACCTCACAGATCACAGGACCTTCACTTCATCATGCTGCACCATCACTTATTCATTTTCCTTTAATAGCACAGCCTCAAGTGTTTGGTTCCTTTATTAGGTTAAATCCTTAAAGGTTAAAAGTACATTGAGTTTGGTTCTCTTTCAGGAGAGTTTCCATTGAGAGTGTTTTTAGCAAACTGGTGAAGACCTGGCTAAATGTTTATGATGTATGTCTGATTCCATTCGCTATAAACTGATGTGTATTAATAGGTAAAAAAAAAAAAAATGTAAACCCTGTGTTGTCATCTAGAGACTGGGCCGTTTTTCTGTTCTGAGTGGAGTTTACAGAAAAGTGATTAAAAATAAGACAAATCTGCACTTTCCTACACGGAACTGAAGAATAACAGGATGTGCTGAAGATTATTTTCTCTCTCTCTTTCTAATTGTGCATTAAGACAGTTCAGCTGAATGTTAAATGACAAACAGATTTCTCTCTCTCTCTCTCTCTCTTTTAAATCTATTTATTTGTTTGTTTTTTATTGTGAGTCACTGTTCATGTGTGAAAATGATTCCTCATGCTTCCAGAACCATACTTTCACAATCTGGAACAGTCCTGCAATATTGTTTGTGCCATCGGGAAAAATTAAAACTTCACAGATGTGACAACCTGCTCATTCAGTACGTTCAGGTCTGACTTAAGCTGACTTCATTTTATTGCCCCCATATCATAACACTTTATAGCAACACCGGATCATAACACTGCCTCCAGAGGCTTGTACAATGGACACTATGCATGATGGGTGCATCGCTTCCCGCGTTTCCCTTCTTGCCCTGACGCGCCCATTTTTTTACTACGCAACTTCACCAAGTGTTTAAGTCATCACCAACTCCGATCATTCATGTTATTTTTACCACCACACTTCTTGCATTGGTCAGTTTTTAATCAAATTTGAGTTTTCTTGCCTTGATTCAGGACAATAATTTGACCATTTAGAAATGTAAGGTATGTTCACAAGTTCTCATTTTATTTGTGTTTAAGTCGTCGCTAGTCGTAGTCCCTCTTTCCTTGTCGCTTTTTCATTCTGTTTCCATTCCAACAGTGAGTGTGTGATGGTCATGTGATATTGAAGTTCAGTGGATTAAAATACTTTGTGTGATTATGGCACAAGCAGAGCATGAACTTATTACTTATAATGCATAAAGTTTTAATCTTCTTTTGAAGACCAAAACACGATGTTCATGTTCATGATCTCTGCTGAATGATCTGCGTACGATATACCATATATCCATAGAACGGTATATACGGTATACAGGATGTTTAGCATTCCATTAAAAGAAATGTTGTTTGCCCTGGGTCTTTTTATTGAATGTAAATAAACTTCAATTAAAAATAAAAAAAAAGTTTTCTATAAATAAACCCTCAAACGTTGCAGAATTAAAAATAAAACCGGAAAAACAGCCTGTTTTAATTGTTCAAATGTGTTACTGCAGCTAAGAGTCTTATCACCATACTGTGCTTAAAGTCTTCTATAAATGTCAACCTGTCCTCTTTAACGCCTTCATTCACCAGACATTTGACTGAATATTATATTTAAGTAAGGAAGAAAGTAAGAAAAGATTTTTAAAAAGGTATATAAAACATTACTTTACAAGCATCTCGTGCTATATAATCTAATTCATTATTTTAATTGTTCTTGGATCAAAAGAATATCATCATATCATATCAAATGTATTACATTCCTATAGTTTTGTCTCCGTATCCTACAAAGCATGAACTAAAGACGACTAAACTCTGAATAACAATCAGCACATTTTTTTACCTGTTCCTGTGAACATCACCTCATCTGATCTTCCCATTTTTATTACTTTACTTTTCCCAGAAATCAAAGATGCCGGGGGTTCCTCTTTGACCTCTCGTTCATGTTGACACTTCTCCTCTCTCCATCTCTTTCTCTCTTCATCTCTGCCTCCTGTTCCCTCTCTCTCACGCTCCCTCCATCCAGGAGCCGAGGCCTGAGCAGCTGGAACGCCGTGGACGAGGGTCATAAAAGTGATGGGTGAAAGAGGAAGTTCAGAGGGAGCTCGTGAGTTATTGCCCCTCAACACACATATACACACACACACACACACACACACACACACACACATATATATGGGGCATGGGAAGGGACACGGTTCTCACCCGTTTGCCCTCGCCCGTGGACAAACAGACAGACAGACAGACAAATAGACAGACAAACAGACAGACAGACAGACAGACAGAGAGACAGACAAACAGACAGACAGACAGAGAGACAGAGAGACAGACAGACAGACAGACAGAGAGACAGACAAACAGACAGACAGACAGACAGAGAGACAGACAAACAGACAGACAGACAGAGAGACAGAGAGACAGACAGACAGACAAACAGACAGACAAACAGACAGACAGACAGAGAGACAGACAGACAGACAAACAGACAGACAGACAGACAAAGAGACAGACAGACAGACAGACAAACAGACAGACAGACAGACAGACAGACAGAGACACAGACAGACAGGCAGACAGACAGACAGACAGACAAAGAGACAGACAGACAGACAGACAGACAAACAGACAGACAGACAGACAGAGACACAGACAGACAGGCAGACAGACAGACAGACAGACAGACAGACAGACAGAGACACAGACAGACAGGCAGACAGACAGACAGACAGACAGACAGAGAGACAGACAGACAGACAGGCAGGCAGCTTTGTTCATGAAGCTTCAAATGATCGGACATCAGAGGGGGAAATAATTTTATGCTAAGGAAAACATACATTTAAAAAAGAATATAATTATTTTCTTATGTAAATATTTTTAGATTTGACTTGTATTCTTGGATTTTATTATATTTATACTAAATATGCCACTCAGTCACTATCCAGTGCCACTATCTATATCAGAATCAGTATCAGTACTTGAAATCTGGATCGGGTTTTGGGCTAAACGTCTATTAGATGAAGTAGAAAAACGACAAAGATTGGAAATTGAAAAAAAAAAAAATTATACATTATAGATTTATACTGAACAGTTCTACTACATTTGCAATGAAAGTGAAAAAACGTCCAACATGAACCCTGAATGTGTACAGTATGATGTTGTCAGGAAGTTTTAGGTTGCGAAGTCGTCCAACTCAAGCACAACATCGGAATGTCACTGTCTTTATACAATACTGTGCAAAAGTCTTAGGCACCATACTATCTTTTGTTAGATATAATTATCATGTCTGCATTATGATGTACAAAACCATTCACTATTTCCAAACATAGCTTAAAAATAGTAAGTAAATAAACAACATTACAGAAGCATATCTGGATGCCTTTAAAGGAAGCAACATATTACATGACAGACCAAGTTATGTTAGGTTTTGCTACGTTTGGAAATATATTTGAATGGTTGGTAGACACGCACACGCACACACACTTAATTGGGACATTGTCTGCTTGTATTCCACTTCATCTATTCTGTAGTTACTGCACATATTCCCTGCATGTCCATGTTACATAACACACATACAGTACAGACCAAAGGTTTGGACACCCCTTCTCATTCAGCGAGTTTTCTTTATTGTGTTTTTTATTGCGTTCTTTAGCCCAAACGCGTCTCTTCTACATCTAGGTATTTGGCAGATGCTCTTATCCAGAGCGACTTAAGTATTTATTTATTTATTTTTAATCTCATTACATCTGAGCAATTGAGGGTTAAGGGCCTCGCTCAAGGGCCCAACAGTGGCAACATGGTGGTTGTGAGGTTTGAACCTGGGATCTTCTGAACCGTAGTCCAATGCCTTAACCACTGAGCTACCCCTGCCCTACTCTTCTGCTTGTTGCCTGTCCTTAGCAGTGGTTTCCTAGCAGATATTCTACCATGAAGGCCTGATTCACACAGTCTCCTCTTAACAGTTGTTCTAGAGATGCGTCTGCTGCTAGAACTCTGTGTGCCATTGACCTGCTCTCTGATCTGAGCTGCTGTTAACCTGCGATTTCTGAGGCTGGTGACTCGGATGAACTTATCCTCCGCAGCAGAGGCGACTCTCGGTCTTCCTTTCCTGGGCCGGTCCGCATGTCAGCCGGTTTCTTTGTAGCGCTTGATGGTTTTTGTGACTGCACTCGGGGACACTTTCAAAGTTTTCCCGATTTTTCGGACTGACTGACCTTCATTTCTTAAAGTAACGATGGACACTCGCTTTTCTTTACTTGGCTGCTTTTTTCTTGCCATAATACAAATTCAACCTCTTTGAATGAGAAGGTGTGTCCAAACTTTTGGTCTGTACTGTATATACACATACACATATATGTAGGACAATGAAACTGAAGCTCCTGGTTTTAGGCCACAATAACTCATTCTGGTCCTGCACAGCGGCCAGACGGATTTTGATCCGTTCTTCTTACAGAATAGTGTCCAGATCACTACGTGATGCTATGTTCCCTGACACGCTCCTCCAAAACACTCCAACGTGGCTGAATATGTAGATATATGTAGATCCGGTGACTGTGCAGGCCATGGGAGATGTTCAACTTCACTTTCATGTTCATCAAACCACTCTGTCACCAGTCTCCAGTCACCAGTATTGGTGCATCATCATCCTGATACTCAGCACCGCCCTCAGGACCTGCCCGTGAATGTAGGAGTGTTGACAGGAGGTCCTACCATGATTGTAAAAATCTGAAGAAATCCAACGGTCACTGCTGGTCTCCACGGCCCCTAGTTGTATGACTGGATATACTAAATGCAATACGGTTACAGTATATATAAAAATCTCTTCATTTCACATGCACCTTTAAGTTGCACAGTGCCAATATTTGCACTTCTGGTAGAAACTAAACTGCATTTTGTTGCTGAGTACCTGTACTATGCATCTATCAATCTATGTATTTATCTATAGGCCAAATCCTTGCAAAGGTTCACCTCACCATGGGACGAAAATGCAGGTATAATCCATCTGGTTCCTCCCAGTTGATCCATACTGATGCACATACTGATATATTTGCGAAGCTGTAAACACTAAAAATCACAAAATGTGAGGCACAGGACTGAGACATGGCATGCTCATACACTGCAGCATCACGTACAGCTTTGCTAAATATCTACAGTAGGAGTCGTGATTTAAAGCTTGCAATGCAGTTGTGAAGTCTTTTTTTTTATTTGGTTCTTCGGTTATTATTTTTTTTTGCTAGCATTAGCAGCAGGTTCACTGGTGGACCAGGGACTAGCATTCAGCGCTAGCTCTCGTCTCACACACACACACACACACACACACACACTCGAACTGAACACACTTAGCACTTCGTACACAGGAGGGTCACTAGTTCAAACAGTGTGCTTGTTGTTGTTGATCACTGTGGGAGTGATTTTGTTGTGTGTATGCATGTGCTCATCATGCGAATGTGTGTTCGTGGTGTGTATTTATAGCGTAGCCGCGGTGTGATGTCGCAGTGCTGGTAGAGCGAGGAGCAGGCCGAGGTGTGAATACCAGCCGTAGCTATCTTTTGGCTGCCTGTGGTGTTATAGTACACCAATTAACCCCCGGAGGTGGGAGAGGGCAGGCACACACACACACAGCACACACACACACAGCACACACACACACACACACATTCAGTGTGTTTCAGTGGCGTTATCGTTGCTAAGAGGTGTGAAATGACTAAACACACTCGCCACATTACCTCAGTTTTTATGCTCTCCTGCTATTTTTCTCTCCCTCCACCCAATTTTAAGTCTTTCTTTGACTCACACACACACACACACACACACATACACACACACAGTACATTTGCTCCCGTGTGTGTGTGTGTGTGTGTGTGTGTGTGAGGCTGTGGACCGTAGCAGATTACTCTGACCTCAGTGTACTCCTGTGCCAGAGGGACCAGCAACTCATATCCAAAGAGGTCCCTCTGTGTGTGTGTGTGTGTGTGTGTGTGTGTGTGTGCTCACCAAATGGCAAGTCTAAAGTGAAAAACCATGCAAACACACTAACATTTTTACAGTAATACATTGCACAGGCCACTGGGTTTTATACATTACATAATAAACACACACACACACACACACACACACACACACACACACACACACAGTGTCCTTGAGTGTGCATTGATGATCTGTGAACAGTGCTAAGGATTAGCGCGAGATTGTGACGCTAATCTGTTCGTTCTGCGAGTTAATATAAATTCTCACCGCCGTAAACTTCCCTCCTCGAACTCTGCATGCTGATTGGTCAGAAGGCTGTTGATTAATTTCCCGTAACAGCAGCTCGGACAGTAGTGCAGCTTCAAACCGCAGGGCTCTATTATTCGTATTACTCGTTTCTACAGTGGCCGTTCGTACACACAAACTCACACGGCGAAGTTTTCCAAGACTAGACGTAAGATTTAGGGAAGGAGTCTCCAGTGTCAGAACCGTGTAACAGCTTGTAACTGTACCTGCATTTATTGTCTTATTAACTTCAAGAGCGAACGCGAGGAAGCGAGTGTTTATGACAGCTGTTTCTTGGATATTAAACATAGCCATAAATGGATCAAATGAATGCTGTGATGTTCTTTAGTTAATAAAAATTGTGAAATGTTTGTAAAGTTAGAGGAGTAAAACACTTAATCAACTGCAGTGTTGTCTACCATGTTGTGTATTTTGTATTGTGTATTACATGCTGTGTGTTAAGTGTTAAGTAGTGCATATTAAGTGCTACTGTACTGTATGTAGCGTGTGTTCAATGTAAATTATTGTGCTAAAGTTATCAGTGTGAATGCGCTAAGCGATATGTTACCTGTTAATTTCTGTCTGTTACTAAGTGTGGAGTGATTACGTACTGTGTGCATGTATTCTGTGTGAAAAGTACAATTTTGTGTACTCAGTATTGTGTGTTAAATGTTAGGAAATATGTGCTAAATTTCGATTCTTTTGTGTTACGTGTTGTGTTGTGTGCTAAGTGTGATATATAGTGTGTGGCGTATAAACTAGTGTGTGTTAGCTGCTAAGTATTGTAATTATTGTTAAGTGTGTTAACTGTGACGTTTTGTGTGTTAAGTATTGTGCGCCATGTGCTTCCGTAAAGTAAAGTTTTATGTACTGGATTTTATTTGTTACTTTTCTTGCATGATTAAAAATGTCATGTATAAAGTCTTGCGTTAAATGTTAAAGAGCTGTGTGTTACATATCAAGTATTGGGCGGGGCGTGTGAATTATGGTTTGTTACGTTTGGTGTGCTAAGTGTTATAATATTTTGTGTTCATTATTTTGTGTTAGCTGTTGATTAACGTCTGTTAAGTGTTGTGTTTAAAGGGAAAAGGTTAAAGCGTTAAATATTGTGCGCTGTGTCGTTGTGTGAATTTATGTTGTACATCTGCGAATGTAAATATATGATGTATGTAAATTGTGTGCTAAGTGTTCGCTATTGTGTGTTGTGTTCTGAATGGTACGTATGAATGTGTTACGTATTGTGCCTTATCGTAGTGTTGCCTGTTAAACGTATAGTATTCGTATACTGTATAGCATGTAATCAGTTTTCCGCGCTAAGAAAATCTGTGTTAAATGTCAAGTATTGTGTGTTAAGTATTGTGTGCTTAGTGTTTTTCACTTACATACTATGTAAAGTGTTCAGTGCTGTATGTGTGTTTACTACTATTTTTGGTCTGTTAAGTGTTGTGTGTTAAATGTAACAATTTGTGTGTTAAGTATTGTATGTTATGTTTTTTTGTTTTTTTCAATATAAAGTAATACGTTATTTATTGTGTGTTATGAACTAAATGTGAAGTGTTACGCTTTTTGCTTGAAGTTTTAAATACGGTTTGTAAAGTATTGTGTGTTACATATTAAATACTATGTGTTAGGTTTAACACTACATATTGTATTACATATTGTGTGGTAAGTGTTCATTAATGTGTATTAAGTGTGGTATTTTAAAAGGTGTGCATTGTGTGTTAAGTATTACGCCTTATGTATTAAGTACTGTTACGTTTATTTTTTCATGTTACGTGTTACATTGTGCGTGTTAAGTGTTGTGTGTAGTGTTTGTTGTATTATGTATTAAGTGTTATGTTTCGTGCACGGAGAATTACATGTGTGTGTGTAAAGTATTATGTGAAGTGTTAAGTACCTTGCGTTAGGTATTGTGTGTATGTTTTGTGTGTTAGGTTGTATGTTGAGTTTTCCACATGTGTGGTCTGTAATGTTGCAAAAGCAGCCATGTAACAGCACGTACAAACTCGTCCTGTAGAGGACGTTGTCTTTTCATTGTAGAGGACGTTGTCTTTTCTCTTAACTGAAGGGTTCGATTTAAGACGTTACAGGTGTACACAACCTCAGAAGTTGAAGTGCGAAGTGCACGGTGGTTAGTGTAGCAGCGTAGTGCATGGGGCACAATTTGAGTTGTGCCTTCTGCTTTTAGCGACATCATCATCACCACATAACCACGTTCAGCATCATAGTACAGTGTGAATGCTAGAGCGCTCCGTATCACACCATACACACACTGCTCTCTGCCCAACTCATCATTTTTCCCACGACATAGTAAAAATAAACGGCTCACCGTCTCTACGTGTGTGTGAGTGTGTGTGAGTGTGTGTGTGTGTGTGTATGACAGAGTGAGTGGGTGAGTGAGTGAGTGAGTGTGAAAGACGGGTGGACAGGATCCCACAACAAGCCACAAATTCCACTAACCTGCTGCTTGCCAAACACTTATACGACACACACACACACACACACACACACACACACACACACACACACACACACATACACACACCAGTGATTAATCTGTCAGGTGTGTGTGGCAATTAATGTTCGGTAATTGCTTCATCTTGTTTAGAGTTGCTCTGAATTATTTTTTACATTTTTTATTTAACCTTTTTCTTTTCTGTCTTGATAGATTTTTAAACGAGCTATGACATGTATTTGTGTGGGATTTTTGTAGATTAGACACCCCGTGCGCAATCACATAATAAAGCAGGTCATGAAACGCAGTGAAACCTGCAAATTGACATTTATACACAGGTTGTAAACATGAATAATGATGTATGCAAATAATCGCAGTTTCATTTCCCAGTTTATCTTAAAGATAACATTGAGAAAAGGTGCAACTATTTCCTAGAAAAGGTCGTATCTCGGCAGCTATGCTCATACCTACATAGGAGTAACATGTCAGGATTTCGGCCTCATCATAGCACGGAGACAGCGCTGGTTAAAGTGGTCAATGACCTGGTACTGATCTCTGATCAGGGTTGTGTCTCCTTGCTTGCGTTGCTTGACTTTAGTGCAGCTTTTCACATAAATGATCATACCATTCCTTGATTGATACACCTAATCATTGATAGATTAGGAAATGATGTAGGAGTTAACAGGAGTAGGAGTAGCAACAGCTCTCTCCTGGCTTAGGTCTGTAGATGTAACTGGTGACTATTCTATATATATTAAAGTGAAGTTTGGCGTTCCACAGGGTTCTATTTTAGGCCCACTGTTATTTTCTCTCTATTTCCTTTTTCTGAGCAACATAATTAGTAAGCATGGTATTAGTTTCCACTGTTGTGCTGATGACACACAGTTATATGCCTCAGCAAAGCCAGACAAGAGAGAGACACAAACTTTGTTGTTGTTGAGGAATGTGCAAAAGACATTAGACACTGGACGCTTATAAACGTCCTTATACTTAATTCTGGCAAGACAGAAGTTCTGGTACTAGGAAAAACATGCAGCTAAAAAAGATTCCATTATTTGCCGCAAGTACCTCACATCACAGTGAAATATTTTCTTTGCATTATCCAATTAGGAAGCTGGGGTAAGAATGCAGAGTCTTACTGGAGGAGATATGGTTAAGGGTCTTGCTCAAGGGCTCAACAGTGGAAGCCTGGCGGTGCTGAGGCATGAAACTGCGACCTTCCGATCAATAGCCCTGTAACCCACAGCCTTAATTGAGACAACACAGACACCACTGCCTAAGCTTTCTGATCACACAGTAACTCTTCATAGCTGTAAAGCTGCATAGCCTTCTTTCATCACAGAAATATTGTCAGGATACAAAATAGAATTACACTACTTGATGCAGAAAAAAACTAATTCATGTTTTTGTCAACTCTAGGTTGGATTATTGTAATGCTTTACTTTCTGGATGTTCTACTAAGTGCATAAACAAATTCCAGTTAGTCCAGCATTCAGCAGTTTGTGAGTCCTTACTAGAACCTGGAGATATGAGGACCTAACCCACATGAATCTTATCTACATGTCACTGGTTTCCTGTGAAATGTCAAATTGATTTAAAAAGGCTAGTATTAAACTTTAAAGCACTAAATGAGTTCACAGCACATAACCTGAGTTGTTTTTTTTTTTAATAATTTGCCTAGATTATGGCGTTTAAAGGTGCAGGCTATTTGTTAGTACCTAGTATAAGAAAGCACTACAGCACGTCCCTACAGTTATGAAATTCATGTTTGGGACTCAGGAACTTATTTGTTTAGTCACACCTACTACTCTTTTGTCCCAATGTATAAATCAGTCTGTAGTTGAATTTTTTTTAGTGTTGATTAGGTTTTTATAACATATATTATTTAAATTCATACATTATGTTTTTTTAGTGAAATTTTAATTACAATGTTTGCTAAGAATCATGAAAACAAATCAGAAAATATAAAACCTTAAAATCCATTATTAGCCTTTCTCCCCTACCAGTTTTAGTTTCATTTAAACTTTTTTGATAACATTATCACCTTTTCATACTACAAGGATGCATGTATAAGCCCCGATTGGGTAATGACCAACTGCATGTAGGTATGAGGTCCCATAAGTTTCAGAAATTCAGAATTGAGAATGGGGCATAGCAGACATTACAAGGTATAACACACGCATGTATCATGTATGTAACCTGATCATGCATTTTCTGAGTGTTGCAGCATTATCTCTCTGCTAAATTTATTCCCTAAATTTTACCATTGTATATATTAAAATGCATCATGGCTCAAAAATGCAACATCATCGGTACTAGTACTACTTTAAGTCTTCAAAAAGAAGAAAATACAGTCATTTTTAATAACAATTTTGATGTATATACTAGTAAATTAAAGTATATATATATTTATTATTACTAAAATGTACCTCTGCTACACTATTGCACTAATCCCAGCATTTCACTAGTGCTTGGTTGCAATCAAGGTACGATATGACTGCCTACTTCACGTCGGAAATGCCGGCCTCCCAGGAGCTCCTTGGAGACAAGTTATCTGTCATTTTTCAAGAATCAGGCATTTCACTCTGAATGCTCACGTGGACTCTGAGTCACCTCGGCCAGTATCTTTGAAATGTTTGCACCGTTCAAATGTTTTTACTCCGGCTAAGAGTCTCATCATCGTACTGCGCTTGAAGTCTTCTGTAAATGTCAATCGCTTTTACGCCTTCGTTCACCAGAAAT
>QNUK01000604.1:112500-140000 GCA_013621035.1 Clarias magur
ATCTTTCTGTCTGTCTGTCTCACTGTTTTTCTGCATGTCACTCTATCTATCTATTTATTCCTCTCTCTCTCTCCTGACCCCTAACTTCCTTCTCATAAAACTGAGGTGGTATTTCGGTGTCTCAACTTTCCCACGCTATGGATGGAGGGACAGAGAGGGACTTTGGTAGGTAACTGATGCTGAGTGCTGTGTGCTTGTGTGTGTGTGTGTGTGTGTGTGTGTGTGTGTGTGTGTGTGTGTGTGTGTGTGTGTGTGTGTGTGTGTGTGTGTGTGAGAGAGAGAGAGAGAGATTGCTCTTTTGATGCCATCTAGTCGCAGTATATCACAGTTTTATCTGGCCCATGACACCAGTGCCATGCGTGATAAATCTCTCTAAACTCTGACCTCGTCACGCCAGCAGCAGTGTATTTACAGAGCCGTTGCGGCTATTCACACACACTGCTGATGTTACAGACCACTAACTGCTAACTAAGCCGCTTTCGTACCTTGCGTTGTACAAATCACAGTAAAACAAATCTGATTTAAAATAAAAATCTATTTCGTAACATTTCTTCTCCCCGGAACAAAAGGTTTAAAGGTGTAGAAATTTGAGAATCTTCTAGCAATCATGCGATATACAGTATATTATGTATATACATAGTGATATATGGTATAGTGTCGTATAGATGCTGCGATGTATAATATTTTATCTATATCAAACACAACATTCCAACAGAACTTTCTAATCTAAGACAAAGGTTCCTGAGAGGCGCAACAGAATTCCTCACATTGCTTCAGCCATCCGTGGCCGGGAGTACAAGAGAGCGGGTGGGAGGGGCATACACACCTGTCAATCATAGCAACACCCGCCAATTATGGGCATCTGTGCACTCGTGTATGAGAAAGTGCTCTGTGTGGAAACAATGCTTTTCTTCCCAGATGAACATGAGGTGGTTTGGAAAAAATCATTTGGATATTGTTGTTCAAAACGTTTACACAGATGGAGCAGAAACAGAAATAGGAATCTGTGCATAAGCCTGAGAAGTTCTGGAGAAGGCTGTAATACAAGTAATAATAATAATAAAAAAAAAAAAACATATTCTCCCTGTATACTTTATGGGCATGAAAAGATTTTGCCTAATCTTGTTTTTATAGATGAAACACACACAAACACGAAGCACATGTCCATTTTTACGAAGGGGTGACATTTTGAGATCTGAGTACACAACTCGTAATTTCATCATGTGAAGGGGTTTCCCAGGCCACCACACACACGTTCAGAATGAAACTAGTAAAAGTACAATATCAGTTACAAGTTAAACCATATAACATTGTGAATTAATGCAGTGTTGTAATTTCCTGAGATCGTATGAAGAAACGAAAAGCAAGAAGTTGAAAGAGAAATAACTTATGATATAATAACGCATATCATAAAGGTCGGCGCTCTACAAGTCTTTCCCTGATGACTGGAGTTACAGTTAGTAAACTTGCGGGGATTTCTGGGAAAAAAAAAAAGAAAAAACTTCAGTTACCAAAGACTGTAGCTGGAAGTGAAAATTTAAAGCATGCTAACCTGCTGATGATTATGATGTAATGTGGTTGCTCACTGTCTTGCAGGCTTAAGGAGATTTCGAAAAGCTTATAAAATGGCAGGAAAGGAAATCGCCTACTGATGGGTCTCTGCATCAATATGACTACTTTTCGTTTAAAGTCTTCACTCTATCATCGATATCACAATGGCCAGAGGATATTTATGAGCTTAATCGGGGCCTTCAGTTCAATTATTTCAAGGTTACTCTGTATAATAACATGATTCAACTGTGATGGCCCCATGTTGTTGCCGCACATAAAAGCACTGAGCTTCTCCAGGTCCTTGAAGCTATGCATCAAGCTGGGGTATTAAAATAACATCTCAAGTCAGCACAAAGTTCTCTGCTCGGCAGCAGTTTGCAAACTGCAAAATGGATCCATTAGAACACATACAGTATATATATATATATATATATATATATATATATATATATATATATATATATATATATGTGTGTGTGTGTGTGTGTGTGTGTGTGTGTGTGTGCATATCTGTGTATTTGTTACAGTAATGCAAGTTAGTGCACGAGTATATGCCTGTGAGCGTGTGTATGTAAGGGTGGAGGGCAGGCATACCTGCTGTTTATTAGGTATTTTCCAAGAATTAATGTTGATACACGCACAGCTTATTAGATCTTCCATGAAGCCAAGAAAAGCCCCTACGATTCCGTTTAGGATAAAAAATAATGAAGGAGACGTGGGAGGCTCGATTCCCATCGTTAGAAAGCGAAAGTGATTACCTGTGATCTTGAGTCGATGGCTGTACTGTAGGTGTGTGTGTGTGTGTGTGTATGTGTGTATATTTAATTATACTAGTTTCATCTACTTAATTGTCCATAATACTGTATGTGTACAATATGCATGCCTACTGTAAACCCTAATGCTGAAAGTAATTAAACATAGTGAGTTATACTGTTAACTTAAATAATCACAATTACTTCCAATTAATAGACCTTGATGAGTATTTAGAACTTTTTGGTATTTATGAGTTTGTAGAAATGACACTCTTCAAGTTAGCTGGACAAATTTGATAGATTAAGTAACTGTAAATACTTGAGTAACAGTAACTGTCACCTTAAAGTTCCACCAACTTAAAATCAGCCGGAAAGCAGACAAAAGACCAATGACAGTTTAGTTGATTTGCAACAACTAAAAATGAGTTATAATTGCTATTAAATAGTATGAGTTAGGCTACTTAATAATGCAAGTAAAGAATGATGAGTGTGAATGAGTACAACAAACAGATAGTTCTGTTTACTTAAAATTTTGAAACATCATTACTTAAAAAAATTTGATGTAACTGATTGAGTTTTGCAAACTTATTCGGGTTTACAGTGTATGCTGTTCAAGTCAAACTGGGACTTGTAATGAAATTTCTGGTGAATGGAGGCGTAAAAGCAATTGGCATTTACAAAATACTTCAAGCACAGTATGGTGATGAGACTCTTAGCCGGAGCGGAACATTTGGACGGTGCGAACTTTTTAAAGAAGGCCGTACATCCATGAATGACGTAAATGACGTAAATGACGTAAGCGATAAGTGCATTAGCGTAGCAGGGGATTACGTAGAGAAATAAAGGGAGCCTTTACTCTCATAAACGTGTTCTGTTATTTGGAACAATCAAAGATTGTCTGGAACACACCTTACATATCCAATATATCAATATATTGTTAAATCTAACAATTGCTCAAGCAACTTGACTCCCAGAAGTTGCAGGCTGTGTGTTTGTTGGGATTTGAGCTCACAATCACCTGACAATCAGGTGAACACTTTTGGGTTGTATCACTTTGGAGCCATAATTTAAATGTTTTCTTAAATCTTGCTGATAAATTAGGGGATCAAACGGTCCATAGTCAAATAATTTGGCCTGACATTGAATCATATTTGATATAGGAAATTAGTAATGTAAGACAAGGGAATGGGTTTCCCTATTTCTTATAAATAAATAAATAAATAAATAAATAAATAAATAATTATAATTATATATATATATATATATATATAAAAGTGGTACCCACTGTATAAGTTATAGTTAAACAACTTTTTACTGTATGTGAGGCAACTTTCCCCACTAAATGTCTCTAATTTAAGCCTGTGTCAATTTAGAAAGCTGGCAGGGTGCCGAGCCTAACACCTCTGGAGTGTTGAGAGTGTCAAGTCTCTCAAAGAGTCCTAACACCAAAAGGAAGTCTAATGTGTTTATTTAGACCATCTTTTGTTTTAAAGCTGCTTAAATTAACCAAATGTTACGTGCCCGCCCTTTTTACTAAAAAAACAAATACTTCCAGAGTACAAAATGATGCTAAAAATGTTAGCTATGTTAGCCAGACATTTTCTCTCCCACCTATAATGCAAATATTATATTATAATTAATAATTGATATATTACTTGTATACATATACATATAAGATTGTTCAAGTTAAAATGGGACTTTTGAATAACAGATTTGTTATTTATATTATATATTTATATTATGTTGATCTGCTACACTAATACACTTATCCCACCATTTCACTAGTTCTTGGATGCCATCAAGGTAGAAAATGTTTCTTTGTACACAGCGCCGTGATCGGACGGCCTGCTTCACGCAAGAAACGCCGGCCTCCCAGGAACTCCTTTAACATGTGGAAATGTCTTGTACATTATACACTGTAATATCTGGGTGACAGTCAAAACTTATTAACTTGTTTATTTATTATGATTTCTATAGTAGTTTAGCATGACACACACTTTTCACATGTTTGATTTTTAAAGACATTTTAGACTTTGTATTTTGATTATTTTTTTCATATGGATTTGTTTCATTATGTATTTGTAAAATAAGCAGCCCATTAGAAATTGCTAGAAAATTTTGTATACACTGTATATACTGTATACAGAGACAACAACAACAACAACAACACACACAGCACACACACAATTATTTATCTATCTATTTATTTATCTATTTATTTATTTATTTTTGTTGTGTGTGTGTGTGTCTAGTTATCATTTCTGGAAGCTTCTGTCACCAAAACAAATTTCTCATATGTGCAACTGTACTTGGCAAAAAAACTCTTTATTATAAAAATTTTTACTTTTTTTATGTATATATTTATAATTTAGCTTTGGAAACACAAAATGTTTCCTATTTTTCTTTTCATTTATTAAATTGAATGCATTAAATCTGGCTTTTTAAATCCTACATAAACAAATAATTTGTTAAATATCATTCGGAGAAGTGGTGGGTGAGATGTTTTGTAATATATGTATAGATTTATATAAAATCCCGTCAATAGGGGGTGAACATTTTCGCGTTAAATTTGAGTCATGGTTGAGAGTTAAGTCCCTATCAGCGTACTTCCCTACTAAACAGTACGTCACGTAGGGGCGTATCCTTGTCTCTACTTCATTTTCAAGTCCGACCGAATCCACCATACTAGCGCACTAAACAGTAGGCTGAGGGCGCATTCCACCACACGGAAGCAGCCTACTGTTTAGTGCGCTAGTATGGCGGATTGGGTCGGACTTGAAAATGAAGTCAAGGAAATTCCTCCGCCAGTCGTCTGCGACGGTATGATGTGAAAATACATATTTTCACGGCTAGAAACGTGGTTTAAAAACAACCTAGTCGAGGTTTTCACCACAGCCGAGTTAGAAAATGTGTGAAAAATCGATTCGTTTGGTCGAGAACGTCGCGATACTTGTCACACTATAGTGCCTGATGTAAACTTCGTGCGGAAGGATACAGTTCCTCCGCGCTCCTGTAGGGGGGAGTGAAGCGTCTTGCTCGAGGGAAGAGAGAGAGAGAGAGAGAGAGGGCGAGCGCGAGCGTGCGCGCGACAGCGAGAAGTTGCGAGTTCACTCAGAGAGCCGCTGGTTCATGGACGGAAGAAAAAGTTATAAAAAAAAAATCTGCGTTTGGATGGATTTACGCGCTCGAAACGGACACTCTGAGAACGAATGAGGGTTTCGGAACCAGTTTATGACATTTCCATGCAGAAAAGGTGAACATTAGGTGCTTTTTAAAAACGAATTTACTCGCTCAGACGTTAGTCCCTGAGGTAAAGCTCGCCTCGCGCGCGCGACGCTTATGAGGATTTCTCACAGAGAAACATGGGCCGATTTCCCGGTGTCTTCTCGGGCAAAGTCATTCTAATCATCGTTTCCTGGATTCATCTTTCACACGGTAGGTCATCTCATTCGTTTTTGGTCGCTTATCTAAAGTCAGAAGAAGTTTTTTGTGGTTTTAGTACGACTTTAAGGTGAGCATCACCGTCATCACCGTGGTGTGCGCGCGAGCGCCTGAGTGCTCCAACTCACTAAGTGTAACTAGTAGAACTCTAACTCAATCTGCACTTCTCATGGGTTTAAAATTACTTTTTATATTTCACTATCAAGTCACCAAAACTCAGGAAATTAAAATGTAATATGTCTAACCTGTCAAATTTACTGTTTAGGTATATAGATATAGATATATAGATACATAGATATATAAAAGGCTATACCAAAGCTGAGTGGTTCAGTGAGGGTTGTGCTGTTATTTTCTTCCCCCAGCCCACCTCTGTCCAGATGTTGATGTTTTGCATGGTTTGTGTGTTTATTACAAATGCATGCCCATTAATTTTTTTATTTGTTTATTTTAGTATTTATTCGTTTTATCTTCTGAATGTTCTGTTGTACTTGTTTTGCTAAAAAAGTTGAACTTGAAACCCAAGACACGTTTATATTATATTCAAATCGCTCATAATTCATGGTTCTAGTCCTAATGTCTTACCCAAATTATATTAATATTTTCCTTTTTTGTCCATGTAAGAAGTTATAATTTGTTTGTTTTTTGTTTTTGTTTGTTCTATCTTTATTTGATGTTGTGAATAAAGGGGGGAGGTATCAGTACTCAGAACTACCAGAAAAAAAAAATACCAGAATGCAATGCAGATGCTTATTTAGCTAAAGGCGTACTCGCGAAATGTAGCAGCACTTGCAAAAGTTTGCTTGTGTGTGTTTGTTTTTAAGCTGGACTGTTTATACTGATGGGAATCACCATGGACAACCCGATGCAATATTATCACGATACCTACTGTAGGTGCCGATTCTATCTGTATTGTGATTGTATAAGTATCACGATTTTATGAATATCGCAAGTTTGTTCATTTGTTTTAGATTTTGTTTCAATTCTTAACAAACTTACCACAAGGGGCGCTGTGCTGCCTGCCAGTGTGTGAATAGTTTGGAGTTCATTACTTATAGGATTATAGAGGAACTGCAACACTCTCAATAAAGTTGCATATAAAAATATATATCTATTTCTTGAGTCAATGTGGTGACGCACAGATTGCCTGACAAAATATTTGTGATTATAACTGGCTCGATCCCTCTCAACCACCCTCATCTCGACTGTTTAGTATAAAGGCAAACATTGACACTTTTTTAAAGGTTGAGTGGAAAACAAAACCATGATACAAGCATATTTTTGTTCTTCTTTGCATCTTATGTAATAAGCAGATGTTTAGACTCCTTCTATATATTTTTAAAATACATTACAATTTAACATTTCAACCCCTGTAGAAAACTTCAGCAGTCCTCACCAAAACCTTAAAACCTCAGATCCCAGACCTCTGTTTGATTGAGAATGTGCAAAGAATTGTTGAGAAAAATTCTTCATCAGAGTCCACCATGTGATCGTCCAGACCGAAAATATGAGAATCCAGATGTGCAAAGCTGATTTGGACCTATTTCTGATGACTTGGAGCTTAAATAAAAAAAAAAATGTGTCTCTAATGAGCAGAGGAATATACTTGTTGTGCACGAAGTTAATGCTTGCTTTTATGTTTTTAATTAAGTTTTGTGTCATGTTAAGAGGACACTTTGCAGCTTTAAATATTTGATAAATGGTAGAAATGTTAATTAGGTCCATTTCAGTTTTATTTAATAGAATATTAGCTTTAATAAACTGAGTAAAAATGAAAACTATTTATGTCATGCAGAGCAGAATATCACTATATTATCGTCATTAAACTAAAGCAGGAGTTGTCGTTTTAATAGATTTTTATAGCTGGTTTGTTTCAAAAAGGTCTGATGTTTTTGATCATTTTATAAGCATGACATGTCCTGAGTTACAACTTTAGACTTTGCACGTGAGGAAATAAAGATTAAAAAAGCAAATGCTACAAGAACAAGTCTGAGGTTATGCACGAGTCAGTGGAAATGAAAATAGCTCACAATGATTGTTAACAACCAACATGTCTTCTTATGTGTGTGTGTCTGTGTGTGTTATGTAAATGTTCCTTGACTCAACAAATGTACCAGAGCAAAAACAGACATAATTATTTACATATTCAACTGACAAAAGGTTGATTTGTTTGTTTAATTGCGAGTTAAAATGAGACCTTTTAGTAACTGTTTCAGTTCAGAGGTGCTGTTTAAAAGAAAGAAAAAAAAAAGGCTCCATTTCCTCTGCAGACTTTTTGTGTCGTGTGTGTGTGTGTGTGTGTGTGTGTGTGTCGCTGTAGAGTTTCCACTCCCCTGCTGGTTGGTTTCATGTTTTCTTGTCTTGTCTGAGGACACGGACGGCGTCACGCAGTGCTCACGTTTACACACGTTTTACACTACCGAATCATGTTCTTATTATGGGATGTTGTGCGTGGCTTTGCAATTTGTATTCCAACTGATTTGGAAATCTAGGCAACGCAGATGCAGCTGGAATGCTGCTGTTGGTGTTTCACATTCCTCACTCTCACACACGCGCTCAGCGCTGAACCCTACCCATTGTACCCTGTACACTCTGTTGCTTCTTGCTGCGCTGTATTAGATTTCCTCCCTAGAGGTAAAACTCAAAGCCGTGTTTTTTTTCTTCTTTCTCCTCTTTATCTCGGCCTCTCTGTTTGCCGGCACACGACATTGCCCGGTGTGGGCCTCCACTCGCTTGTCTCTGTATGTGTGACTCTGTGTCTGTGTGTATGTATGTGTGTGTCTGTGTATTTACTCTGGTGTGTGCTGTGAGAAAGTTGCTTCTTTGTCCCGTCTTTGGAAAAACGCAGATCTGCGGGGTGTGAAATGCGATTTCTCCCACTGCACCAAACACAACAGGACGATTATGGCCCTCCGGCCTACATGCATGAAAATCCACAAATATCCAAGACGCCATTTCTGAACTTGTCTTTCTTCTCAGATTGATTTTCCTGATACATCTGAGATTTATCGCAAGTATTGGTGCTTTGAAATCTGACTGAATTGCTGATTTGACATTACAGTTTTTACCAGACTCTTAAAATATCAGTTTATTTTAATACAAAATAATGGATCAGGTCCTAGAGAAGGTCCCGCTGCAATCTATAGTCTATATGTGTACGGAAAATACTGCTATATATTTTAATAAAAAAGATTAAATCTGTTCTTCGGTTTTAAGTTAATTCAAAGCATCATCACAGTTTCTTATTGTTTGTAATTAAACTTTATTTACTTTCTAATAATAAGAGATATGATGGATGTCAGAAGTATTGAACTATGATATTTTTGTTGTAATGTCAAAAACGGTCTTTATTGTTGACCAGAAAAGTGACCATTACTGTTAATCCATATAAATATAGTAAAGTTGTACAATATTCTTATAAGTATTGTGATATATTTTAGCAATATCGAATATCTGTCATCTCTGTAGCAAAAAGAAAAAGTGTCAGCGGCAGGGATGATGATGGTGATGAGAAATCGTGTTTTCACTATGGGGATTGAGAATAAGTGCTTGTGTGTGTGTGCGCGTGTGTCACTGCAACCATAGAAACGGTATTAGAAAGAACGGACTCTACTACAGTGTGATGAAAAACCGAATAAACAGCTCTTGACCAGTCAGAATTGAGAAGCGTTAAGGTTGATGCTGATGAACAGAATAAGTGTGTACTTGTGAAACATTCTTAGCAGCGTATGAATGCTTAATTCACATAAATTGTTTAACACTGCTACAGATGTGGTGTTGCTCAGTGTTGAGCTTTGACACGTGGTTTCAGTAAGAATCACCTTGTGTGATAAAACTTTGTTTGTCTTGTCACACTGAGCCATTTCTGGGATTTTTTTTTTTTTACTGGTAATGTGGCGGACACACGGGAGGCTCATGACTCGAGTGGAAGTGTTGCTTCAGAGGTCATGAAAGCAGAAAGCTAGTGTGTATGTGTGTGTGTGTGTGTGTGTGTGCGCGTGCAATACAGCGATGACTGAGTGCTTTTAACGACAGTGTAAATATTACTATTTGCCAAAATCTAATGTTTGAAGGTGGCATGAGATTTCAGACGTCACGTGCCTGGAATGAAGGACCGCTGGGTGAAAAAACAGAGTGGTGTACTTCGAGGGTGGATTGAGAGAGAAGAAAAATAAGATCCCGTTGTTACAAAGAGGTCGAGCCGACGTGTTTCGGTCTGGTCGTCTGATTTATTTTGTTTACATGTGGTTTTATACAAATGAGTCAGAATCCAATCTGACGCTGGTAACGGGTGTATAATAACCAGGTAGCCTGTGTGTCACATGCTTATTTGTATTTATTTGTCTGTGGTTTTTGCTCTCGTTTCTAATGGTTAATGAGTTGAATCTGCTAAGAAGGAAGACTGTATAAATGCAAACTTGACAAACTCGGACAAACAAAATGCTGTCATTATTAAGTAATAAGGTTTTGGCCATAACTTTTGTCGTTATATTCTAGTTATTTATCATTATTGTGTCGTCCTTGTCAAGCAGACCTCCTCGATTTTATAATCATCTTGTGCTTTTTGGGAAGGATTGGACATGTGGTTTTTATATCTTATGCAATCTTATGTAGCTGATGCAATCCAGAGTTAAACCTTCCTTAATTGGGATATACTGACGACGATTAAAATTGCTACACCTACTAACCCAGCAGTAATCATATGGAATCATATTGAAACCTGCTGGAAACAACTGGGCAACTACCTGGCACCGCATAGCAACAGCATAGTGACCTGCTGGGATTCCATAGGAATCTCCTAGCAACAACCAATAGTATAGCAACCACTTGCTATACGCGACGTACCAACAGCATGCTGGGATAGGATAGCCACTAACTAGCAGCAAACTGAAATAGCATGGCAACCACCTAACAATTTTAAACTTTTCAGCATTTGTAAGCTTTGATCCTTCAATTTTATAACCATGATGTCGTTCTAAATCATAAATTTTTTTATTAAACTACACTTTACTGATGTATTGTAGGTCTCTTGATGTATTTTAATATCTTTAAGGATAAAAGATAACAGTGACACAATCTGGAAACCGATTTGAGAGTTTTCCTCTTCTTTATGTTTGTTACAGTCTATTTACAAATTGTTACATTGTATCATCCGGCCTCTTACACAGCGTGAGCATGGCACACGGACTCGTGATAAAAATAACGGCAAGATTAAAATGACAGACACCAAGTGTAAGAATGGAACAGAGCGGAATTTTTGCTGACAGTGTTGCGTTTTTAATCTTTTAAGTCGCCAAATATAGGAAGAAAGTTTCTCCAAGTTCAGTGTTTGTTAGCTTCCCAGGCTATTTCATGGCAGATACACATCAAACATTAAACCTAAGCTCAATATTAAAGATGATCAAGAACACTGGATTTCACTGGAATCCTGGATTGTGAATGTGATCATTTTACAAGATAAGTCATGTCAACTTGAATATAATCAAATGTACAGTTACAATAATATATATATATATATCATTTTCCCTATAGTGCTCAAAGAATCAAGTAGCTTAAATGTTTTTTTTTCCTTTTTTCAATATATTACCAATTTACCCTCTAACAGCATATTAATATCCTAAACTGGGATATGATATTTTACCCACTAACGGTATCCTAGCAACCAAATTGGGATATAATATTTATCATCTAATAGTATCCCCAAACCACCAAACTGGGATATAGTGGCTATCACTTGACCGTATCTTAGCACCCAAACTGCCATATAATACCTAATACAGTATATCAACTTAAAGGTGAGGAAACGGCCAGTTACAGTAGGGTACTGCGAGTGTTTGAGATTACGTCTCAGGAAGTCTTGCTCTATTTTTGTTTTTCTGTCTTGCTCTTTACTTTATTTCACTTGTTGGTCTCGGTGTAAACCCAAGCTCAATAGCAGTTTCCTGAACCACAATGTTGCATTCAGAACTGATAATCTAGGGTAATTAAAGTTAATCCTTTCACTCTCTGGATTCTCTTCAGCCTCGGTTTCTCGAACACGAGCGGCTCCGGCTCAGGGAGGGGTCGCTTAATTAGGCGCTCGTTCAGATTCCAGCGATTAGCCGGAAAAACACAGAAATAAGGGTTCTTTTTTATGGGAACAACAGGCTCTGTCAGCCTGTTTTGTTTTGTTCCCTGATATATACGTGAAATATTTTTAACTTTATCTTAAAGAATATACACAGACTGGCCTTTTTTTTTTCTCTCTCTTGAAGAGATTGAGAAGCGCGTGTGCCTCGTAGTCATTTTGCTTGCTAGGAGGTGGAAAAAAAGGCTCATTGTGCAGCTGAAAAAAAAACACTGCCCTTTTCCAAAATGGTGAAATTGTCGTTTAGAAATTGAGGCTAAGTGCTACCAGGCTGTAGGGGAGGGAGAGAAAGAGAGGGAGTGAGAGAGAGAGAGCGAGAGAGAGGAGAGGAGGCGGTGGAGATGTTGGGGCTTGTTAAAATCCCTAGATTAAGGTGAGGGGGCTTGAGTTTGTCCTGCTGAGCAGGGTGGCAAATTAACACAGAATTAAAATGCTTCACATTCCTCTTTGTGTTTGTGTGTGAGAGAGAGAGAAATCTTTCTTTGATAACAAGGCTTCATTCATACAGATATTAAGTCTGGACATAAGCGTACAAGCTTGTTTGATCCTTAAGTGCTGATCTACTCGATCACAAAACATGGGATTTTCTGATGCATTCGCATCCTTCACACTGGTTTATTTGGCGTTTGAAAGTTTGCTAATGGTTTAACTGGTGCTTTAACATTTTGAAGCCAGTGAATACCAGTGTGTGTGTGTGTATGTTAGAGTATGTTGAAGTTGCTTTGTTGATGCTGGTTTCTTAAAACAAATGAACAAACAAACAAACCCAAAACATGTTGGGTATGTTGCAGAATTTTGTTGGTTTGCCGTACATTGGTGTGCGAGAGTGCATGTTGGAGGACCATGGGTGTGTTGGAGAATGTGTTGTACTGTGTGGTGCGCTGGTTTGCGTAGGTTGAGGAGAAAATTGATGAGTATTGTAGTTTGTGTTTGTGTCAGTATATGGTGTGTGTGTGTTGGTGTAGGTTCAAGAAAAAATTGATGCATGTTGCAGAGTGTTATGTGTCAGTATTGGTTGTGTGTATAGACTATGCGTGTACGTTGAAGAGGGAATCGATGCATGTTGTCGAGGGTTGTGCTTATCTGTGTTGGTCAAAGAGAAAATTGACGTGTTGTAGATTGTAGATTATGTGTTGGTGTTGAAGAAATCATTGGTGTGTGTGTATGGGTGAGCGAGAGAGAGAGATGGTGTGACTGTCTTCTTCACTGAGCCAAAGCGAGTTGTGTAAAAGCTCATCTCGTCAATAAACCCGTCACTGGACCTCACTTCATCTCGGGCCTTTAAACCCAATTTCGTCCTAATCTCGTTGTTTCCCCAGAGATGGAGGCAGCGCCCCCTGTCGGTACCCTCCTCACACCGCGTTCAGCTTTTCACACTCGGGCTGTATATAATTAAATCGTGGCCCTGTTCGTCGTCTCATGTTGTGTTAAAGGATGTTAAACGCAGGAAGAAAGCTGTAGTAGAACTACTTCAGGAAATGGAGAGACTTCCTGTTCCAGCATGAACAACTTCCTCTCTCCGGTTCAGCGTGGACCTGGGCCAGATCCTCTTTTCGCTCAGCAGTAGTGTGTGTGCTTGCTTGTGTAATTGCAAGCAGGTTTTTGTGTTTTCCTCTTTCAGTTGCAATTAGTGCGCCTGCGGTCAGACAGAGGCGCAGAGAGAGAGACAGACAGACGAGAGGGACAGAAGGAGGGATAACAAAGGGTTTTAAACATTTTAAGCAGGTGACCCGCTAACAAAACGTGTTCAAGAAAGCGAGCTGAGGTGACCAACTAAACTCTGAAAAACAATTGCTTTCGTCTCTTCCATTATCGCCTCATATTTAATCATTAGCCCCGTAGCAGAGGACATACTTTTTGGACAGGAGAATGAGGTGGCAGTATTGCCTCGCCAGCGCAGAAAAACTGAAGAAGACGTGATACTATCTCAAAATGTACTCTGTGATGAGTGGAAGTAGTTTGTATTTTCTGTGAAAGCTGTGCTTTATTTTAAAAGTGTGAATCAAGTGTGAATGAAAAATAGAGGTGTAGCGAGACGAATATGTAAATTGGTATCATACGATTCTGTGCTCTACAGCCTGACTTTAACTAGTGGTGGCCGATTTTCTTATTTAACTTGAATAAATTTTTAGATATTTATTGAGTGAATATTCTGAGATACTGATTTGAGTATTCACTTACACAGGTGAGTTTGTGTAACTGAATATTCCCAGTCATCCAGGTGTGAGGTTATCTGGGAGTTGGGACTCCTTTTGTTAGGAAGAAACATTTCACTACACATCCAATTAGCTTCTTTACGAGTATGTATGAGTATGTATGTACTCAATTAGATCAAATCTCTCTCTTGCTGCAAAGAGAAACGGAATGTGTACCAGTTTGTACATGTTTATATTTAAGCACGTTTTTATTAAAATATTAATACATTATATGTGACTGACATTGTAGCCTAGGAAAACGGTTAACATTTTGTCAGAGGGAACTAGCTACGACTAATTGGGAATTAGCTACGACTAAATGAGGGAGAATGTAAGGAAAGTCTTGAGGGGAAAAAATTGATTTAAAAAAACAAAAAAAATTCTTCAATCTGACTGCACGCTCCAATCACTGCTGCAGCATAAATTCAAGTACTAATGATATTTGGGATGGGGCTTGCCTGTTTTGTAAGAAGTGGGGATGTTTTCAACGCTGCCCTGGCAGGATTTTATCAGTATGATCTGGCAACCCTGTTTAAGAAAATTCAGTTTCTTGTACAAAAAAGATAACTACAACTGGGGGCGTCCAGCTGTGATTGATTGTGAAATGATCAGCCAATAGAAAAAGAAACATTTGAAGTAGAAATAAGTTTAATGATCGTATATTTGGTCTGTTGTAATCTAATTTTAAGAAAATATATTTAGGTTTGGCTAGATTGAAGAATATTTCACTTTCTAAGATGTCATTTATTTGCAGCGAACTCGTGCGAGTGATTGTTTCTTTTCTTTGTAAAACTTCACTGTACCGAAGCGTGACTTTCGTGCACCGTTACACCCCCCTCTAATTAAACCCTGACTCATCGAGCCATTGGATTGGATCGACCGACAATAGATAGATGTAATCGCACAGCCTTAGTCTAAACCATCGGATCAGAATACGTCTTCACACCTGTACTCAGTTCTGTCCGCGCGCCCTCCCGTCACATGGACAGCTTCTTATAATTCCAGGTGTGAAAAGAGTCTAAGGCATGTTTTCCTTGCCCAGGTAAAAACCCAACAGTCAGATTCAACTCTGTCCTGTTGCACTTTTCTCTTTACAGTGAGAGAGAGAGAGATTTGATCCTCCCAAGTCGACCTAAATACAGGAAGTGAAGCAGACGTGCTGCGTTTTGGGTTGCAGATGACATTTTTACACAGAGCTGCTAAAACAAGGCACTGTGTCTAAAGGACAGGAAATGAAATGCAGGCTGGATGTCTTGCACAGGCTTTTAAAAAGCATTTTGTTCCACTGTCACTGTGAATGGCAAAAAGTTTGTGCACCCCTGCCCACCACCCCTGTATGTGCGTATGTATGGTATTTTTTTTAATTTTTTTTTTTTAACAGCATGCGATGGTTTGTTCAACTCTATGTGCTAGCCGTTTGCAAATGGAGGACATATGAGTGGAATAGTTGGGGGAACACAAACGTTTGGCCTTGTACTGTATTTCTTCAGTGTCAAAGTTTTTTGGGGTTTATTTAATGATTTACAGCAAGCAAACAAATGAACAGAAGTAAAGAGCAAATAAAAAGGTGTGAAAGGTTCTTTAGAGATGAATAGAGAGCGAGAGCTTGAAGGAGAGATGGAGATAAAGAGAGAGATTGAGAGATATGCAAAAAATAAACGTGACCTTAAATGAACCTAAATAAATACGGTCATGCCAATCCTGAGTATTTACTTCAGTAAAGAGAGGAAAAAAAACACACACACACACACACACACACACACACTTCCCCAGGGCATTGTGGGTATCCTATGAAGATGAGGCAGTGGTTTTAAGCTTATGTGAGACCGGCAGCTGTGTCCCAGCTGGTGTGTGTGTGTGTGTTTCTGAAATCCAGTCAATCTTTTCACTCCAACGTTAGATTTTCCTCATCACCGAAGAGCTTTAATTAAGAACACATTGCCGTCGCTGTATGTTTGTTCAGCTCTACTTCAGTCAGTCTTTAATACTGAAACAAATCTAATCTCTAAATCTAGTCCAGTCTAAGCTCTGACGATGCTGAAGGGAGAAACAACCACAGCAGTCACCGGAGCACGTTTCCCTCAGGCCACCATTTTGTCCGTTTACTCGTTCTGGAAATTTTCTTTCTTTTAAGAATGCTTTAAGCTCCGCCCACTCCGATCAGGTCACGTCATGTGTGTCTGAGACGCGTGTTTCCTGTTAAAACGAGCACGTCAGTTTCCTTTAAAAACCTTATAAACCACATGTACTGCGCCTGGAAACACGTGAAACCACATTGTGTATTGTTAAAAAAAAATTCCCCTCATAAGATGTTTTTTTTTTTTTTTCCATCTTCATAACCATAAAAAAATCTCAGTTTCTAAAAGATTCCTATGTTCACAAAACTTAAATGTGAGCTGATTTTGCCTGTGTGTGTGTGATATACAGTGTAATAGTGCACCAAATATTTCCAAAGTTGTTTTTTTTTTTTTCTAAATCTGATGTAAATTATAACTTCAAAGACTGTATATTTGGTTTTATTAACTTTTGTAAATGTAAAAATATAACCGATTAACTAGTAACGTTTAGTTGTAGTATATGTTCTGAATGCACTGAAACCACTTTGTTGTCAGAGTACTTTTGTTGGTACCAAGTACGGATACCTATATACCTGGCGTTGTCGTTGAATATTGAAGCTGCTTGGAATGTAGTGCGCCTCTCTGTGGAGTAAATGCCTCATCAGTAGTCTTAATATGATTTAAAAAATATATATATTTTAATCCACTCCATCTTCCGTTTTCTTTTTAGGCCAAGGGAAATGTGATTTATTACATGAAATTAAGTTTACCGGAAAAGCCATATACAGTAAATGGATTCTGTTGGCTTTTCCGTTTGTGATGCTTTACCATGGCAACATGGCCATTCCTCTAAACAACAGCATCGCAAGTTTACTGCTAAAGTCATGTAAAGAAAGACGATTGTTATTATACATAAAAAGATCTTGAAGGAGGTGTCACCACTTTTAAGTTGCCACGTTTAAAAGGCGAGGACGGATGTTTTAGAAAATGCCAGCTTTTCTATCAAATCACGAGTGACATCGGTTTATGTCACTCGAGGACACTCGTGATGCTACTAACTTGTACAAGCTTAAGAGTTTATAATGGCATTCTTCTTTCCGTGAGGGTTACCAAAAGATTGAAACCAAAATCACTATGTCAAAACTTGGTGTTATGAATCATACTTCAGGACAGATAAGGGTGTAAGGCCGTTTTCACATTAGGGGCAACTGATTTGTAGCACGCCCAGGAAAGATTGATCCCTGCGTTGACGTCATCATTATTATTATTATTATTATTATTATTATTATTATTCATTCTCGGGGTGTAGTGAGTGGCAGTACACATGCTATACACAGAAACAGGCACTGATGAAGTTGAGTCCACTTTCGTTCTCAAGTACGAAAGTTCTGCGAGTATGCCGGAAGAGGTGGTCTCGAGGGCAGAACCATCATGTTCACTGATCAAAATGAACCAGATTTTGGGGTCAAGTGTTTTTCAGAAAGCAAATCAGACTAGAAAGAGAGCTGCACTGCTAAGCTAGCACACCAGTCTAACTCTATTTTTACTTGATGGCATTAAACTTGTAGAAGAGAAAACACATACTGGCCTGATTGCTGTTTCTGCAGTTTACTATCATGTTTTCTTTTTTTTTCCCCCCATGTTCGTGACTAGAAAAATATTTCCAGTATATTTTTTCATCAAAGTAGGGCGATTTATGTAGCGTCTTGCTATGCTGTAAAAGTGGTATTGGTGCGGTAGCATCATAACAGTTTTACGAATACAAGTAGATGAGTGCGGTATCGGTAGGGTTGGGTATCGAAACCCAGTGCCAATATGGAACCTGGTACCTATATAACCGAATCAAATCACAGATTTTGGTGCCTCACTTCAGCGTCACTGCACTTGGAAAAAATTTTGCGAGTCGAAAAGCATGAAAATAAATACAGCATCCTCGAGACACAACTCGAGCGTCCATGTTGTTTTCACATTTCGACTTAAAAGGATAACTTGGGAAAATGAGAACATCTGCGTCCATGCAGTAATTACACGTTGCTCTGACGGCAGCAGTTAGCGTTGGCTCGCTAAGCTAAGAGCGATTAAATTAAAATGCCTAAAGCTAAAGGTTTTAAAGTGTTGCTGTATTTCACAACAAAGGACTTTGACACCGCGACATGCAACAAATATCTTTCAACAATTGCATGTAAAGCTGGGAAACACGTCAAACCTAATGAAACATTTGAAGAAGCACGGAATGAAGTTAAAAGCAGAGGGATGCATCGTGTTCAACAGCTTGCAGACCTCAGCTGGCAGTGTGTGTGTGTTCGTCCCCAACACTAGCAAAGTCAGGAGAAGTTTTTCCGGGTAAGGCAAATGTGGTCAAATTTCTGCAAAAGAATTACTGAAATTTGAAGCCTGTTTGTAGCATACCAAGAGTGTCAACTACTTTGCTGTTATTGGTGTTAAATTATTGTAGTTGGGTTAGGTAGTGTGTAAATTAGTTGTGTTATTTATTTATACTTTAAATATATAGTTTTATTACATTTTTTTTTCAGTAAAAAGCCATTCTTTAATGTTATCATTTTTGTCATCATAATGTTATCAGTACCATATTTTGTGGCGCAAGTTTCGTTTCAGGCACCATTTAGGCACCAGTACCGTTTTAAAAGTATAGTTTTGGCACCGTTATCACGAAAAACCCAAACGATACACAACCCTAGGTATCAGTGGCCCGGACTATTATAATTTCTCTTTTGGATTAATACATAATACAAAAAAACTTTTTCTTATCTGGCTGTTCTGTACCATATATTATGTATTATATTACATTTTATTATATTGTGTTATTGGTTTTACGATTAACACAAGACTTGAGGTGCGACTGGAACTCTGACCCTAGAGGCACATACAAATCGAAATCGCAATATGGACCCGTGCAATAATTAATCATAAAATAATTGCAATGTGATTTTTATTTTATTTTTTTTCTTTCCTTTTTTTCTTCTCAATCACATTGTGTAGCAGTATATTTTTATCTAAAAATGTTGTGCTTTTTTTGGGGGGGGGGCAGTGATGTCATTTCCTGCAGAAAATCAGAACACGGCTCTTGTCTGTAATCGAACCTGCGCTCCTCATGCAACATCATGAGTTTTATTTTTTTTAAATGTTTTGACTCCCCAGACTTCCTGGACTTTCCCTTCATCCTCGACTGGTAGAGCGATAAAAAGTAAATGAAACAACTGATCACATGATCACTTCTTAAAGTCTGACTAGAATCCTGTCTCATGACTTTTGGCTTCCTTTTTTCCCCATGAAGGTCATTTTATTAAAATCAGTGTGTTTATAATTATTGTAATTATTATTATTATTATTATGGTTATTATTATGGTTATTATTATTGCTAACATAACAAACTTCCTTGAATTTTATTTCATTTATTTTTTTCTTTCCTTGTCTGGAAACCTGCAAATCAAAAACAAATCTGTTTCCTTTTTTTTTTTGTTCTTTTCTTTCTTTTTCTTTGCAGTTCATGAGCAGCTGTTTGTAGTGATGCTGCAGAGCACACGCCCGAACAGAGGGCTGCCAACACACACGCGCGCGCGCACACACACATGCACATGCTTACGTATATACACACACACACACACACACACACACACACAAATGAGGTAAAGAAGTTTTTTGGATGACTTAAGGACACACATGAGGTTTGTTAAATTTTTTTTCCCTTTTCACATCTGGACGCATTATTGCCGAACTTGAATCTTAAAAATTCCCGCTCTGAGAAACGGAGAGTAATTCATGGATGAATGGATGGACGAAGAAAGTAAACGAGAAACCCAGATGCAGTAAAGTAAATACATAGCAGTATAAAATTACTGAAAGGAGCGAGTGAAGAATGTTTGAGTTCTCTGGACAATTTAATCACGTGAGAGTACGCAAGAAGAAAACACAGATATTAATGTAGTCTATTTGTTTGTGATAGAATATACATTCTTTAAAAGTGTTTTTATTTAAAGTTTAAAAAAAGTCTAATTCCTGATGGAAAAGTTGTTCAGATCGGTTCTATGAGCTTCACTGATGGATCTCCAGAAAGAAAGGAAGAAAGACAGCTGGATCAGGGGTAGCTCAGAGGTAGACCAAGATGTCCATGTGGGGCCCTTGAGTAAGGCCCTTAATCCTAAAACTGCTCAGATGTATGAGATAAAATTGCGAGTTGCTCTGGAGAAGGGCGTCTGCCAAATTCAAAGACTGCTAAATGTAAAGACTCTTAACCCTTCCTGCATCTACCTTCCTCAATCAGATCGATCTCTGAAAAATCTTGCGTTGAGACGGAAATGGAGTAATCATCAGCGTCCCGTCCTTGAATCCTGTGAGGTTATTTCCGCTGGCACAGAGACGGTGTTTGTCTGAAGAAAGCTCATCAAACCTCTCTCTCTCTCTCTCTCTCCCTGCCTGTCTTTCTGTCTTTCATAATACTTTCAGTCTGTTCTGAATTATCCTTGCATTCTTTCCCCCAATTGAGACACTCGTTTTTTCTCTCTTTCACCCTCCCTCTGCCTGTCTTTCGTCCTCCTTTCCTAAGTGCTCTTGACTCTTGCTCTTGAGCACCCTGCTTTCCCTCCCTCCCTCTGTTCCTTCTCTGAATCTCAGCGCGCTCTGCGTTTCTCACATGGCTCACCAGCCCTCGCCGACAGGTTTCCCACCAGAACCGCCGCCAAATGTGCTACGCCCCAGCTTTCTCGTTTCGCACCAGATTCCCCACACAAAAGCCAGTTTGACGACAGGACGGCATTTCAAAGCCTTTACGAACTGCTTTTTTTTTTGTTTTTTTTTTTTTGGAAAGGTTTACAGTAACTTGATTAATCATCTTTGAGAGAGCGAGAGAGAGAGGGAGAAGAGACGTTGAGGTGACAATAATAAGAAGAGAAGAGGTGTTGAGGTGTCAATAAAATCAGTTTCTGGTTTTATCTGGGTTAAAAATACGGTGATGAGCCCCTCGTGTTTTTGCCTATAAAGCAAAAAACCAACCACAGTCCCGAAACTTTCAACCTTTGTATTGTGAAAGATCTTTTGTTCTGAAGAATACTTCCCTTCGTGCTCTCCCTCCCTTTCATTTTTTTCCCTCATCTCATCTGAAATGTTCGTTTCTTGAGGCACTTAAACGTACAGAAAGGTCCAGCACTATTACCAATTTGCAGTTATTATTTCCTATTATATGTAGTAGTAGTAGTAGTAGTAACAGCAGTAGTAGTAGAGGCTCTGCAAGATGTTGCCCGAGACCTTAACACACTGTCTTTTGTTTTTTATTTTTTTTTCTTGGTCAAAGTGCAGGAAGTGAGTATTAGCACTGAACACACTTCCTGTGTGGAGATGTAAAGCTTCTTAAAGTGTCTGTGCTGCTTTCAAATCATATGACCTGCCTGATCTGATGCCTCAAGAGGGAAGTGTGAAAAAAAAAAACTTTAAACGTAACAAACACTTACCCGCACTTTTACAGTTTACAGCACAGCTGGAAAGATCGTTTCTGCTGGAGATGCAGGTTTATTTATGTTATTTATAAAACTTATTACAAAAACAATTCCCTGACCCTTGAGGGGTCAACCTGCCTTGTGCTGTGCAATGACACTGAAGTCTCTAGAGAAAGATTTCCTGGGCGTGAAAATTTAGAGAAACTCCCTCCTGGTGACGCAGATGGACCTCTTTAGTGCTTGTAAACAAAAAGAAACACAAGCAGCCTGACTCCGGTGTAATCTGAGGGAAGAAATTGTCAGGAATTGTATTTTAATGGTAATAGGCAATACTAGAGACCGGGGAGAAAATCGATTCAGTTATGAATCATGATTCTTTAGTGTGGCATCTATTATACATTTATACATAGACATGCACCGGTTGATCAGCTACTGACGAGAATTGGATGGTTTTCAGCCTCAGATATAAATGTTTCTGTTCCAAGCAAAGGATTATTTTTATATTATTACATTATCAGTAATTGTGCTTGTTAAAGGCCTCCGATCTCCGGTTTTCTCCAAACGTCTAGTTAGTGATCAAATTTTGTCTTAAAATCTGCACATTACGCCACACTTGCACCAGTCTCAACGCACAAACTGCGCTAATTAGTCTTCAAAATCTCAAGTGTTTGAAGATGCACATTCCCGTGTGCTCACAGCCCCTCAACCCGCACGCTTACTGTTAAGAGTTTTGAGACTTTGGAGGTATTTGAGGTGCTAAAATGTCACCATTTCTTTATAATCTTACAGGAAACTTTTTCCACATTTTGATCCCTGGTATTTCATTCTCCCTACTTATTACTATATAATTGTATGGTTAAATGCTTAATTCTGTGATTGGTCAGAAGTTTGTGTACAGTTTTGAGAAAAGTTCTGGATCATGCATCATGAAGGACGGATAAGAATTTCTCTAATATCTTGGCGTTTCTATAGTAAAGGCTCACAGCGCGGGACTTGTATGGCAGGCACCTCACTCTACATCATCTAAGGTCGGACTTTACGTAAAAGTAGGGCAGGTTTTTTTTTTTCCTTTTTTTCCCCCCCCCCCACCCGTTCCTATTTTTCTTTCAAACGCTGTTGGGTCTCATGTAGCGTTTCAGGTATTCACAAAAGGCGGACAGTTAGCAATGACGTCATTTAAGTAAAAAAACAACAACAAGAATTTGCTATCAGACATGGGTAGATTTTATCAGACTTGATCTTGATGTCCTGTAGTTTTCGGGCAGTCTGTAAGGCTAATAATAAACTATAACATTTGAGAAAAAGATTTTTGTACTAAAATACTTGTGTAAAGGATGGAACTTTATTATTATTATTATTTTAACATTTAAATGTTTTCATTCTGATAAAAAAAAAAAAATAAAAAAAAAGGATTGAAAATATTTGTAAAAATACTTGATGTGAAATATAATGTCTTTCTGCAGCTCTGCAGTGCGTGGACCATGTGAATCCATGTGTGAACAATGCGAGCTGCGTCACCTACGCCAATGGGACGGGGTACTGCAGGTAAGAGAACCGCTCGCTCGGCTTCCTCTCAGCACCGCTCTTCACCCGCCACAGGAGAGCTCGCAGCTCACACTCTCATTCACACGCTCATATACAATGTGTTTCTCTGATCGAGCACATCTGAACACACCTGACACACTCACTGCTTACAGACAGACAGAAAATAATAGACAGACAGGAAGTACACTGTTAGATAAGATTGGATGATACGGACAGACTGATTTGATAGATAACTGTGTGTTTGTGAAGATGAATAAATAGGTTGATGGCTATAGTAATGCATTAACAGATGGATGGATAGACGGACGGATTTACGCTGAGATGAAGAGAAGGTGCATAGATGGATAGATGGAAGAAAGATGTTCTGAATGATGGATAGACAGATAGATTAGTGGATTAATTAATGGAATCCTGAATAGACAGATGAATGCGTGGAATAGCAGCATTAGATAGATAGGTAGATAGACAGAGCGGTAGATATATAAATGATAGAGTGATGGATGATTTAATAGAGGGGATAGATTTGGAGGGGTGAATAGATGGAATAGTGAGAAATGGATAAACCGATGGATGAATCAAGGTGGACGGATGGATATAAAGCGGAGAAGATCATAAGCTTGATGATAGACAAATGAATAAATGGATGACTTGGATAGCTAGATAGAAAGATAGAGAGAGGGATAGATCAATAGACATTTAGATCAGGCATATTAATGGAGAGATAGAGCAACAGATAAATACATAGATGAGTAGATGGATGCATGACTAGACAGACATATACTTGATGGATAGATGAGGAGACGGACAGATGAGTAAATGGAGATTGGGGAAAATAGATGTACAGATGGATGATGTATAGGCAGATAGTTGGACAGATAGATGCATAGATAAAAGTGTAAAAGGATGGATAGATAGTAGACAACTGGATGGATGGATGGTTGAAAGAATGAATTCAAAGAGTTTAATTGATGCATGGATGAAAGGATGGATAGCTAGAAGTATAAACAGATTCAGTTTGATAAATAGATAAAAATGCATAAATAAATGGATGTAAACGTTGCATACAGAGAGATGGACTGGACAGACTAAAAGAACGATGTACTGTATAGATGTATAGATGAATGTATATATGATCAAATGGCGAAAGAGGGACAGATAAAACTAGATATGGGACATAATTTCCTTCTGGATCAATCAAGTGTCTGTCTGTCTGTCCATCTGTCTCGCTCAACCCCTCTCTCACACTTTCTCCCTCCCTTCTTTCTCTCTCTCTCTCTCTCTTTCTCTTTCTCAGTCTCACACACACACACACACAGACGCATACACACACACACGCACGCACAGACAGACACTTCACCACTACATCTGACTTTTTCTTACACCTTTCATTTCACCTGAAAAAATACCAAGACACAAACACGATGGTGAAAGTAGAGACGCGTGCGTGCGTGCGCGCGCGCGCCAGGTTAATGTTTGAGCTTTAATTTTTTTTAAATGATAATTTCTGCATTTAAAAAAATTCTTTGAATAAGTGTTCTTTTTTTTTTTTTTTTTTTTTACAGAAGGCAAATGTGTAGTATTTGCCTAACGTGTTCCCTGTTAAACGTTAGCTGTGTGTGCGCAGGCAGAAAGCATGCAAATCACAAAAAAATGATAAACTCGTGTAAGTTTTTGAGCAGGAAGTGTCAAATGTCAGAGATCTTTAGTTCTTAAGTTTCGAGAGTGCACGCAACGCCTTGCTGAGGCTGCAGCTTTGAGACGTTCCTGACTTCTCCATGTGTAATTGTGCTTAAACATTAAAGTGCCGTGACACACCCGGATTCATCCACCAGAACAAACACCATCGGCAGGACGACTATCAGGTTGCCTTTAATATAAAAAAAAAAAAAAACAAGAAAAAAAATCGAACAACAATTGAAAAATCTAAACAGGTCTGTTCACTACTGAAGTTTGTTTGAAGACTTCATTTGTGACTGCTTTAATTCTATTGCTGTCACTATTCACTTTTTATATATATGAGTTATAGTTTATCTGAAAATCATTTTAAAAGATAAAAAACAAAGAATAACTGACTTATCAATCTAAATTAATGCTGCTGGAAGTATAATTTAATGAGTCATTAGATATAACCGTTCTGATTTGCATTGCTGGAGCCGTAGCAGGCGTGGCATCTTGGACAAAGAACTGTCTATCAAACCTGCTTATTGTCTCATATTAGGCCACACCCATCAGGACAGTCAGCTGTCATTTTTAATGAGTTAACAGAGGTACAGATAAGTGAACAGATGGATGGATCAACAATAGGGACAGGACTCACCAGGGATCGCATGATACGATATGATCACGATGCTCCTGGTGCCGATTCGATCTGTATTTACTGTCTGCCAATGTGTGAACGGTTTAGAGTGCATGACCTGTAAGATTATTGAGGAACTGCAGTATTTCACCAACTCAAATCAAACGTATATAAAGTTAAAAAAAAAAAAATATATATATATATATATATTTTTGGCATCAGTGCTGTGAAACCTGAATTGCCAAACAAAAGAATCATGCTACATTACTCAATATATTTTTTTTCTATAATTATGAGATAGATAGATTGATTGATTGATTCATGGACAATTCCATATTTTTTATATTTGTACCTTCATATTGTCTATATTTGATTTAAAAAAATAGTTTTTATATTTTATTAAATTTTTTTCTACAGCTAAAGTTTTCTATATTTTATTCTTATTCTATCCCATAATTTATTTCTTGTTGATGATCTTGATTTTAAGGTCACGAGCGATCGTATAAGCATTTCACTGCATATCGTGTATGACTGTGTATGTGACAAATAAAAATTTTATTTGATTTGAGGCGGATTGATACCTGATAGATATACAGACGGATGGATAAGAATAATTGATTAATTATTTGATAAATAATGATCTTTACATTGAGTTACCATCTATAAATGGTCAGATAGATGACTGATGGATAGATGCATATACTGTATAGATGCCTTATGGATGATTGGATTGGATAAAAGATAAACATAACAATAGGTAGATACATATCAATCCTATCTCCATCTATATATGCATGAATGTAGGTATCCATTCATCTATCTATATATGCATCCATGTACCAGTCCATCCATCTATCTATCTATTCTTCCTATTTCCATATATATATATATATATAAGTGTAATTCTCCATCCAGAACGCATGCGATGAAAGAGAGACTGAGGAATAAAGATGCAGTGTTCAGCTCAATATCACATGTGATAAGTTCACCAGGCTCTATGTAAATAAACACAAATAATGCATTGTTTCTGGCGTGAACAATGCATGAAATGCTGGAAGAGAAAAAACAGGACAAGAATTAATTACGTGGACAGCTCTGATGAAGACCACACTTGTGCTCCAATGTAACATTCTGCGATTTCGATTTCATTTTTGTGTTTTTTTTCTTCTTCTTCCTACCGTCTCATAGCAGACAAGCAGGCACAATTTTTTTTTATTATTATTTCAACTTTGTTGAAAGGTCATCTGACGGTCAACTTTTTTTGCTTCGTCAGTGAATGTCCGAGTTTTCAGTTGTTTTAGAAATTATTCAAGTTCAGGTGTTCAAAAGCAACAAACACACTGTGACTAGTTTAACCTGGTTAAAAACACTAGCCCTTGACGCTTCATTGCAGTTCACGGAATAAAACATTTCTGCCGCTTCTGAAGCTTTTTTTTTTTAGGCTTGTTTAACAGATCTTTGAACAGCATAAAGTGGTCTTTCATCAGCTCGTGACTCTGTTACTGTTTTATCCTTTTTCTTTAAACTGAACTATATATATATTTTTTTTATGTTAAAGGGGCATTTTAAGATTTCTTAAATGTTTGATCTCAGGGACTGTCCACTCCAACTTTTGGTCATGTTTTTAAAATTTTATATATATATATATATATATTTTTATTAATTAATTTTGAAGTTTTCTATATTTTTAAATCTTTTGCAATGTTTTCATTAATTTAGTTTTTGTAATCTTTTTATGGTTTAATGGTGTTTTATATATTAATTAATTTAATTTATTTATATACTGTGCATGTAATATATCTTATACTTAACATTTTTGTCATTTTTAAGACATTTGTTTTTGGTAATTTGTATTTAAAAAAATATTTATGCATTCGTATGTAATGTATTTATTTATTCGTTTTTTAATTATCTTTTTCCGGTCTTATATTAATTTATACTTTTATAAAATTTAGCATTTTACATTTTTGTAAGTTATTTGATGTTTGTTTGTTTATTTATTTATTTATTTTATTTTATTTTGTAAAACTGTTTGGTGACAATACACATTGCCATACACATTTATATATATACAGTATATAGTTTATAT
>QNUK01000604.1:145000-230598 GCA_013621035.1 Clarias magur
AATTTTGCTCCACGGGAGTTTTAGATCCTGATTATTGTTCTAGATCTCGGCTTACTCTAGTTTTGTTGTTGTTGTTGTTTTTTTTTTTTCGCTACAAGCAATACATATTTGATATTTACTGTTGTATTTAAAAATAGGCTATTATGAAATAATTAAATAATAATAGAATTTTAAGACGTTTAAAATATATTTAACATGGAAACAGGAAAAAAAAAATTATTTATGATGTAATTCTAATGTTTTTCCAGTTTCAAAGCCTATGTGTAAGCAGCCTCTTTTGTTGAAATGATGTAAACAAAATTATAATATTCAGGATTTTATAGAAAATTATTTTGTGCAATTGTGGTGTTATCAACGGTTGCTTACCCCAACCGCCCCCATCCGTGCGCCTCATCCACCCCCCCCAGCCCTCTACAGTGGACACGTCCCAAACCACACGCAGGGCTTAAGACAGCAGGACACACAGCGGCCTCCCAGAAACCCGCTGCACTGCATCGTGGGATTTCACACAACCTCAATGCAGAGATTTTAGGATTTGACCACAAAATTGCAGACTCCTAAAATAGTGCACTACACTGAATAGAATGTGTGTGTGTGTGTGTGTGTGTGTGTGTGTGTGTGTGTGTGTGTGTGTGCGCGTGTGTGCGCGTGCGTGCGTGTGTGTGAGAGAGACAGAGAGAGAGACATTTTGGACTTGATCAACCCCAGAAACACTACCAACATTCCAAGACCGTGACCGACGTTTTAAAATGCAGCATTCATCTAAGCTGAGTAGTAGAACCTGACCAGTGTTCTAGAGAACTGTGTGTGTGTGTGTGTGTGTGCATTCAGACCGAATTCTAGAGCCTACAGAGAATTCCTGAAGATTGAGACGCACTGCGGATCATTTTAAAGTAGAGCAAGAGTCGAAAAAGAAGAGTGTTTGACTGTTTTGTCTCAGAACGGCTGGTTTGTTCACGTGGAGCTCTAGAACATCGTGGTTGCTCTGTAACTCAGCCGACGTGGCATTTAAGTGCAATTATATAATGGATAATCTGACCATTGTTCTGAAATTCAGGTAGTGCATACAAATGGTGTACTAGAACTTGACATTTGTCGTAGAACCTGATTTTTAGAGGTTTCAGACTTGATCCAGAAAGAGACTGCGTTCATTCTAACCAAGCAGAGTCACACAAAATTCCAACTGTTGAATAGTTGTACTTGGCTTTTAGTAAACTCAGTAAAAGATCAGGTGTTGCTTCTGATTGGTTGGAATGAAAGCTTGCGCACACACACACGCACGCGCGCACACACACACACACACCGGCTCTTCCCAGATCTATTTTGACCCTGCCTGGTCCAGAACCAAGACAAAACATGAAATTGATGTCCATGAGCCCTTCCATTCGTTTTTTTGCCCTTAAACTCATATGAGGCATTCAAGTAGTGCTCTAGAACCTGACTACTGTTCTGGAACTTGGGGAGAGAAGTTCTAGAATCTGCCTGTTATTCTCATCTGTTCAGACGAGTTCTAGAAAGTGGTTTGGTTTTAGAATCCGGGTGGAATTGTGGAGTCTGACTGCTGGTCTAGAGTTACACTATTGCACGCAAGAGGAGTTATTCAACCTACCCTTTGTTTTAGAACTTTTTCTGGAGTTCATCCTGTGTGCGTGCGTGTGTGTGTGTGTGTGTGTGTGAGATATTTTAGAGCCTGGTCTTATTTTAGAGCTTAGTGTTTTTGAAACGTGGTTCTAGATCATGCCTTTAGCCCAGTTTCTAGAAGCCAACCATTGTTTTCTCTTTCTCCCTCTCTGATTCTTTCTTCCTCTTTTATTTCTCATTACATTCATCATTGCCTTTCTTTCCTTTTCTCTTTCTGTCTTTCTCTAACCACCTTTTCATTTCTTTTTGATTTAGTAATTTTTTTAATTTTGTTTATCACTTTGTCTTTTCGCTCATTTTCTGTCTGTATTTTTCTCACTACCTCTTTATCACCATTTCTTATCCATTTTCTCACTCTTCCTTTTCTTCAAAGTTTTCTCTCTTTTTTTCATTTCGTTGTAAATAGTTTTTTTTTTCCCCACTTGCTCTCTCATTTCTCCATTCTTCTTGCTCATGTTTCTTTTTTTTCCCTTTCCTCTATTCCCTCATTTGGTTTTAATCTTTTCTTTTCTACCCTGCTTTTCTCCCCACTCTGTATTTTCCCAGTCGTGGTTTTTTTTTCTTTTTTCTTCTTCACTGGAAATCACAGAAAGTAAGGAGAGGGGAAGAAGCGAGCAAGTGAGCGAGGGAGGGAGAGAACGAAGGAGAGAGGGCACTTCTAAAAATAAGAGCCTTTTGGAGAAACAGAAGGGAGTGAAAGAGAAAGACTTTTACTTTTCTAAAGGCCTTTAATTAACCTTTTTTTTTTGTGCAGCTTTGAGAAGCAGACTTTATTAAAAGCTAAAGAACCAAAAGGAAGAGAGAGAGAGGGAGCGAGAGAGAGAGAGAGAAAGGGAGCGAGAGGTAAAGCAAATGGAATTTATGCTCAGTCATGTTTGTCGTCTGCTTTTGTCCTGAAACCTCAGAACCTCCTCGGCTTTTAACATTCACAGCAGTGTTTTAAGTGCTGCTTGACTTTCAGATGTGATTAGATAGCCTGTGTGTGTGTGTTTGAGAGTGTGAGTGTGTGTGTATGTGAGAGCCGGCATGGCTTTTTCAGATTTCAGGTCTTGGGAAGGTGGAGGAGTTGATGTGAAAAGAGTCAGACCGAAGAAATGCAGGATGAAGAGAGATTTTTCTTTTTTTCCCACCTCCTACACGCCCCACACCCACTGTGGACACGGGGAGGTCAGGGAGAGAGGGAGGGAAAGAGCGGGAGAGAGGGAATGATGGAGGAGCGAAGTAAGAGAAAGAGTGAGAATCACTGGTTGGGGGGGGCTAACGAGAACCATCTGTAGAAATCTGACACCTAGAGAGGGAGAGAGAGAGAGATAGGGAGAAATTTATGAAGGATAACAAAGAAAGCCATAGATGAATTTAGCTGCTGGTTCTTCGTGCCAGGTTTCTGTTTGGTCGAGAAGTGTGTGAGGTTAACTCTCTCTGTCTCTAAAAGTAAGGAAGGTAGGCAGAGATCAGAAAGCACGAGAAGCAAAAGGAAGGAAGGAGCGAAGGATGAGTCGGTAAAAACGAAAGGAAGGAAGAGCGAAAGCAAATGACTTGAGTGAAAAAGCAAGATAATGAAAAGAGAGAGAAAAAAAGAGAGCAGAAAAGTAAAAGGAAGTAAGACAGACATCGAAAGAAGAGAGACGGAGAAAGATGCAAGAAACCAGAAAGGGCGAAAGCAAGGAAGAGAGCAGAAGATATGGAAAGAGGAGAGTGAGAGAAAGAAAGCAAAAGAAAGAACAAACGAATTGAAGGAAGAAGAAAAAACAAAAGGGAGAAAGGAAAGATTGAATTGTGAATGGGGAAAAGAAAGAAAGGAAGATAGCGAAAGGATGGGAGGAAGACAGACACGGATGTGATTTAATAAATATATAGAAAGAGTGTGTGTGTGTGTGTGTGTCTGTCTGTGTGAAGCAGTCTCTTCCCTCTTCCACCTGAAGCACTCTTGGCGTTATGTTGTGTAAAGTTAGACGTGTCGAGTCGTGTGTTTACGGTGAAGCTCTGTGTGTTTGATCAGGTGTGTGTGAGTGACGACTCGGGTTAAGGCGGCTCTGATTTCAACCCTGCACAGTTCCTTTATCCGAACCCCCATACCGCCTTAAACTTCATCACACAGACACCGCTCTACTCCGGCTTGTTTATTTATTCCTACGTTTGTTTATTTCTTATCTATCTATCTATCTATCTATTAGAATTGTTTTTATTTATGTATTTATTTTTTTATGTTTCAGTTAAAGAAATGAAATACGAACAAAAGAAAAAATGAGTAAATTGTGTGTGTAAAATTTATTTAACTTTTGTTGGTGATTCATATTTCCTTTTTTATTAACTATTTAATTTTGGATGTGTTTATTAGTTAACTTTTATTTGTATAGATCTATTTATTTACATGTTTTATTTATTTAGACAAATGAACAAAAACAAAAGAATCTAAATAAATAAACAGATAAAACAGCGTAACCAAGTTACTTGTCTGCTTACCTGTTTATTTATATTTAGTGATTTGTTCTTTTAATTTTTATTTATTTTCTTTGTATTTATTTGTCCATTTGTTTTATTTATCTATTTATTTAGATTTTTATTTTTACATACAGCATATATTTTGTATTTATATTTATCTACTTGTGTCATTTAGATTTATTCGCTTGTTTTTATTTACTTATCTATTTATTAATAGTAAATGATTTGTTTATTTTTATTTATCAATGTATTTATACTGGATCCATTCTATCTATCTATTCATCAATTCTTACATTTATTGTAATTTAAAGACTAACGTCCTGCTCCAGCCAGCCAATCAGAGGTGTGTGTGTGTGTGTGTGTGTGTGTGTGTGTGTGTGTGTGTGTGTGTGTGTGTGCGTGTGTGCGTGTGTGTATTTAATGGTGCACGAGGTCGAACACTTTCCCAAATGGTTTTATTGACGCTCACAGCATGTATGTGTGTTTGTAGGTGTTGAGTGTTGTTTATTCGGTTTCCTAACACCCAGGAGGCGTGTCGGTCGATCTGGTTTAGCAATCACGGCGCAACAAAGCAGACAGACGAGAAAAAATGTGACTTTATGAGCTCCTAATGCCTGCTTTTGTGATTAAATCCCAAGCGTCGCGCGTCTTTAATGGACCTCAGCTAACGCGGCCAATAAAACCAGTTAACCACAAAAGGCGAAGTGTGGATGTGGATCTTCCCACGGGGCGACCGTTCAGTTCTGCCGCTTATTTCAGATCAGTGTCTGAACCCTGCAGTGGGACACTATGGCTCTACACACACCCACACACAGACAAGAACCGTCATGCTTGTATACTGGGACTAATCCTAAACAGACCAATTGTACTGTGCTGTACTATTCTGTTATACGTGTGTGTGTGTGTGTTTGTGTTCCTCAAGGGGAGGGGTGCTATAACTTTTTTAGCAACAAAGAAAGTTTGTTTGCTCACGTAAACAAATCCTTGTTTACGTAAGCACGCGCACACACACTCGCATACACTTGTATGTGCGTAACAAACTTGGTGTTGTAACATGTGTAGTCTTAATATTAATAATGCTCTGCCACGCCCCCTAATGGTAATCATAGTAATGTTTTTGTTTAACCGCAAAATCAGTGTGTCCCTATGTGTATTTCTATCACATCTGGATAACTCTAAAGTCCACTAATACTATACACTCTCGAACTGTGTGTGTGTGTGTGTGTGTAAATGTGAGGAAAACAAAAGTATCAGGTGAATATTCTGAATAAATAGAGTTAAATGTAAGCAGGACATTTTATAGAGCAGGACACTTCAGTGTCAGCGAGTTAGCAGACTGGCGCGGCGTGTCTTGTCATTTTGACTCATCATACGGGTTACACGAGCAGCGGCTCGCCAGGTAAGGGGGTACAAGCGCCCTGGTTTTATTTTACGTCATTCAGCGGACGCTGATGTTTTGATGTCGCGCTAATCGTCTTTCTGTTCCTCTTTTACATCGCTTGTTTTTTCCTCTCTGTATATTTTCTCAGCTTCTAAAGTAATAGTTAAGTAAAGCATGCTCGCTCTTCTCTTTTTACTGGAATGCTTGAGTAATAGAGGTGGAAAAACGTCAGAGCTATTAATGACTCAGAAAGAGAGAGACACTTAGAGAGAAATGTGAGAGAGGGACAGGGTAAGAGAGAGAGAGAGAGAGAGAGAGACAGCACACAGAGCGATAGCTCTTCATCCTGCATTTCTTCTGTATCATTTTTTTTTTTTTTTTTCACGTCAACTCCTCCACCTTCCCAACTCCCTCGAGCACAGAGAGTGAGACCTGCATGGACACAGGAGACAAGCGGGCCAGGCATTGATGTAGAGGAAGAGAGGTTAGAGTGAGTGACGGATGAGGGAGACGCTGAAGGAGAGATTAGTTAGTGTAGGTTAGTCAAAAGAGAGATGGATGTGAGAGTGAGGGACAAAGGGGTGGGGACAAAAAGGTACAGGGAGAGAGATGGAAAGAGAGAAAAAGGTACTAGATTTGAGGAAAGAGAGATGATTGACAAAGAGTGATAGAAAATGTAGAGGAGAGTGAGACGGCTGGAGGGATAGAGAAAGAGAGAGAGTGACAGAGTTTCACCAGTGCAGTTTTGCAACGCTGTAATTTCTCTTTTTTGTATCATACTCTGGAAGGTCTTCAGCGAAATAACGCAATACAGATACACGTCCTGCTGTGACCTTACAGGAACACACACACACACACACACACACACACACACACACACACACACACACACACATATACCCTCTCTCTCTGGTTTTGTGTGCACATAATGTCTGGGAAACGCACAGGATGATTTTGACACAACTTCAGACAGACTGGGTCACACACACACACACACACACACACACACACACACACACACACACACACACACACACACACACACACACACACACACACACACGTTTTGACCTCTAATATATTTTTCTTTCTATGCTGTATGTTAGGGATAAACGCTGAATTAGCAAACTCTGTTTCTGTAATTCTGACATGAAACCTGGGTGTGCCACACACACACACACACACACACACACACACACACACACACACACACACACACAGACAGACAGACATTATTTGATGTTACTGAATAGAAGAAAAAGATATGTGACGGTACAATAAGTAACCTTTCCTGTGGTGTGTGTGTGTGTGTGTGTACAGGTGTCCTCCAGGTTATCTGGGTGAGTACTGCCACCATAAAGACCCGTGTCTGAGTTTCTGTTTGAACGGAGGGAGCTGTGTGAGCAGCGGGCCACCCAGCGCCCCTTCGTGTTTGTGTCCCCTGGGGTTCAGCGGCTCTCGGTGTGACAACCGGGAAAACACGCTGTGTTACCCCAAGAACCCTTGCAGGAACAAGGGCACCTGCTCCCTCCTGCCCCACAACCAGTACACCTGCCAGTGTGCTCCTGGATGGACAGGTATCATACGCACCGTCTCTCTCTGTCTGTCCATCTGTCTGTACTCTTTCTCCTTGCGTCTACCTCTTTGTCTTTCTGTCTGTCTCTTTGTTGCTCTGTCCTACTGTTTGTTTCTGTGCTCCTTTCTTTGTCTGCCGTTCTGTTCCCCTGTTCGTCTCTTTGTCCTTCTATCTGCCTCTGTCTGTCTGTCTTCCAGTATTTCTGTATGTCTCCCTGTCCAGCTCTCTGCCTCTGTCTCTCCTGTCCCTCTTTCCTTCTATTTCGGTGTCCTCCTTTCTCCTGGTCCTTTGTTTGCCTGTTTATCTCTATGTCCTTGTCTGCTTCTCTCTCTCTCTCTGACCTTGTATATGTTTTTTTTTTAATTATTATTATTATTATTATTATTCTGTCACTGTCTTTCTGATTTTCTGATTGAGCTCTGTCCGTGCATCCGTCTAACCGTCTGCCTCTCTTCTTTCCTTGTCTCTCTCTCTCTCTCTCTTTTTTTCCTGTTTCTTCTTTCTATTCTTCTTTCTGTCTCTTGCCGTCTGTCTGCCCCTGTATCTTTGTCCCAGCGTCCTTCTCTATGTCTGTCTGTTCATCCCAGTCATTATTTTTGTGCATATTCATTATGAATACATTAATTATACAAAAGTTTAAAGTGTTTGGGGAAAAAAAAAAAAAAAAAACTTTAATGTAATATTATTTCCAATACGTTTGGATGATTTTATTTTTGGATCATGAATTTCATTCGCCCTTTCCCAGGTACACAGTGCGACCAAGTGGACAGCTGCGCCTCCTCTCCGTGTTCCAACGGAGGAGCCTGTACGTCTCTTCCCAACGGCACGTTCTCCTGCACGTGTCCTCTAGGCTACGAAGGGTCGCGCTGCCAGGACGACGTGGACGAGTGCGCGAGGGAGCCGGCTCTGTGCCGTAATGGGGGAACGTGCGAGAACGTTAAGGGCTCGTACTGGTGCAACTGCTCTGCAGGGTTTACGGGGCCCAAGTGCGAAAAGTTGTACGTCCCCTGTTCTCCATCACCATGCATGAACGGCGGAACCTGCAGACAGACGGCCGACACCAGCTACTGGTGCCACTGTCTTCCAGGTGAGAGAGAATGAGAGAAAGAGTGAGACAGGTGATTGACAGGTTGACGATTAGTGTCACGGGTCCAGTCAGATTTGCTCACAGTAGAAAAGTAGAACGCAGAATACGCAGACAAATCAGACAAACATTCCAAATTCAACCATCAGGAAGACGGAACAAGAATCGGGTTTCTCCTTACCATGTCGTGTTGTGAAAGATGGATTTCAGAAACTAGTAAAAATGCATGAGGCTGGAAATATAAACAGACTCGCAGCTACTTTTAGTGTCATTATTTGCTTTTATTATTATTATTATTATTATTATTATTATTATTATTATTATTATTATTATTGTTATTGTTATTACAGTAGTTTGAATAATAAACAGTATGTTTAAATATCACAATCGCAGGATGTTTCGAAACGATCACAATGTGAATTTTTATTAGAATTGTGCAGCATGACACGAATGAATGGTTCACCTGATTGTTTTATCAAAGTCTAAACACAAAGACATTTTTAGAAAAGTGAAAGGTAAAAGAAGAGAGAGGGGTACGCAGGAAAAAGGAATAAATAAACGCTATTAAACATGAACAAAATAAACATCAAGCAGCAATAAACACTCAACAACCATAATAATAATTTTATCAGTAGAATTTTTATTATGTAACATTTCATGCCATTTCTAAGAGAAAGGGATAAGAAAGAGAACTATTAAAGGAATAAGAATTAAGAATTGATTGTCTATTAAGAGGAATAAGAAAAAATATAATAATAATAATAATAATAATAATAATAAATTATAAATAATAATTATAAATTATACATATAAACAATAATAAAATATTATATTATTATTATTATATGAATAGTATTTTCTACTATTTTTAATAATTTACTAAATAAATACTATTTTTAATAATATTCTTCATAGTGGTATTTTAGTACTGATTAGTTTCAGTAATATTTCTTTGGATGTATGGAGTTAATGTTTTCAGTAATTTACCCCTATAGTTATTATTTTTTTAATATATAGTACATTCTATTCTCAGTAGACAATTTCATATATTTGTTTTAATTATATTTTATTGTAGTTTTTTTAAAGTTCACAATTAGTTCATAGAATACCAATTTAATAGTATTTTTTTTTTTTTTTTTTTTTTGCATTTCAATTATTTTCTGCAGTGAAATCTTTTTATTTTTTCCTATCTTTCCTTTTTAGGTCAGCGAGTTAGTTTAACTATTATTACTTTTGTTTTAATTTTTAATAGTATTATGTTTAACTTTAGTTGTAGCAGTAGTGTTATAAATCAGGCTTTGTGTGTTTTTATGTTTGTTTGTTTGTGTGTTTCTTCTTCTATCCTTTTGTGTTGTGTAAACCGACTCAGGGTAGGAAGAAGGTGCTACATCCTTTTTTTTTTTCTTTTCCCTGTGCTGTATTATTTTTATTCTCAGTGCCCACATTCTAACCTCACTTCCTTCTCCCTTTATCTCTGCGCCGAGCGTCGCCCGGGTGTTTGGAGTTCAAACACAGACATTCCTTTTTACGAGGTTTGAGTTTAAAGGCGAGTGCGCTGGCACAGAGAGGCAGCAAGCCGTGACCGGCGTCTTCCCCGAGGCCGAGAACCCGAGCTGTGGGAAAGAGATATACCACACACACAAAAAAAAAAAAGATGCCAGAAAGAGTGATGAGTGATTATAAAATGTGATTTCGATAGGAACTGCCTGTCAGAAAAAGTGAGAGAGAGAAAACAAGGAGAGAGCCAGACAGAGGACATAATAAACCACTGAAATATAGGAGTTAATTATAGGATTTGTGATTTATTTCTGTAATGAATCATGGGTTGTTTCCGCTCCCTTGTCTCCGTCTGTGATCAGGTTTTACCGGCACAAACTGCGAGGTGAACATCGACGACTGTCCGGATCATCGGTGCCAGAACGGAGGTACCTGCATGGACGGAGTCAACACCTACAACTGCCAGTGTCCTCCCGAGTGGACCGGTACATATCTGTTGGATTTTACATAAAATTTTTTTTTAATTTTATTTATTTTTTTAAAAAGAACAAAAATATTTTTCCTGTTTGCGTGTGTAATGGAGTGGTGAGATGGAAATGATGATTGACAGACTCATGACTTGTGTCTTGTTAAGCCCTTTTTTTTTCTTTTCTTCTTTTAAACCTTTTCTTTAGGTCAGTTTTGCACAGATGACGTGGATGAGTGTCGCCTGCAGCCCAACACCTGTCAGAACGGAGGCACGTGCAGCAACACGCCCGGCGGCTACACCTGCGTGTGCGTGAACGGCTGGAGCGGCCCGGACTGCTCCGAGAACATTGACGACTGCGCCGCCGGACCCTGCTCGGCTGGGTCCACCTGCATCGACCGCGTAGCGTCCTTCTTCTGCAGCTGCCCCTTCGGCAAAACCGGTGAGAGTCAAAAACCAAAAGCCTTTCCTGTAAAAGTCTTTTCACTGATTAGGAATTCTAAAATGTAAAAATGTGCGACTACAAATTGAATGCTCAATAAATGATAAGTATCTAAAAAAATATATAACTATAACATGACCAAACGAACTTTCGAAGATACGAAGAAAGTGCAAAGTGCGTACAGCTCCGTTGTACAGCATGTATGCAGCGCGCATCCCACAATGTCCGAAAGCTAGTGTAAAAAAGCAGCGGTAATGAAGCTGAAGATCGTGAAACATGTCAGGTTTAGGTTTGTTAGGTTTATAGCCGATTGTGTACATAGACAAGGTTTGTTAGACTAACGTATTAGAACTCGCTGCATCTGCTTATCCACATGCTTTATTGTTTATTTTTCAGCTGTCAAGACACGGTACAAGAATGTGGCGTGACAATGTTATTTATTTATTTTTATTTTTTTATTTGTCTTGCAAATATACCCGAAAAGAAGTGATGAAATGAGCTGAAAACCCTGCGGCTGGCCAGGTTCGGCCAGGTTTGCGTATGTCCCACCTTTTTAAAGGTTCATGGACTGAACCACGTTTCTGTTTCAAATGCGTCTCAAGCCAAGGCGCATGGTGCTGTCTCGTTCCTGGGTGAAAAACCCGCTCGTCCTCCTCTCAACATCACCGCCTTGCGCTTGCGTTGTCACATATGTAACAGGTAAAGCGAGCCTTCACACAGTTTCAGTGAAAAATAAATAAATCTCAGTGTGCGCAGAATGCTTTGTCCTTTTGATCAGGATTGTGGCAATAATAAATATATAACACCATAGAAGATCCTAGCAGGACTCTTGGCTGCTGAAAGATTTTTGGCTGATTTTGTTACATTTACTGCAGTCAACGTGTCATCAACGTTCATACGCAGTCAAGTTGAAGCTCCTGTTTTAAGTGTGTCGTGATCCGCAAACGCTGTAGAAAAGACGTAGCGTAGGATTTGGCTACGTTAGAAGGACAAACAAAACGGGTACAGAGGAAAAATGCTGTGTGAGAGCGATGCCTGCTCCTGTTTGCTCTAATAGATGTTCTGACTGATAAGATGACGGAGTGACATCATGCCTGTACCGTGACTGTATCATGACTGTGTTTGTGTGTCGTTCTCGCCTCGCCGCAGGTTTGCTGTGTCACATCGACGATGCCTGCATTAGTAACCCGTGCAGGGAGGGCTCCCAGTGTGACACCAATCCCGTGAACGGCAAATTCAACTGCAACTGCCCTTTCGGATACAAGGGCAACACGTGCAACGACGATGTCAACGAGTGCACCATCGGTGAGAGATCGTGGTGCCGCCTTCTTGCCTCGTTATCTCTTTTTCTTTTTATCTTTTTTTTCTTTTCTTTTGAAACCCTGTTTATCTCCCTCTCTCTCTCTCTCTCTCTCCGATACTTTCTCTCACTACTAATCAGTATCTAAGTCGTCATCTTCAAAAATTGAGTGTTGAGGAAATTTTCACCTTTCGTTTGAACCTCTTGCAACCAGATGCAGGAGAGATAAACGCTTCCTGTTGCACAATGCTCGCCGTTTAAGGAATAATCGATCATCTGCAAGCATGTTTCGCCGAACTCGGGGTTTTAAGAAAGTCCTGTGTGTGATTTAAAAAAAAAAAAATAAATTTACCAGGAATGTAAAAAGTGTTGTTTAAAATGTATGACTGTGTAACAGGACATCTTAGAGGTTTGATTAGAAGGAAGGTTTTATTTATTTTTAAAGATTTGTTCCTATAGTGAAGACAAAAAACAAAACAAAACAAAACACTGTTGCATGAGGAAATGACGAATTATTATACAGATTTATCCCGAATCTCCTTTATTTATTTATTTTTTATTCTGCATTTTAATCGTCTGAGAAAATTATCATCATTATTATATAAAAAAAAAAAAAAAAAAAAAATTCACTTTGTATTTATTTCTATTGTGGATTGAGCGTCTCCTGTGTGTTTCCTGCAGGGCCAAACCCGTGCGAACACGGCGGAACGTGCGAGAACACGGCAGGCTCGTTCACTTGTAACTGCGCGCGTGGATACGCCGGTCCCCGGTGCGAGCAGGACGTGAACGAGTGCGGCTCGAACCCCTGCCTGAACGACGCCACGTGTCTGGACCAGATCGGTGATTACACCTGCATCTGCATGCCAGGTGAGAAACACAGACACACTCACACATGCACACATACACATACACGCGCGCACACACTTTGAATGCTCGTTATTTTATGCGCTGACTTCTGTGTGTGTGTGTGTGTGTGTGTGTGTGTGTGTGTGTGTGTGTGTGTGTGTGTGTGTGTGTGTGTGTTTTGCAGGTTTTGTGGGTGTCCACTGCGAGATTGAAGTGGACGAGTGTGCCAGTTCACCCTGCCTCAACAACGGAAAGTGTCTGGATCAGGTCAGCCGCTTCGTCTGCGAGTGTCCTCCGGGTGAGAAACGCGCACACACACACACACACACACACACACACACACACACACACACACACACACACACACACAGCTAAATATCCACATATTTATCCTGTGTTACCTTAAAGTATGGTGTGGCCCCAACCAGGAATTTAAAAAATAACAAGTTTTGATATTGTGTGTGACGTGCTTTGATTAAGCGTGTGTGTGTGTGTGTGTGTGTGTGTGTGTGTGTGTGTGTTTCTGTTCATCAGGCTTCACAGGAGATACGTGCCATATTGACACTGATGAGTGCGCGAGCACGCCATGCCAAAATGGAGCCAAATGCATCGATCAGCCCAACGGCTACGAGTGCGATTGTGCGGAAGGTACCGGCATGATGCACACACCTCCTGCACTGTCACATTCCACACACACACACACACATGCACCAGGAACTGATAAATCACTCCTTATAACCCTGTCTCTAGGTTTCACGGGACGCCTGTGTTCGGAGAACATCGACGACTGTAACCCGAAGCCGTGTCACCACGGCGTGTGTAAGGACGGCATCGCTATGTTCACCTGCGAGTGTGAGCTGGGCTGGCAGGGGCAGATCTGCAACCAGCAATATAACGAGTGTATAAGTGACCCATGCCAGAATGGAGGGCGCTGCCTCGACCTCGTCAACAATTACCAGTGCATCTGTCAGCCAGGAACCTCTGGTAAGATAAACACAAACTCTTACACTCGTACAGTGACGCAGGGTGTTCTGCCAAAAGCAGGCGCACGATGCCCATTTGAGTAATGATAGGCCATCTATATTACCATATATGGTAAACTACATACATTTTAAACAGTCAAGTGCTGGCCTCCGAGTGGCGCAGTGGTAAAAGCGCTCGCACTATCATCCGGAGATGGCCAGTTCGATTCCCGGGTGATGCTGTAACCTCTAGAGAGAGCTGATTGGCCGAGCTCTCTCAGAGGGGAGGGATGAGAGGTACATAGTGCTCCCACATTAATCACGGCTCTACAGCCAATCAGGAGCGTCTGTGAGCTCACGCAAGCGGAAGGAGCGGATAGCGCCGTCCTCCGAGTGTGTGACTCCGCCCCCAACGATGCGTGAGCGAGCGGTTCGAATAGATGCGGTCGGCTGGTCCGATAGTGTTCGGCACTCCCGGCTGAGTGGTAGTAGTAGCCTTAATGTGGGAGCCCCCTAGTGACGGGGAGGAATTGGACACGACTAAATTAGGGAGAAAATCGGGGAAAAATCCCCCCCCCCTCCCTCCCCCCAAAAAAAGTCAAGTGCTCTGCTCATGAATACAGATTGTCTGTAAGTTGGTATCAGTGGATATTCGCAGTGTTGCCCGGCATCACCTTTCTGTTAAATAAGATGACGTTTACCAACGCCTGTGGCCGGTGTCTGATGCAGTAAGTCTCCCTAGTGTAGCAGCGAAGACGCGCGCACGTGTCGAAAAATGCCGGCCATGCGAGAGCATTACACGTTTCCGTGATAGTCAGTTTTCTAACTCGTGCTCCAATGACATTTCAAGAGGACGTACTACTAGTAGGGCTGTAGCTATCGAATATTTTAGTAAGTATTCTACCAAAAATTCTATCGAGTAATCGGATAAAATGTACTTTTGCTTAATTAAACAGCATATGTAAAATTATATATAAGAGAAGCAAAGATGAATTGGTTTTCTTTTTAGAAAAATCTACTTTTATTTTTTCAATGCATACGGCATTTTATCAAAACAAAACAAAGCAAAAAAAAAAAAAAAACTAATGCACACATTAAAATAAATAATTATACAAAAACACCAAGTTGTGCAACTGAACTTTCAGAACTAAAGGTTTTAAAATCTACAGCTCGGGCATAACAATTTGCCTTTACTGACTTTTTAAAAAATTTTTATTGGAATGCTTTTTGATGACATATAGGATGCAAAAACCCAATGGACAGGAATAAGAGTCCATGCAGAATATAAATGCCTCTCTTTTGGATCATTTATTCATCCTGTGTTACGCCGAACAGATAATTGCACAAAAGCTTAACATAAATTAAAAGAAACTTCGAGGCAGAAGATTTTGCCTCCATCCTTTTTTGTAATCGAATTACTCGAGGAATCGTTTCAGCCCTAACTATAAGCGAGAATTATACGTTTTGTTTTTCTAACCACTTTTATATTTGCGTTCAGTTTTTCACCAGAAAAGTTTTTGTTGTGATATGTAGGTACTGGAAAATTCTCCTGGAGGAGGTGCCTGTATCGGAGGCTTTTGAAGCGGTTATTTATTTATTTATTTTTTTACAAAATGAGTCTGAATTAATATGGATCTGTTGAAGGTTGTATATGAATTTTGAAATTGGTGCATCTCTATAAATCATAGGAATTTAAAAGTCTACAAATATTTAGAATAGAGATTTTAGTAGGAGCAAAAAAAAAAAGGTTTTTTTTTTTTTTATGGACCAAAAATATTTTTTGAAACCAGAACTTTTTAAAATAAATATTTATTTTTATGTAGCTAGCGACGTGTGTAACTAAGCACAACATAACTAACTACAGATGACGGGCCGGACTATTACACCAGCACACCTGGACCATATTAAGGAAGCTCATGACGTTATGAAATGACTCGAATGACCTCCTGACCTCTATCGTCATTTCCACAAAAAAAAAAGAAGAAAATGAATAAAGTCCTGTCGTGCATTATGATAATAAATACGTAGCTGCTGATTACAGAGTCCAGCTCTCTCTCTTTTTTTTTTTTTTTTTTCCCCTCTCCCCAGAACATGTTTTATTACTTGATCGGTGTACACTTTGGCTTAAACTATAAATCTTACATCAGTTTTAAGCTGAAGGAAAGATGATCATTTTTAAACCATGCTGTAATACAGTACACTTGTGCTTTTGTGTGCGTATGTAAGTCTCTCTCTCTTTCAATCTCTTTTATCTGTGTGGAAAACTAGGAGAGTTTACTGTAGTTCATGTTAACTGTGTTAAAAAATGCACCAACACCCCCTAGTGGATGTATATAGTATTGCACTCGTACTCAGTCCTATTCAGGTGTGTTGAAACATGTCTCGTTATTTCAAGGACAGGAACAGAATTATGGGTCAAGAATTAAACGTCATTGTTTCATATAGCAGAATGAATGATTAGGGTCAAAAGTTGTGTATCGATGTGCGAGGAATAGCGTGCGTGTGTGTGTGTGTGTGCGTGTAGACTCTAAACAGGTTGTTCAGGTCTTTCCGCTCGTCCGATGTGAGATTTTCGTCTCTCCGCAGGTGTGAACTGTGAGAACAACCATGACGACTGCATCAGTAACCCGTGTCAGCACGGTGTGTGTGAGGATGGAATTAACAAGTACAAGTGTGTGTGCGATCCTGGATATACAGGTACATACATACACACACACACACGCACGCACGCGCGTGTATACAGTTACAGTTTTGCATTTTATTCATAGCTCACATGCCGCTCATTCCGTTGATTAATCAATCTCTCTCTCACACACACATACGCACACACACACACCATCTTTTCTTTTTCTTTTCTTTTTTTGCTCATACTATTTTAATATTTTTTCCTCTCTCTATCCTTTCTTTATTCTTTCTCTCCTCCTCCTCCCCTCAATCCATCCTCTACTTCTGCCTTTCATTTCTTGTCTTCTTCTTTAATTAACTTCTCTTCTTTCCATCTTTTTCTCATTTTTTAAAAAAATATTTCTTACTTTCCCTCTTTTTTCTATCCTTTCCTCATCTTTATTCTTCCTTTTTTTCCTTTGCTTATCCTTTCTTTGCTGATCTTACCCTCCCAATGCTGCCAATCTCCTCCCAATCTCTCTATTTACTACTTGTTTTTATTTTGTTATGCTTCTTACTTTCTGTTCTTTGTCTTTCTTTCTGTCACTCTCTCTTTTTTTTGGATACTTTCACTACTTTTTGCTTTTTAAACTACCTGTTCCTGTACTTTTCTTTTGCTCCATCTCTCTCTTCTGTATTCATTCCTTTTAATCATATTTCTCTGTATTTTATTTTATGTCCTTTCATTCTCCTTAACTCTTCTTTCATCTTATCCACTCTTTCCCTGCATCCCTCCCTCTCTCTCTCTCTCTCTCTCTCTCTCTCTCTCTCTCTCTCTCACTCTCACTCCTTTCGTCCTGTTCCTTCCCTTCCTGTCCTTTTTTCTCTCTTTTTTTTCTTTCTTGCTTTATGCCCGTTTCTCCCTCTCTCTCTGTGTTTTATTCCTCTTATCACCTCACCACCTCCCCCCCCCCCTCTCTCTCTTTCCGTTCTTCTCACTGTATTCTCTCTATCCTCGTCCCGTGCCCGTGGTCCCTTTTAGGCGAGCGGTGCAGCAAGGAGATAAATGAGTGTAGCTCGAACCCGTGTCTTAGCGGAGGGACGTGCGTGGATAAAGTCAACGGGTTCGAGTGTCAGTGTCCACCTGGGACTCACGGCCTGCTGTGTCACTCCGGGGCGGATCACTGCGCCCCTCAACCCTGTCGCCACGGGAGGTGCGAGGAGATCCAGAACGGGTACAAGTCTCTTTATTCCTCAGTGATTCTGTAGCCCTTAATGAGAAATGAGTCTCATTCTGTTTTTATTATTGTTCAGCTTCATTCTTTTTAGTTTACTGTATCAGCTGTTGTGTGTGTGTGTGTGTGTGTGTGTAGGTACCGTTGTGTGTGTGTGCCTGGGTATGAGGGTCAGAACTGCGATCAGGAGAAGAACGAGTGCGAGTCCAGCCCCTGTCAGAACGGAGGACGCTGTAAGAACTTGGTGAACAGCTACACCTGCAGTTGCCTGCCAGGATACACTGGTGCGTTTGTGTGTGTGTGTGTGTGTGTGTGTGTGTGTGTGTGTGTGTGAGTGAAAGAGAGAATGTGTGTGTTTATTAAACAGTGCACCCTCCAATTTTAATTGCATTACTACTCTCTCTCTCTCTCTCTCACTGACTCTTTCTCTTCGTCTCTTTTCATCCATATCCTTCTCTTCTTCCCTCATATCTCTTCATGTCTCATATCTAACTCTCTCCCTTTATCCATTCCTTCTCTCTCTCTCTCTCTCTCCCTGTTTATCCATTCCTTCTCTCTCTCTCTCTCTCTCCCTTTATCCATTCCTTCTCTCTCTCCTCTTCCTTTATATCCATTCCTTCTCTTCCTCTCTCTTTTCTTCCGTCTCCTTTATCCATTCGATCTTCATCTCTTTCCTCTCTCTCCTCCCTTTTCCATTCCTTCTCCTTCTCTTCTTCTCTCCTTTATCTCATGTCTCTTCTTCTCTCTCGTCATCTCTTCTCCTTATCCAATATCTTCTCTCTTCCTTATTCTCTCTCCCTTTAATCCATTCCTTCTTTTCATCTCCCTTTCCATCCTTCTCTTCTCTCTCTTCTCTCTCCTCCACTCTCTCTCTCCTCCTTTATTTCCATTTTCCTTCTCTCTTTCTCCTCTCTCTCTTCTTCTCTCTCTCTCTCCTCCTTATAATTCACATTCTATCTCGTTCTCCTCTCCTCCTTACCATTCTTCTCTCTTCTTCTCCCTCTCTCCTTATCATTCTTTCTCTCTCTCTCTCTCTCTCCCTTTATCCATTCCTTCTCTCTCTCTCTCTCTCTCTCTCTCTCTCTCTCCCTTTATCCATTCCTTCTCTCTCTCTCTCTCTCTCTCTCTCTCTCCCTTTATCCATTCCTTCTCTCTCTCTTTCTCCCTCCATTAAAAAAAAAAACATTTTCCCCTTTTCTTGTTCTTCAATCTGTATTCTTTTTGTTTCTCTCTGTTTTTAACCAATCACTCTTTCTGTCTCACTCGCTCTTCTCTCTCTCTCAGGTGTGAATTGTGAGATCAACATTAACGAGTGTCAGCCGAACCCATGTGAGAACAAGGGCAACTGCGTCGATGGAGTTAACAGCTACACCTGTAACTGCCCTCTGCCTTACACAGGTACACACACACACACACACACACACACACACACACACCTGAGACACGCTATAGTCTTCCTCCCTGCTCACATCTGTCCCTCGTGTCTTGTAGGGAGACACTGCGAGGAGGAGTTAATGCCGTGTGCAGCTCAGCCGTGTCAGAGAGGAGGTGTGTGTCAGCCCTCACTGGATTACTCCTCCTACACCTGCACGTGTCCCACTGGCTGGAAAGGTGTGTGTGAGCGCTGACTCTGATGGAACAATCTGTCGTCTTGAGTACATTTGTATAGGTATTCAAGAGAGTGAGTGTGTGTGTGTGTGTGTGTGTGTGTGTGTAGGAGCCCAGTGTACAGAGGACGTGGACGAATGTAGGAAGAACCCGTGTTTGAACGGCGCTGGCTGTCATAACACTCAGGGAAGCTACGTGTGCAGATGTCAGTCCGGGTACAGCGGCGTCAACTGTCAGACCAACATCGACGACTGCAGCTCCAGTGAGACACACACACACACACACACACACACACACACACACACACACACACACACACACATATACATACATAAACACACCGTATAAGCTTTTAAATCTCGGCTTATTCGCTGTCTGTTATCATGTTATGCCAAAGCTCTGAGAGATCTTGATTCTGATTGGTCAAAACTAGCGAATACATTCTCGTTTCCATGGTAGCATCTCATTCACCGGGGCTTTGTACATCAGACGCGCCACATGAACAAATAAAAAAATGTGTTTAAAATGTTCTAAATGAACCGAAAGTATGACGTCATAAAGTAAGCGCTAATATCTGTGTTATTAGATCTAGTGTTTTTTTCCTGCGGTATAAAAAGATTAAAAGACTTCAGTATGTTATGGGAAAATAACAACAACTTTTGTTGTTTTCCGGCTCACGTTGCAGCACTTTGTCAGCACACCCTGTTGTGTTTCGTTCCTTTTTAAATGATGAGGAGAAATGAATTCTATATTCTGTACAGAACACCCTCTCAATGTACGTGTGTGTGATGTCGAGTAATCTGTTTCCTTTTTTTTTTTTTTTAAGACCCCTGTATCAACGGAGGCTCGTGCGTGGACAAAGTGGGCCGCTTCTCGTGCGAATGCAGGCCGGGTTTCTACGGCGAGCGATGTGAGGAGGAGGTGAACGAGTGCGAGAGCTCTCCCTGCAAACACGAAGGAACTTGCACGGACTTCGTCAACAGCTACACGTGCCAGTGTCAACCCGGCTACGACGGCATCAACTGCGAACGCAACATCCCCGAATGCACCGAGACGTAAGCGCTGTCGTCTTTTCTTTTTTTTTTTTTTTTTTTTTTTTTGCTTTGTCCCTGTCTGATATAAGATGCTCAGTTAAAGTGTTCCACCTAATTTTTCCAAGTATTGATTAAAATTTTTATTTTTTTCCCTAGTATGTTTCCTGCTCCTTACAGAATTTTATTTTTAACGTAGATGTTAAAATGTTTCATTAATTTTTTAAGGATGTCTATGCTAAAGTAGTATTTGCCACTTCCTGATTTATTTTGTATATAATCTGCATCACATAAATGATTTATAAACCCCAAGTAAATACATAAAAACAGCTTTTAAACGATGACGTCATTTATTAAGGGAAAAAAAAAAAACCTGTCCAAACCTACCTGGTCCTATGTGGGGGGGGAAAAAAATGTATTCACACTTAGCAAAAAAATAAATAAATAAAAAAGCAAACAAACATCATGATTTTCCCCAAGACATATTAATAATAATAGTTTTGGAGTCCAGACTTAAATCCGATTAGGGTGACCTTAAACAAAAAAAATGTTTTACTTAATAAATGATTTTTTAAAGTTATTATTTGTTATTTTATTTGTTGTTTAGGAACTGCATTTTTTCATTTACTTGCAAAATATGCACGGAAAAAAAAACCACAAAGAAAAAAAGGCAATTCTTTTTCACAGCTCTGTAAATATGTGTGTGTGTGTGTGTGTGTGTGGTCTGTCTCAATCTTACTCTTGATCTTTAGGGTCACATCGTCTAAAGAATTTGTTGAAAATATGGATGCTCGAGTAATGTCACAGTAGTGACTAGATTCTTAAACTTCATAAGATTCCTGATCTTCTCTCTCTCTCTCTCTTCAGCTCCTGTCTGAATAACGGCACGTGCGTGGACGGCATAAACCGCTTCTCGTGTCGGTGTCACCCCGGATTCACCGGCTCGTTCTGCCAGTACGAGATTAACGAGTGCGAGTCGCAGCCGTGTAAAAACGGAGGCACCTGCGTAGACGGCCTCGGAACATTCCGGTGCATCTGTCCTATGGAGTACACCGGACGATACTGCCAGGTACGCACCAGTACACACACACACACAGAGTATTATTTACTAGCACTTTCTTGCATAGAAATGGCACACTTGATCATATTTTTGTTTGTTTGTTTTTGTAGTCGATGGCGAATCTGTGCAGAAACATCCAGTGTAAGAACGGTGGCGAGTGTGTCCAGCAGGAGACGACGTGGCGCTGTCGGTGTCCTCAGGACTGGAGCGGGCTTTACTGCGACATTCCTAACCTCTCGTGCAAAAGCGCCGCTGACAAGAAAGGTCTGTGAGACTCGCTATCTGAAATGTCCCACTTTTTATTCATCTTATACTGACAAAAATAAAAACAAAAGACGTATAAAACGGTAGAGCCTAGTTTATTAGTATGTATGATGCTACATAATCGTTTGTGTGTGTGTGTGTGATGCTTTCAGTTGTCACAGTTGACCATTTGTGTCTGAATGGCGGAGTGTGTGTAAACAAGCATAATACACACTCCTGCTCGTGTCAGGTGGGCTGGACGGGCAGCTACTGTGAGATCGGGATCGACGAGTGTTTGTCCAATCCCTGTAGGAACGGAGGGACGTGTGTGGACTACCAGGGAGGGTATGACTGCCAGGTAAAACAAACAAACAAGCAAGCAGTGTGTGTGTATGAAAAGTAAAAGTAGTTTATGATATCGGGTGCACGATGGCGCATCTCCAGCTCTGTCTTGCACGTTGTCTCTTTGTTGGTCTCTCTTTCTGTGTCTCACTTTCTTCCGCTCTTTTTCCGTCACTCGCTTGTTCCTGTTCTCTTTCCCTCCGTCTGTCTTTCTCTGTCTCTGGTGCTACTTTCTCTCTCTTTTTCTCTCACCGTCTCTGTCTCCTTCTCTTTTTCTGTTGGTCTCCATCTGTCTTGTTCTCATTCTTAATCCGTCTGCCCTTTTTTTCTTTCTTTCTTTTTTCTTTCTTCTCTCTGTCTCACTCTTTCTGACTCGTACTGTCTTTTTCTCTCAGTGTAAACCCGGGTATCAGGGAGTAAACTGCGAGTTCGACGTGAACGAGTGTCTGTCGAACCCGTGTCGTAACGGAGGCACCTGCATCAACCTGGAGAATAAGTTCTACTGCGCCTGCCCACCTGGAACCAAAGGTACCTGATACTCACACACACATACAGATGTTTTAGATTCGTCTCAAGAACGTGTGTCTCGCTGACGTACCGTTGTCCCTGCCGGTCAGGTGTGCAGTGCGAGGTGGACGTCGACGAGTGTTCCACTGAGTACGGCTCGCCCTGTTTTAACGCCGGCCGCTGCGTGGACGGTATCGGTCACTACAAGTGCTTGTGTCCTCCGGGTTTTACCGGCGATCGCTGCGAAGGCGACATTAACGAGTGCAGCTCGTCTCCGTGCCACAAACTCGGCAGCATCGACTGCGTCCAGCTCGCCAACGACTACCAGTGCCGCTGTCGCCTGGGTTACACCGGTGAGACGGCTTTCACGTCTTGTTTTGTTTTGTTTTATTTCATTCAAGTAGTTCACCAGAATTAAAGGCAGAAAATAAATGCAATGTTTAGCAGCAGGGAATGAAAACAGGGCGAAGGCCAGGAGGCTTCATGCATTTTCAGGTTTGCAACTTGTGTGAATGTAGACTGTTGAGGTTCGCGCTCAAGTACTTGATCCATGTTTTGATCCATTTTCCTGTTTAATTATTTAGTGTGACTCGGAAACGCTCACGTGTGTGACGTCATTTTTTGTGTGTGTGTGTGTGAATCCTGTAGGTCGTCATTGTGAGTCGATGGTTGATCTTTGTCAGTCGAAACCGTGCCACAACGGGGGCAAGTGCTATATGAACACGAGCTCAGTCCATGGGTACACCTGCACCTGTCTACCTGTAAGTCCAAAAAGTGTGTGAGTGTCTGTGTGAGGGATAGAGACACCTTGAAGGTTCTAACCATGGTTTCTGTGTCTCTGGGAAATGTTCTTCCTCAGTCTTGCTCAGATTCTTGCTCCTCTTCTCCCTGCCGTCTGTCATCACACATGCTTTTATACGTCTGACTTTTTTTTTTTCTTTCCTGCATGGTACAAAAATGGCTTCGTCTCTAACCACTGCTTGTTCTCTCCCTTTCCTCACGCCTGCACTAAAAAGGAGAGGCAGCATAGATCAGGTAAAAACATAATACAAACGATTAGAGGTTTCTCTCCATTCCAGCTCCTGTTGGTCAGGTTGCTTGTATTTTAGTTTGTGTCTTGGAAAGGTGAAATATAAAATAAACTTTAAATGTTAAAGAGGATATTTTAAAAACAACGAGTAAAATTATACCATGTCGCGATTGCTTTCAAAGGTAAGGTGCTGGTTAATTTGTTATTTTTTTACTTTTTTACTTTACAGCAGTGATTCCGTTAGTATGCTCACGCGAGTATCATTAGAGAGATTTGTTTAATTTTTCCTTGTTAAAACAGTGTTTGCATTGTGTGTTAGTTGTGAAACTTAAAAAGCGAGGTGGGAGGAGGGAAAAGTAGCTTAATTGTTTAAGACGAGGCGAGGGAAGGGGCTAATTACACACACACGCATACAAATACACGTGTGCCCTGTGCGCACAAACGGAAACACTTAACTGTCTGGATTTATTTTTTACTTTTTTTTTTTATGTTAAGTGCAGGTTAATTTGTTTTATTTTTACTTTATATATTGTCTTAATTATTTTTATGTATTTATTGTTTTGGGCTGTAGAACGAATTATTTGAGTTTTCATTATTTCTTATGGGGAAATTCTATTTGGTTTACGAGCGTTTTTTGGAATATGAGCCCGCTTCCGGAACGACTTATGCTCGTAATCCAAGGTTCCATTGTATATGCATTATTATTATTATACATTGTAGGTTTGATAGCTGGGGTTGGAGCAATATGGCCAAAAATATATCATATCACGATACTTGAAGACGTTTCTACGATACAAAATATAGGGGTTTGGTTAATTAATAAATAAATAAATAAATAAATAAATAAATAAATAAGGCTGCCAGCTATGAAAGTTATAATATAAGTTATGCACAAGTTATAAAAATAAAAAAAATTTAAACACTGAGTTTTATTTAATGCTTAACAAAATAATGTTTCAAACCTAAGAAGAAAAGCAAAGTAACTATGTTAAAATCAAATTCAAACAATTATGACCTTATAGTTTGAAGCTTACTTTAAAAAAAAAAAATTTTTTATAGATTATAAAAATTATCAGCTTTTTTAAAGGGTTTTTGTTTAGATATTCTTAAAGTTACGTAAGATGACACACTGATGTTTTCCTGTCAGTTTGTTAGCAAACTGTTATACAGTTCATATCGTATCACAGAAAAGTCTTTGAGTATTGTGACATGATGTTTTATTGATGTTGCTCCACTCCTAATATTTTACAATCTGGTGATAATAATAATAATAATAATAATAATAGCATCAGTACTATATCATCATCATATCGCCCCCTCTTAGTGCCAGACTTAACTGTGTATTCTATCATCCATGCTCTCCTGGTTTCCTTTCCGTAAAATAATTTGTAACCATTTTTACCACCTTGTCTCTCAGGGCCATACGGGCTCCAACTGCGGTGATATCGAGATCTACACTTGCGCCAACCTGCGATGTCAGAACGGCGGACGGTGCCGGGTGTCCTCCCCTCGCCAGCCGGAGTGCGTCTGCCCGTCTGGCTTCTCTGGTGCGCTGTGCGAGAACCAAAATCCGCCTTGCACGTGCCAAAACGGCGGCGTGTGCGTGAAAGGTCTGCACAAATCCAACTCGTTCTTTTGCCACTGCCTGCCCGGCTACAGCGGAGAGCACTGCCAGGTCAGAGACAAGACCGCGTCCTGCCCTTACGTGGAGTGTCAGGAGCGCGGTGGCGACAGGGTGTGTGACCCACAGTGTAAGAACGCAGAGTGCGACTGGGACGGAGGAGACTGCACTCTGCACCGGCTCCGCCCGTGGGAGAACTGCACGGCCTCCATACCGTGCTGGGAGTACTTTCGTAATGGCCGCTGCGACCCGGAGTGCAATAACGCAGGCTGCCTCTTCGACAGCTTCGAGTGCCCGAAGAGCCCGCCGTTCACGCCGAGCGTGTGCAAGTATGTACCTGAGACTTTGATCAAATATATAATGGTAGTAAAATGCAACCAGACAGGTCTGCCCTTTGAAGTCCTGTCACAGACGTCACAGTTTTTGATAGATTTTTTTGTTAAATGAATAGTTTGTTTTGATGTATTCACAAAAGCAGTAAAGAAGTATGCTTTAGAAATAAAAGGAATTACAAGAAAGTGTGGTGTCTGTGTAAAGCACACACGCACACACACACTAGACTGTATTGTGACCTTTTGACCTATTAGTTATTATTAGTTTTTCTAATCACAACTGATACAGCGTTGTCTGCCTATCTGTCCCACGTCCTTCCCCTTCTGCAGGTATGACCTGTACTGCCGCGACCACTACCAGAACGGCTACTGTAACGAGGGCTGTAACAACGAGGCGTGCGGCTGGGACGGCTTGGACTGCACCAGCGACAAGCCGGCTCAGCTGGCGGACGGCACGCTGATCATCGTGGTGCTGCTGCAGCCCACAGAACTCCTGGGAGATATCAACGGCTTCCTGCGCTCCCTGGGCATGCTGCTTCACACCAACCTGCGCGTCAAACACAACGATCAGCAGCAGCCCATGGTCTATCCGTATTACGGCGCCGACCACGACTCCTCGCACGTCGACGCCGCAAAGAGAATCGGCAAGAGGGAGCTGAAGAAGGAGATCATCGGGTACGTCCGATTGAAACCCAGTCGCTAAACAAATTAGCCTGAAAGATGTAGGTTTGCGTATGAAACTAACATCATGCTTCGCCGGTCGCGTGCAGGTCGAAGGTGTATCTGGAGATCGATAACCGCCAGTGCGCCAAGACGACACCCAGTGAATGTTTCTCCAGCACCGACCAGGCCGCCTCGTACATCGCAGCCGAGGCCCTCAAAGACGAGCTGCATTACCCCATCGTGGCTGTGGACAGTATGTCAGATCTGCCTATTTTCATATGTGATTAATAATTAAGTAATCGAGGTATACTTAATTTACTGTTTACTTAATTCTCATGAGAGCACAAGCATTTTGTGTTAACATCAGTATTAAATATATTTGTTACCATTTAATATTATGTGGTAAGAAGAACAAACTGAGAGAAGAGCGCTTTTGACGTTTCGTTATCCAGATGAATTTTTCACATTATGATATAAATTAAATGAATAGCAACAATGATCGTTCTCATGTTGATACTCTCTCCTCACAGGTTTTCCATCCCCGGCACCGAAAATCCATCCTCTCCTCTACCTGGTCGCCGTGGCAGGTGGCATCATCCTGCTTATCCTGATTTTGGGCGTTTTGGTTGCCAAACGTAAACGCAAGCACGGCATCCTCTGGATGCCGGACGGATTCCTGGCCAAGAAGGACAGCAAACGGAGAGAACCTGTCGGCCAGGACGACTTCGGCATGAAGTGAGTAGAGAACTGATGTAGTCAAAAAAAATATATATTTTTTTTGTTCAGTTTAAAAAATAAATAAATAAATAATTAAAAAAAAAAGCGAAACAGTGGTAGTTGTATGAAGGACTGGCACCCTGTTCCTCGGACTGGATAAGCTCTATAGAGAATGACAATTAATATTATAATTTATTTTTTTTCTTCGCTTTGTACATTTAAGAAGTCACACCGTCCCGTCCCGTCCCGCAGTAGTTATGAGGACTTTTTTTTTTTTTTTTTTTAGTTCTAGCTCATAATTGAGTACCTTTTTTTTTTTTCTTTTTTGGCTGACTGGGAACTCCATATTTAGGCGGAGTCTGATGTAATTGGTCAAATTAAATACGTTTGAGTTTTGCAGCATGACCAGTCAGAGTTATCGTAGCATAGCTGGAAAAGAGTTTTATTTATTTATTTATTATTATTATTATTTATTTTTTTCCCCCCTGATTTTCTCCCTAATTTAGTCGTGTCCAATTCCTCCCCGTCACTAGGGGGCTCCACATTAAGGCTACTACTACCACTCAGCCGGGAGGGTCGAACACTATCACGTGTTTCCTCCGAACCACGTGACGCCAGCCGACCGCATCTTTTCGAACTGCTCGCTCGCTCACGCACCGTTAGGGGCGGAGTCACACACTCGGAGGACGGCGCTATCCGCTGGCGCGAGCTCACAGACGCCCCTGACTGGCTGTAGAGCCGTGATTAATGTGGGAGCACTAAGTACCTCTCATCCCGCCCCTCTGAGAGAGCTGAACAAGAACCTTGTTGGATTAAGGGGGAAAATTGACATGCAAAATGATTTAGAATGTAGTGTTAACGTCATTGAATTTTTGTACGACAAAGTAAAATGACGATAAATGTACTTTTGATCTGAACCATGGCATTTCTCACTTTGTTTCCTGGCTGGTTTGCAGGAATCTTCAGAAGTCGCAGGTTGAAGGGCTGATTGACGGCAGTGCTGGACATCACTGGCCAGAGGAGGAGCATCGGCCCAAGAAGCCAAGGGTGAGAAAAAGTCTCTCTCTCACACACACGCATTTCTGCATTCAAACACACTCTGATGACGATAAACTGACATCTCTATATAGATACATTCTCTCCTTATCTTACACGTTTCTTTTGGTCTCTCTCCATGTCAGTTGGAAGACAAGCCGTTGTTGGGAGTGGACGCAGGAGTGGATCGCAGAGAGTGGACTCTGCAGCACCACAAAGCTGCTGATATCACCCTCACCCCACCTCAGGCTGATATCGACATGGACTGTCTGGACGTCAACGTGAAAGGGCCTGGTAAATAACCCGGTTGAGAGGAATTATTATGTAAAAAAAAAAAAAACAGAAAATCACAGGAAATTAAAAAAGCAGTGATGACTGAGGACTGGGGGGGTAAATGACAAAATAAATAAAACATGAAACAAAAAAATACATGGGTATAGTAAGGAAGACAACTGAAACAGTAGTAGGCAAAAAAATAACAACAGGCTAAGATGAAGGTGGATAAAATGACAGAAATAGTAGAAATTTAAAAGTGACAGATTTTCAGCGTTCAGTTACTTGTGGGGTCATTAAAAAATTATAAATGCTGAATTTATTGCGCGAGAGTGTAAGATCTTAGGAATGATCAGATGTATGATCTTAAAGATTTTACCACATAACGGGTTATTATTATTCTTGCATCATAAAATATAGGAGTTGTTGAAATTAGAGCCATGTGACACCACTGTCCAAGAACAAGTGTTGTAAAATGTAGGATTGTTTTCTTTCATCTTTTGGATATTTATATTATTGGATATATTTTCTTTCATCTTTTGGATATTTGTGCTATTGGATTTTTTATTTTTTTTATTTTTTATTATTATTATTTACCTTATTTCCTTCTCTCTTTCAGACGGTTTCACTCCTCTGATGCTGGCGTCTCTGCGGGGCGGCAGCAGTCCCGAGTGTGTTAGCGTCTTAGCCGAGGAGGAGGAGGAGAGCGGAGTCGATGAGCCTGGCACGAACATGATCAGTGACCTGATCTCTCAGGGTGCCACGCTCAACGCGCAGACGGAGCGCACAGGCGAGACCGCGCTTCACCTGGCCGCCCGCTACGCCCGCGCCGACGCCGCCAAGAGGCTGCTGGACGCCGGCGCCGACCCCAACGCTCACGACAACTTGGGCCGAACGCCACTCCACGCTGCCATCGCCGCCGACGCTCAGGGAGTGTTCCAGGTTAGAAACGGGTACAAAGTACGCAAATTAAAACTAGTGTCGTCGTCTGGTTCCTTACTTTAAACACTGCTCCGTTTTAGATCCTGATACGTAACCGTGCCACGGAGCTGGATGCGAGGATGAACGACGGGACGACTCCTTTAATCCTGGCTGCTAGGTTGGCCGTGGAGGGCATGGTGGAGGAGCTGGTGCACTGCCACGCCGATGTAAACGCTGTGGACGATCACGGTACGACACACCGCCCGGATATCTTTTAAATAATTGCAGTTCCACTTCATTGTGTCTTAACCTGATCGTGATTTTACTTACCTGTGCAGGTAAATCTGCTCTGCACTGGGCTGCTGCTGTGAACAACGTCGAGGCCACACTGGTGCTCCTGAAGAACGGCGCCAATCGAGACATGCAGAATAACAAGGTGAATAACGTCTGCGTGCGTAGTGTTAATGTTCAAAAATGTTTGAAAAGTCCTATGTATTTAAAAAAAAAAAAAAAAAAAATTTATTATTATTTGTTTTGTTGTTCAGGAGGAGACTCCGCTGTTCCTGGCGGCACGTGAAGGCAGTTTCGAGGCGGCTCAGGTCCTCCTGGATCACTACTCTAACCGTGACATCACCGATCACCTGGACCGGTTGCCACGTGACACGGCACAGGAACGGATGCACCACGATATCGTTCGCCTGCTCGACCAGTACAATCTCGTGCACAGCCCGCATTCTGGACCGAACCATGTTGGAAACGGTGGGGGCGGACACCCCTCCATGGTGTGCCCCGGTAACGGGGTCATGGGCATGCGACCGGGGCAGCAGAACAAGAAGAACCGGCGTAGCGGTGGCGGTGCCGCTAAACTCGGTGGCCCTAATGGCCCTGGGGGCGGAGTCAAAGATCTGAAAGAGATGAAGACGAAGCGGAGGAAGAAACCAGCCGGAGGAGAAGCGACGGGTTTGGCGGCTACATCCAGTGGTACCATGGTAACCTCAACCGTGACCGCTAACACTAACGGCACCAAGGGAGCAGCAGGAACACCGGGCGCGGGCGTGCTGTCGGAAAGCTCGGTCACGATGTCGCCGGTGGATTCGCTGGAATCGCCGCACTCGTACACGACAGATGTGGCAGGAGCCGCCACCATGGCCAAATCCCCTCCGCTGATGACCACCGCCTCGAGCCGGACCCTCCTGCCCCCGGTCAGCCACATGCTAGGGCAACAGCAGAGCTGGGTGGGCGTGGCTAAGCACGGCTATCCCTCCCCGCATGTTTTCGGCCACATGCTTCCCCACCAGATCCCGCAGGCGCACTCGGGCCTCCCGCAGCACCACCCCGGCCAAGGCATCCTCACGCCCGTCAACGTCTCCGTGAGCCGAGAGCAGCTCCCGCCGATCGTCACCTTCCAGATGATGGCGTCGAGAAACCAGGCACTTCTCAAACCGAACCAGCAGGGGGCCATGCAGATGAGTCAAGCCCAACCCCAGGGCCTTAACCACATGCACTGCAGCCCGGAGATGATGTATCCCATGCAGGACGCGGGGCTGCAACATGGCATCCCGCACCTTCACGGCCACGCCCATAACATGGCAGAGCCTCAGGTGAGACAGGTGACGCCGTACCATCAGCAGCTACAGAGCCCGGTGGATAAATACCCGACGCCCCCGTCGCACCGCAGCTACACCAGCGGCGCCGGGTCCGAGGTGGTGACGACTCCGGGTCAGGGCTCCGAAGTCACGACCCCGGGTCACGGAGCTCCGCCTTCTAGCGAGCATCCGTACCTGACTCCGTCGCCAGAATCGCCCGATCCCTGGTCCTCTTCGTCCTCACCTCACTCGCATTCAGACTGGTCTGACGTAACCACAAGCCCGCACGGCGCTTTGCACACGCACGCGCACCCACACACACGCGCACACACGCACGTTCCAGAACAGGCTCCTCTGCTGCAGCCCGCGCAGCCGGCGCAGCCGCCGCCGCAGCAACAGCAGCAACCGTGCAGCAGCGTGTATGCGTAATGATCCCCTTTAGTCGTGACTGTGGCGTTCATTCGCGAATTAACTCCCTAGAATGGAGCTTAATCGGCGTAAATATGTCTCTCTTACACTCCTCTATCGTTTTTATGCACTATGCAGAAATTCGTCTGTGGTGTCTTCATGCAATTTGAAATCCTCTGACATGCAGTGATCCTGAGAGCGAAGCGTCCTCGCGATGTTCAACGAGTCTCGGATCTGAATCGGATCGCGGGAAGATGATCACGTGTAGACTGGATCGTCTTCGGGTCAACCGTCTGTGGATCTGTGCCGGGAAAAAATCGAAACCATTTTGCATGTCATGATCTTTTGTAATGGGATCAAATAGAAGTATTTCAAATGCATCATCTCTATGTAGACAATTCATATACCTGGCTATACGTTTATGTCTATATACAAATATATAATCCTGATCCAAGAGTAAAAACGGCGTCTGCTGATGAATGAATTACGTCATCAGCAACTCGTCCGTGTAATGGCGTCTGTGGACAATCGTTTGTTACAATCAAAGACAATGAGCTGGACTTAAATCGTTTCGACGTCGTCGCTGTTTTGCTTCAACTTTTTCTTAAGCCTTGAAGGAAATCAGATCGCAAATGAAATGCAACCACTCCACTTTTTTCTGTTTTCTTTCTTTCTTTTTTTTTCTTTCTTTTTTTTTAAGCTGTCGCCAAAGCTTATATATATATATATATATATATATATATGTATGTATATATATATATATATATATATATATATATATATGTTAAACATGGACTTACTAACCATTGTAAAAAAAATAAATTTTTAAATGCAATGGGTCGTTGTTACATTTGAGCTAAAACTGCCTTTTGTTATAAAACTTATTTTTTCTTTTTTCTTATTTCTTTGGTCCTACACCACTGTGTGCGTCTCCAGAGTCTGTCTAACCGTGACGCAACTCCTTAGTTCAAGTTACAGCAACCATTCTTGAAGCGTCTGTTTTCTCGTAGGTTGTAACAGCAGCCTGTTGGCTCGATGTCACGCGGGCTCAGATTTACCTTCCCTGTTTTTTTTTATTTTTTTTTATTTTCTTAAAATTGTGATTCACTCTAGGAAAATATTTGATAAGCATGATGATGAATTTTTTAAAACGCGTTTCGAAAATATATCACTAACTGGCGCTGTTCAGGAAAGATTGCCAAATGTAAACGTGTGTGTGTGTGTTTGTGTATATGTGTGTGTACGCGGATAAGGAAATCCCTCGATTGTGTTCGTTCGTTCTAGCAAGCGACAAATCCGCATGGTTCACTCCAGAAAAACAAAACAAAAAACAAAAAAACAGCTTTAATCCATGGTTTTAAGACATCGTCGCCCCTTAGATCGTCAATCAGTTTTCCTCGATTTCGTGAAGCGACCAGGAGTTTTTTCTTAAACGGCTTAAATAAAGAATAACACTATTCATCATACGTGTGTATTTCATGATTTTTACATCTAGTGTTATAAAGTGCACTCATATTTTAATCCCATGATCGCGTCATATATTTTCCAAATTTAAAGTTGGGAATAGTTAGTAGAAATGCAATTAAACACTCCAGAGTGACTGTTACCTCTCGGAAAGGTGACGTTTTTTTCATACAACAGGACATGCTGAAGAGTTTTATTCTTCTTGTTACCTTTAAAAAAAAAGATATCTTTATTTATAGGTTTTATTTTAATGTTGTGTAAAGCATTTTTAGCAGCAGGTAGACTTCATGTTAATGCAAAGCTAAAAAAAATAAATAATAATAATTCTTAAGAACTGTTACAAAGCACTGACACCGGGGACGTGGAGAGAGAATTTTAATTTAGAATTTGAAGCTCCTTCCATACCCGGCACATAAACGTCTGTTCACGTCGTCTAACTCCCTGTCAATCAGCTGTTACTATAGAAATACTGTTAGAAATCGATGGATATATTTATACCGAGCACCTAAACACTTAAACGTAATCAGAGCTCCTGTTATAGGAAACTAATCAGCACAACCGCCGGACCCATCAGAACCAACACACTAGCAAACCGGAGTGATGTCAGCCATTTGTCTCTTGCTAGCGACGATCGAAATTGGACGTCGTCTCGCGTGGCATGAGAGAGGACGTTATCGTGAAATCTGCGTGTAGTTTCGACCGCGATGTTTGAGTCGCATTTAAATCTAAAATCAGCGATGTCATTAATAGATCGGCGATGGTAATCCATGCAGTCTGTTTCAGTATTTCATTAGCGAAGGAGATGATTCCGACGGCCATCTTTCAATTGGTGAAAATTTTTTTTTTTAATGTAGTCGTAGATTTTCAACGTGCCTTTAATTGTACAGTTGCTCATAATATATATACTGTATGTTCTTGTTCTTTCAATTTGTTTGTTTTATACTAGGTTTTTTAGTTACATTTTCTGTTTTAAATAATGTTACTCTTTTTTTTTTTATACTTCCTAGCTATCTGTTATAAAAAATAAAAAAAAAACTGCCTTAATTTTTTTTAAACAGAATGTTTCTTTGTTTAAGCAGAGCTTTATAAACCTGATGAATACAATCATAACTTTGCAGTTTTTACGCATCATAGCCATTTAGTATCCTGAACACCAAATGACTTTTTTTTTTTTTTTTTTTTTTAAATAACCAAAAGTATTTTTTTTAACTAAATCTGTCTTCCTGGTGATTGACACCATACGCTTTTCATTTACAGTTTTGTTACAGGTTATGATATCATCATTACATCACACTCACTGATACAGAATGTCATATCACACTCGACCGCTTTATAGCACTTAATCTCTCTCTCTCTCTCTCTCTGCTTCTTGAATGATGATGGTTTGATCTGAACTCAGAGAGCAGCATGTGATACTGTGGGTAAACATTGTTTTTTTTTCTTCTTCTTTTCTTGTTTTTATAAATAAGTGCTGTACATAGATGTTTAATTCCCTCTGTTCATCCTTTACATGCCTACTCTGCTGTTGCTATAGAAGGTTTGTAGCCTTTCATCTTGTTCGTAGAAGGACATGTTATTTTTTTATTTTTATTTTTGTGTGTGTGTATACCGAACAAAATGTGTGTAACTCCAACAAAGCAGACATGCAGATGATGCCAATAAAGATGAAATACGCCATAAACCTTACAAATCTGTTTCTTCTGGCCTGCCTTTTGTGATGTTTCACCTTCCTCAGATGTGTCATCGAAATTAACTGTTCATGTGACCATGCCACGCACAGGCCACGCCTCTTTTACTTTGCTTAGACAAAGGCCACGCCTCCGTCACTGTGGAAGAGTGTGTTCTGGACTGTATCACTGCACGTCCTTCACTCAAGGTTATGTCTATATGTATAGTGCATACTGTAAACATAACACACACAGAGGGGCGTTGTTTACCTCAGGTTTTTATCAGCTGTGCAAGCAAAGTTCACACACTCGCACACACTTTGCTTGCACAGCTGAAGGGGCACTGTCACAGCAGGCTGGCTCGGTCCCAAATTACACCTTAATCCTTCTACAAGTGCACTAGGTCTGCAAAAAGGAAACCAGTTATGTGTATTTACAGTACGTATGATGAGTTAACATTAGTTTTAACACATTATTTGTTTGTTTTTTTAAACTAGCGAGCTCAACACACAACATGAAAAAAAAAAAAGTCATGACTAAAATAGAACACATTGAATAAAATTCGGATTTTGATCGAAGTTCATGTACAGTTAGGCATTTGGCAGGCGCTCTTATCCAGAGTGCGAAAGTGCTTTGAAGTTTCCACCATTAGATTCGTAGATCCTTACATTGGGATACTACTGTAGGTTACTAATTAGAAGTAGTATCAGTCAGACACTGTTGGGAAGGGTTTATTTATTTAGGAGTTAAATCAATTAATACAAATACTTAAGAAACGGAGAGGTTTTTTTTGACATTGCGTAAAGATTGCTTTTAGATTTATTTGACTCGTTTCATTCATTCATTCATCATATAGCTATAATAACTAACTAATATATTAATGTTGGTAGTATGTTATACAGTATGATTAATAATAATAAACATACTTCATACCAGGTGTTCCCTTTGAAAAAAAAAAAAAAGACATTATGACAAGTTGAAATTACACATTTAAAATAACCCTGAATGGCGTCACGGTGGCATAATGGTGATCACTGCGGTCTCACACCTCAAACTTCTTGAGGGTTTGATTCCCTCCTCGGGTCTGTGTAGCTGGAGTTTACAGTATATGTTCTCCCTGTGCTTGGTGGGTTTCCTCTGAGCCCCAAATTGCTGTGTGAGAATGTGGGTGCCCTGTGATTGGTGGGTCTAGCCTGCGTTCTGGCCAAACTCAACACATTTTGTTCTTGGAAACTGGGAGGAATACAGGAGCCTAACCTGATCACCAGTATACAATTGTCACAAGGACATCACATGCACAGGTACGGTACGGGAAGCTGGAACACTGGCATCTGGGAGGTGTGAGGAATGTGAAGGGAAACAGGGAGAACTTTGGAAACTTCACAGAAGCAGTAATTATTCATTAATTACGTGATGATTATTACTGACTGGTGTTAGTACATTGACAGTTAAAGAGTGTAAGGCTAAAAATAATCTGATGAGCTTTCATGTAATCAGTGATATTATTATTTCAGGTTGAAGCCCACGTGCATGTCTGTCTGTCATCGCATTCTGTAAGGTTGAGGATCTTGTGCCTTGTTTACACTAAGTTGGACTTCTCTCATCGTCAGACAAATACACTCCCTGTTCGGTAATCAGAGATGAATCACTGATGAGAAATGGTAGAACTGATTAAATATTGTTAAAATTCACTTAGATTGACGAACAGACATACAGACAGACATACAGACAGACAGACAAACAGACGGGCAGATAGACAGACTGACTGACTGACAGGCTTACAGACATACATCCAGACATCGAGACAGACAGACTGACATTCAGATTGAAAGACAGACAAGTCTGACTGGCTTACAGACAGACAGACAGACAGACAGACAGACAGACAAACAGACAGACATTCAAATTGACAGACAGGCAGATAGACGGACAGACTGACTGGCTTACAGACAGACTGACATTGAGACCGACAGACAGACTGACATTCAGATTGAAAGACAGACAAGTCTGACAGGCTTACAGACAGACAGACAGGCAGATAGACGGACAGACTGACTGGCTTACAGACAGACAGACATTGAAACAGACAGACATACAGACAGACAGACTGACATTCAGCTTGAAAGACAGACAAGTCTGACAGGCTTACAGACATACATACAGACAGACAGACAGGCAGATAGATGGACAGACTGACTGGCTTACAGACAGACAGACATTGAGACAGACAGACAGACTGACATTCAAATTGACAGACAGACATACATACAGACAGACAGACAGACGGGCAGATAGACAGACTGACTGACTGACAGGCTTACAGACATACATCCAGACATCGAGACAGACAGACTGACATTCAGATTGAAAGACAGACAAGTCTGACAGGCTTACAGACAGACAGACAGACAGACATTCAAATTGACAGACAGGCAGATAGATGGACAGACTGACTGGCTTACAGACGGACAGACATTGAGACAGACAGACAGACTGACATTCAGATTGAAAGACAGACATACATACAGACAGACAGACAGACAGGCAGATAGATGGACGGACTGACTGGCTTACAGACAGACAAACATACAGACAGACAGACAAACAGACTGGCTGACTAACATACAAACAGACTGACATACAGACAGACTGGCTGACTAACATACAAACAGACATCGAGAAGGACAGACAGACAGACTGACATTCAAATTGACAGACAGGCAGATAGACGAACAGGCTGACCGTCTTACAGACAGACAGACATTGAGACATTGAGAAAGACAGACAAATTATTATTTCAGGTTGAAGCCCACGTGCATGTCTGTCTGTCATCGCATTCTGTAAGGTTGAGGATCTTATGCCTTGTTTACACTAAGTTGGACTTCTCTCATCGTCAGACAAATACACTCCCTGTTCGGTAATCAGAGATGAATCACTGATGAGAAAAGGTAGAACTGATTAAATATTGTTCAAATTCACTTAGATTGACAAACAGACTGACAGACAGACATACAGACAGACAGACAGACAGACAAACAGACGGGCAGATAGACAGACTGACAGGCTTACAGACATACATCCAGACATCGAGACAGACAGACTGACATTCAGATTGAAAGACAGACAAGTCTGACAGGCTTACAGACAGACAGACATTCAAATTGACAGACAGGCAGATAGACGGACAGACTGACTGGCTTACAGACAGACTGACATTGAGACCGACAGACAGACTGACATTCAGATTGAAAGACAGACAAGTCTGACAGGCTTACAGACAGACAGACAGGCAGATAGACGGACAGACTGACTGGCTTACAGACAGACAGACAGACATTGAGACATTTGAGAAAGACAGACAGACTGACATTCAGATTGAAAGACAGACAAGTCTGACAGGCTTACAGACATACAGACAGGCAGATAGATGGACAGACTGACTGGCTTACAAACAGACAAACATACAGACAAACATACAGCCAGACTGGCTGACTGACATACAAACAGACATCGAGAAGGACAGACAGACAGACAGACCTATAGGTAGGCTGGTTTCAGGCACTCTAGTGTATGAAACGTAAAGTTATGATTGAAAGAGCGAGTTCTGAGTCCTGATTACTGTCGGGACATTTTTTTCCCCCCTGATGAACCCCCCGAAGCCCTACACCCTTCCTAGTGCACTACAGCCTCCATTTTGGACTCGACCCGCCTCCGGATCAGCAGGGGTCGCTAATGAGCTGCAATGAGCATGAATGGAAAAACACCAGGAAGTCTCTGTCACACACATATCTATTCACACACACACACACACACACACACACATACACACACGCGCGCGTATAAAGGAATGCACAAAGGTTTTTAAAAAGCCAGCGCTCGGCGGCACTTTTGCTGCGGGACAACATTAACGTGCGAATCAGGAAGCGCGAGGAACATGGAGACAGGAAGTGAGATTAGCGTTAGCACAGCGTTAGCACGGGCAGAGAGACTCGGAGCGCGGTGTAACTCTCTCATTTAATCCCGGGTCTAATTTCATTCCTTCAGCCGGAGACACTTAATAAAGCCTCCTGTGGAGTGGAAAGGAAACCTGCGGCTCGATCCACTTTCTGCTGGTCATCAGTCACCAGTCGGTCACTTCCGGTTTGTTAAAGCAGAAGAAGACTTCCTTCAGCCTCAGGTGAGTTCCTGCACTGATCACATTCCGTCTAAAAGACATCACACACACTGCTTCTCATGACATGTCCAGTGTGTTACTGTGTTAATGCTGCAGGGATCTGAAGGAGATTCAGGGACAGAATTGAACCTGTCACTTTGAGACAGACTGGTTTAATTCGAATCCTCAGGTAGGTGGGTGCCAAAACTTTAGAGCTGCAGCTTCATTCAGGCACACTGCTTGTGTGTATATATGTGTGTGTGTGTGTGTGTGTGTGTGTGTGTGATCGCACATCACATTTGTTTAATGCAAAATTTACTTTTAGGCATTCAGATAGCTCTCGTGTGTGTGTGTGTGTGTGTGTGTGTGTGTGTGTGAGTGTGTGTGTGTGTGTGGCGTCACAAACAAAAAACATTCCCAGCTTTTTTGTTGCCGCCCATTTATTTTTCTTTACATAAAGCTTAAACAAGCCAATTAGATTTCCCCTAATGTGACATCATATAAGTATACGCAGGGCCCCTCCTCCAGCTTGTTCCCCAGCTCTGCTGTTGTCTTTAAGGGGGCGTGGCTTAGCAGCAGCTCATCAATAGGCCTTTTCCCCTCAGTCTCCCGAATTTGCCCCCGAATCCGTCTGATCCTGTCGTGTCCGTTAGCATCGGGAAGGAAAATTAGAGCATGTAAAAATAAAAATAAAAAAGGGGGGGCGGGGGGGGAGTATTGGCACCTCCTGACTGAATATTTAATATTAATGCCTCTGTTACTGTAATGACTTTTATTAATGATTCTATTAACGATTTGTAAGTGCTGTTATCGAGTCATTATCGAGCCGTTAACGACTCTTAAGTGTCATCATTCTGTCGTTATTGAGTCATTATCAGTTCTTTAGCTGTTGTTGATTGTTAATTCTTAATGTTTAAGAATTGATAATGACTCGGTAACGACTCAACGATGGCACTTAGGGATCGTTAACGACTCGATAATGACTCAGTAACGGCACTTAAGAATCAGTAACGCGGTTGTACGGTGAAATTTCATTGGAGACGCTGGAGACGTTTTTAAAAACTCATGGAAAAAATTTTTTTATGGAAGGAGTCTCCAGTGTCGGGTAAGTTTTTCCCAACATGGGGAAAGTCTCAGGATGGAAAACTTAGTTTTATCAAACAACGAATGCAAAGAACAGGACCGAACTCATTTTACCGACTCGGTTATTATCGTGTCCAGGTGTTGAGGCTTGAAGTGAGCTCAGTTGTTGATAAACTGCTGTGGAATTCATCTGGACAACATACAGCTGTAGGAACGTAATAACGCTACTTGATCACACGCCGATTCTTTTCTCATATCTGCACAACACACACTGTTTCCTTATTTATTTATTTATTTATTTATGTCCTGAGCATGTTAACAGTTTTTACAAACAGTTTTCTGATTAAAGTTGCGTAAGATGCAGTTGCGTAAGATCCTGGAAACCTGCAGCACAGCTGTGGCAGGAGGGTGAAATTCCAATAAAACAAATGAAAGGAATTTTGAAGAACAACAGTCCCGCCCTCATTCCAGAAACAATAGGATACGGTTGCAAAATACAAAAGGAAGCATCTACAATCAAGTGGGAGTTCTGAGGCGTCATGTTTACCGAGTCGCGCTTTATGTAACAAGGACGCGAGAATAAAGTAACAATGAATCAATTTGACCTTTATTTGAACAAGTGTATAATAATTTTTTTCTTATTATTATTGTATAAAAATGTGGGTTGAGTGGGTGATGAAATATTCACCCATTTTAGTGAAACAACACACACACTGCAGTACCTGTCAAAAGTCTGTCATTATCTTCTACATTCCAGAACAATACTGATTTTTTTTTTTAACTACAAGAACAGTCATTTGTTAACTGTCCTGGAATAGTTCTAGCAAGAACAGTGCGTTTGTGAAACCCGTCAAGCTCCATAATGAAACTGTCTCTCATGAAGACCTTCTCAGGAAAGCGAGACCAAAACTGAGCTCTGCTGCAGAGGAGAAGTTCATTTAGAGTCACCAGCCTCAGAAATCACCAATTAACAACCAGCACCTGAGATTAGAGCCGTTATGAAGCTTTACAGAGCAGAAGCAGCAGATATACATCTCAATATCAACTGTTCAGAGGAGATTCTTGTGTGTTTTGGATAAACGCCTTCAGTTTTGTTTTACAGCGTCGAAAGAAATAAAAATCAGGACAGATCATGGAGTTAGAAAGGGTGTACAAACTTTTGACTGATACCGTATGTGCAGAGATAATTCAGCTACAGTAAGAAACTCTAGTTCTGAGATTGTTTAGGATTAGTTTTGATTGTGTTTTTTTTTTTTTTTTTTTTAATGGGAAGAATTTCAGCCCTGTCTAGGTGGGATTTTCTCAGTGTGATCTGGCAACCCTGGCAATGTGATAATATTATTAATGATGATTATAACGATCGTAATTTTTACTCCGAAATGAAAAGAGTCTCGCAGTTGTTGAGGAATACTTTCCCCTGATCCTGATCATGCTTTACATCACCAGTCAGTCAAGTCAGTAGATGATGGTGTGTGTGTGTGTGTGTGTGTGTCAGCATGTGTGACATGTGTTGAACGTTAGGTGCCGACACCTTTATTTCTCCCGCAAACTAAAAGCTTTTACTGTGCAAACACGGAACTCCTGTGAACCTTTTGTCATCGAAAAAAAGAGTCACCTATTATTGGTTTTTTTTTTTTTTTTTTTCTGCACTGGAAGAAGGTGTGGCCGACGGGGCGGTTAACATCCTGGTACATGATCTCCGTGTCCTCCTTCTGCAGAGCGTCAGTGTGTGTGGAAATAAATGTTCCAAAAGTCTAAGGAGATCAAGTCAAGGTTCAGGTTTCTGTTGTTGTTGTTGTTGGTTTTTTATTCTCAGACCATGTCGTCGTAAAGCGTCCTCGTCAGCGAGTAGAGAGAGAGAGAGAGAGGGGTAAGCTCGACAGAGGAGCGCAACACACTTTTAATTAGGAATTAGAAGCTTGAGTCTGGGTCGTTGCTGTAACAGGGTGTTAGACAGGTGGGTGTGTGGGTGTGTGTGTATGTGTGTGCTTTGAGAATATTTTATTATGTTACTTATGGATATATTTATATACAATATGTCGGGTGTTAAGATGGCATAGACGTCTTCTTCTTGTTCAGGTTAAGGTTTAAGCTTGGACCATTTAGATAGATGTAACAGTCGACCCCTCGCAAAATCACGGAGTCAGTCGTTCGCAAATCTTTCCTTAGAACCTAACTAATAATTGTTCACGGAAACCCCCGCAATTCCGCGGGAAACCGCAAATCTTTGAACGGCAATTTTTCTGTTGCAGTATATATATGTATATATATATATTTTTTTCATGCTTAAAAATCAAACTATTAATGTTAAGTTAGCTATATTTCCACATGAAATATAATATTGTATCAATTATTTAGTACTGTAGAGAGAACACAATGCGACCGTAGAGAAAAAAAAAACGCTGCTTGGGATGATGAATTATTACTGTACTTACTCTACGGTACTGATACGAAAGAAAACCCGCTTGCATGAGTTACAGTACATACAGGGGTAACATCGGTATTTTATATTGTTTTTTTTTTTTTTACGGTTAATGTATATTAAGATGAGTTTGAAATGATGATAAAATATTTTGGGAGCATGTCTGGGGTTTAAACAAACATTTATAGGCATTTTTTTTTTACCACATCCATCCATCCATCCATCCATCCATCCATCTATTTATTTATTTATTTATTTATTTTAAACAATTTGCGGGTGCTCAAGGAATATAACCCCTGCAAATTTCGGGGGTTGACTGTACATAGACAGGGAAAAGGTATCCCAGGTCCTGCTGGCACAAACCATCTTCATAACATGATGCTTCCACCACCACGCTTCACTGCTGGGAGGCATTTCTCCATTGTTAACAATTAGTGCTAAAAAAAGGGGCCAAGGATTATTTTCCCACATCTGTGCGAGTCTCTGCCAGTTCCTTTCCTTTCCGAATTTCACTTTTGTGAATCTCGCGGCCAATCCATGTCCTGTCTCTTCCACCTGAGCTGTGGATCCTCTCCAGCTCTTTCCTGTTGCGTGCGTCTTTTCCCTCTGATCTTCAGTAGTCTAGCCTGACTCTTCATCGAATCGAATGCCCTAGAATCATTTTATGTAAATTTGCACTAATTCCTCGGGACGCTTCACAGTCTAGTAAAATTCAAGCGCGCGACGGCTTCTGCGCGGCGCAGTGTACGTCTCCAGTCGTCCGTAATTGGTTGTCAGCCGCTGAAATAGCCGTGAGGAAATGATTCAGCGATGGCCGGCGTCCTCCAGCCTCATTCGGTGCACGAGCGAGGAAATGAGCTCAGCAGGATTTTTAGCCTCCTGTGCTGAAGACACTTTTATTCAGCTGATCCATGGGCTGGAATTCTCAGGCTATTTTCCAGGAAATTACCTCAACGACCTCCTTTTAGATTTGGTCTGAGGATTTCTGTCACACTTTCCTACCAGTGCGAGTTACAATAAACCGAGTGTCCGCGATCGTCTCAGACGTGCGTCATGATTTATGGCGATGTCAGCGGCGTATTTGTTAGTGTTACTGTTTGTAGACAAACAAATTTTTAGTGCTAGGTGTGTGCACGGATATTCGGTTACTAAGGTGTGTGTTTTCCGTGTGTGTGTATGAGGCGTGGCAGTGATGTGGCTAAATGAAAGTGTATCAGATGGTTTTCTCTTCTTTCGTACACGAAAGTTTCCAAACATGAGAGAGAGATCAATGTTACACCAGAAACGACAGCTCTGATCCATTCTTGGTGGTTTTTCACTCATTTTACACTTTGTATTTATGTGTTTATTTATTCGTTTATTTCTCTAATTTAATTCACTGGTTTAATAAATGTAACAGCATGATTCTTAAAAAAATACATATTGTTTTTAGAGATGAGGGAAAAATGTATATTGTCGTGTATCGTGGTTCTTTCATGCGGTGATTTATGTATCGCCACACATACCGTGGATGCAAGCAGCGATGAGCGGGCCCAAGCACCCTGCGCCACCGCCACCCGATATCAACACCATTAGGACCATTTTAGACAAGGGGAAATTTTCTGTCTAGATCTCTAAAAAGCCCCAGATGCTGAGAAAAGCACCACACTATGATGTCGCTCGATTAGTTAAGTTATTAACCACTTTTTTCGGCATAAGTTAACATTTTTAGGTCACTGATATCTGACATTTTAGAAAACATAGATCTTAGATCTTTTTAGATCGATATTTAGAAATAGTGTTTTCACTGTTGATGTGTGGACGGGCAAAACATAACCCACCCCGCACCCTTTTTGTCGCCCCCCCCAGGCTTCGGATTGGTTAACACGGCTTTACAGTTAGTGTTATATCGCCCCCTGCTGGTTTGTCATGCTTTGACGGCACGCCGTTGTGTTTTGTGGCGAAATAATTATTATAATTGTTTATTTTTGTATTTTGAGAATGAAGGACGGGGACAAGAGGTGCTTAATTTTTTTTGTTTGTTTGTTTGTTTGTTTGTTTGTTAAAAAAACAACAAGTTTTCCCCATTCACGATCAGATTCAACTCTGATAGATTCCTACTTCTATCTATTTCCTACTTCTTCTATTCCTGCTTCTGTCTTTTTTTTTTCCACTTTAAATTTAGCCGTCATTTTATTCGTTATATTGACAGTTTTTTTTCTTTCTTATTTCTAAACATTTTTTCCCTTTTTCATTGTAGTTACATTTCCTTTGATCTTTTACTTCAGGTTTGCCTTCTCTCTGTTTCTCTTAATATAATATTATCGCTTGTTTTCGTACCCCAGGACGTTAATACCTAACTATGAGCTGACTGCTTGCTGTGAGATCAAAGTGTCCTCTGTCCTCACTACGAGATTAGTAAATAATTTCTGCTCTTCCTCTTTCCCACACGTGGCTCGGCTCGCCCCGAAGGCCATGACGTCGACGCGGCTGAAGTACCTGTCTCTGGGCGTGCTGGTGTTCCAGACGACCTCTCTGGTGCTCACCATGCGGTACTCGCGCACTCTGCAGGCCGACGGGCCGCGTTACCTCGCCTCCTCCGCCGTGGTGCTGGCCGAGCTGCTCAAGATCCTCACCTGCGTCTGTCTGGTCTGCAAAGATCACAGTAAGATCACACCTCGGTTTCCTCCGCATCAGCCCGAGCGCTGATCCTGATGTGATGTAAAGTACATGAAAGACGCTTCCCAAAAAAAAAAAAAGAGTCTGTATTGGGTAAAATGGTTCAGGTTTAATCGAATTGATTCTGTCTCTGTCCTTGGCGTGATCAGGTTACAGCGTACGTGCTCTGAGCAGCGTCCTCAGGCAGGAGATCCTCCACAAGCCGGTGGAGACGCTGAAGCTTGCCATCCCCTCAGGAATCTACACGCTGCAGAACAACCTGCTGTACGTAGCGCTGTCCAACCTCGACGCCGCAACGTATCAGGTATCGGGAAGTTCACGCCTTCGTCTGAACATCTGAACATCCACCCATACATTTCTCACTTCACTCATCCATCCGTGTATCTGCTATCCCATCCATCCATCCATCCATCCATCCTTTTATTTATTTATTTCATCTTTTCCATCCAATCTCCCATCTGTTCGTCTATGCCGCTTGTATTTCATCCATCTATTCGTCCTTATTATCTGTCTGCACAGCTTTCATTTCATTCCTCCATCTGTTGGTGTTTCATTTTTCTATTCGCCCAACCGTTTATCTATGCAGCTCATATCCATGGTCCTCATCGTCCATCCATCTTTTACTCTTTCCTCCTGTCTGCACTTCTTGCATTTTATTCAGCCAAACATCCAATGGTTATCCGTCCATCCATTTATAATAATAATATTAATAATTTTTATTTATATAGCGCCTTTCCAGAGCTCAAGGACACTTTACAATGAATAGAAAACGGGGGACAAACAGACATTGAAGTAAAACAAAACACTAGGAGACAGACATACGAATCGAGCTGTAACATTCAGAAAACAGGTAAGTTTTGAGTAGAGATTTAAACGCTGAGATGTTATTAACAGAACGGAGAGAATGTGGTGGAGAATTCCAGAGCTTAGGTGCAATAACACTAAATGATCTGCCCCCCATTGAAGAGAGGCCTCAGGTACCGAGGGACAGCAAGAAGGCCAGAGTCGGAAGAACGTAGTGAGCGAGACGGGATGTAGGGGACAAGCAAGTTGAGGAGATAAGAGGGAGCCAAGCCATTTAAAGATTTAAAAACAAGGAGAAGAATTTACAACTTGATGCGGTAGTTAACTGGGAGCCAGTGGAGATCAAACAAGATTGGGGTTATATGAGTTTTGAATATATTGTAACCTCGAGATGGAGCTGGCAGGTGAACCAGTGAAGAGGACATTACAGAAATCAATGCGTGATGAGACAAACGCATGGACGACAGTTTCAGCATCTTTGGTGCTGATGAAGGGACGCAGTTGGGCAATGCGACGTAGATGGAAGAATGCAGATTTAGTGCCAGATTTAATGTGAGACTGAAAGGAGAGTGTGGAGTCGAAGATTACTCCTAAATTTCTGACAGAAGTTGATGTTTTGACGTGAGAGCCAGCAATCTCGCAGGTGACATTAGTGGAAAGGTTGCTGGTGAGTGCTGGGGTGCCAATGAAAATGATCTGTCTTATCCAAGTTAAGTTTCAAAAAATTTAAGCTAAGCCTTTACGCATGCAGAGATTCTGTCAATTTGGACAGATGGAGTAGGTGTACAGATGGAATAAAGTTGACTGTCGTCGGCATAGAAGTGATAATTAAGACCATGACGTTGAAGGATCAGACCGAGTGGGATTATGTAAATTGTAAATAATAGTGGGCCAAGAGCAGATCCCTGGGGAACACCTCGATTCAAGGGGACAGTGGGTGATCGAAAATCCTTAACAGAAATGGAAAACTGTCGATCCGAAAGATGGGAATAAAACCAAGAAAGAGCAGTGCCAGAAATGCCCAGACAAGAGAGACGAGGAATAAGTAAATCGTGGGAGACGGTATCGAAGGCAGAGCTGAGCATCTTCTCGTTCCATTCATCCACTCAGCTGCTCAGCATTCCGCACATTCGGATTCATTCTGTCCATTAAACTGTCCACACATTTCTCATCTCTTTCATCCATCTATTTGCTCATGCGGTATCTCCATCCATCCATCCATCCATCCACTCATTCACCCACTGATCTATAATTTTTCATGTCTACTTAAAAAAAGGTTCATCTGCTGTTTATCTACTAGATTTTGATCCATCCATCCATCCATCCAAAGCTTTACATTTATTTAAAAATGTATCACGTCATTCATCCATCTATCCATCTGTACACATCTTGCTGCGCATCTCGCATCTCATTATTCCATCAATCCTCCCATCCATCCCTCCGTCTATACATTTGTCTTAAAATGTATCATTTCATTCATTTATTCCCCCTTTCATCTACCTACACACTACCTACGTCTCTCATGTTATCCATGATTTATTTATTTTTTGTTCAGTCACCCATCCATCTGTCTATACATTTATCATTTCATTAATCGATCTGTTCATCCATCCAGTCATCCACCTACACGTAGATGGACGGGTTGATGGACGAGCCTGTTTCATTCTTCCATTAATGTATGAATCGGTTTATCCATCCATTTTTATAAGTATAGAATAATTCATCTCGCATTTTCACCCATCCATCCAAATCCAGTTCATAATTCTGTAAATCTTTTTCCATTAACGTGCACATCGTGACCTAGGCCTTATTTAAAGTAATAAAAAAAACAAAAAAACAACAACAAAACGCTTAGTTTCATGATGCGTCCTGGCAGTAATGTTCGCTCCGTACGTGGGCGTTTTCTCCTTGAGGACCAGCTGCGCTCTCCTTTTCACCCGCCGCGCGACAGCATCTTAATTACCCTCGAAGGAACCCGCGATTAAAGCGTAGAGGAGGAGCCGTCTACATGGCATATGTATAATGTCTGGCACTTGTCCAGGGCTGCGATTAAAATGTTGCGTGTGAAAACAGGAAATCTGCACTGTGTAAACAGTCGCCTTATTACGGTCATTAAAATAAATAAATATTTATTACCGTACACATATCATCGTTCCGTCATTATCATTAGCAGTAATGTCGCGCAGGAGGCGGGGCTTCCGCAATTAGTCCTGAACAAACCTTTAGAAAATGTTCTAATCGTATTATTCCGATCTTGATGTATATAATACAGCATGAGGGGTTGTCAATAAAAGCCGAGGTACAAAGCAATAAAACACCCTGTGTCATGCGGTTACAGGAAAATAATCATTAAAGAGGCGGTATGATGAAACAGAGTTGATTAATTTTCCACACCCGCACTTTCTGAAGTGTTTCATTCCTTAATTTCCTTAGCAATTAGCCAGTGATTTATTTTTTTACGTGACGTTTTGTCTCTCTCTCTTTCCCCCCCCCCCAGTTGCATTTAAAGTCATGTAGTATCCTTAAATCACTTTGCTCTCTCTGTTGTCCTGTTTGTCCCCCCCCCCCGCTCACTTCTACACTGACACGTTTCTAGGTGACCTACCAGCTGAAGATTCTGACCACCGCGCTTTTTTCCGTCTCCATGTTGGGGCGCAGGCTCGGGCTCTATCAGTGGCTCTCTCTCATCATCCTGATGACCGGAGTCGCTCTCGTGCAGGTACTCGCACAGAAATCACAAAAATTACAAGAATCTTTCACAATCAGTGATTGTTTTTGTAGTAATGCTGAATTTAAGTTGATTTATTATAATTGTTTTTATAAAGGGTTTGTTTTTCTACATTTGAAGCCAGGATTATAAACTCCTTTCCATCATAATGACTGTCGGGCCGATAGCTGGCCTGATTTGGTTCCACACTGGAACTTTGGATTGCGAGTGTTTTGCAAGATGAGCAAAATTCGAAAACGAATCATAACTTGATAAACAAGCACTACGTGTACGTTTTGTCTGCTGGGCGTCACGTGATCACAGCTGAGCCAACGGTTCTTCCCTTTCTCTCTCTCTTTTGCGCTGCGGGATTGTGGGTAATCATCTCCCATGCTCGGTCTCGGTGCGCGTGCGTCACTCGTATATTCAACATCTGTGCGCTCATGTTCTGTTTATTATAACATTGTGACCATTTTTATTGTTTTGTGTCCACGACAATGTGACGTCACATTTCCGCGAAATCCTCGAAAGGAGGCAAAAGCAAGCGTCTCCAGAGAGGTTCCTTGTTAAAGTCACGCAGCGCAAAAAAAAAAAGAAGAAAATTCCAATGAACCAGACAGCGGTCATTCCGTTAATGTGTGCGTGTGTCCTCCTCCTCCTCCTCCTTCTCCTTCTTCTTTCCCTCGTCTTCAAACCAGTAACGATTGTTTACAAAGGTAAATTTCAGGTTAATTTGTTTTATTTTTATTTTATATCAGTTATTTTTATATGAATAGTTTTGGGTTGTGGAACGAATCCTCTGAGTTTCCATTATTTCTTACAGGCAGATCCGGTTTGATATACGAGTGCTGTGATAAACAAGCACACTTCCGCGACCAAGTATGTTTGCAATCCAAGGTTTAACTGTACTGTACATTTTTTATTACCAGAGCAGACGTTCACTGTCAAATCAGGGAGAGTGACATGTTTGGAATCAGTGAAAATACAGTGGCTCAGTGGCTACGGCTGTGTGTTATTGATCAGAAGGTCAGCGGTTCAAGGTTGAGCCCCTGAGCAAGGAGCTTGACCTCTGACCCCAGCTTTCTACTGTAACAATCAGGGACACGCAAAGCGGAAAATAAATAATAAGTGTTACAAATAAATCCTTCTTCTTGTTGTTTTATTGCATTCATTTTTTATTGTGTGTGTGTGTGTGTGTGTGTGTGTGTGTGTGTGTGTGTGTGTGTGTTGCACAGTGGCCCACAGACTCTCCAGGTTCCCCTGAGAAGCAGCAGCAGCCCATCACAGGGTCTCCGTTCGTGGGTTTGGTGGCCGTCTTGGTGGCGTGCTGCTCCAGCGGCTTCGCTGGCGTTTACTTTGAGAAAATCCTCAAGGAGACGAAGCAGAGTGTGTGGGTCAGAAACATCCAGCTCGGTCAGTACCTGTGTGTGTGTGTGTGTGTGTGTATGTGTGTGTGTGTGTGTGTGTGTGTGTGTGTGTGTGTTCTTATTATGAGGGATGTTTGAGCCAATTCGGGACTTGCGATGAAATTTCTGGAGAATGAAGGCGTAAAACAGGCCATTGAAATTTACAGAAGACATTTCCACATGTTGAAGGAGTTCCTGAGAGGCCGGCGTTTCACTCTGATCTTGGCTGCAGCGTACTGAGAAAACATTTTACCTTGATGGTATCAAAGCACTAGTGAGAAATAAGGCAAGTTTTGACTTCATTCTGCGCAGCCAGAAGTCCCGGTTTGATTTGAACACCCCTTTTCCAGTCAATCTGCGTCTGAATTTCATGAAATCTTACTCCACCTTTTTATTTTCATTTTGTTTAATGAAAAACAAAACAAAGCAAAGCAAAACATGAGATTATTTCCGTCCTTGACGTCCTAAAATTTTGTCTAAAAATTTATTTATTTTTTTCCCCAGTTGGTTACATAACTTGATGTGTCTATTGCAATTGATTTTAATTGTTTAATTTTGTGTTTAAAACCGAAACTGCATCTTTTATGAAAATGTTTTATACCAGTAAGTGTGTTTTTCTTCACCGCGCTTGTCCTTCTCCAAACAAAGGGTCCAGTCATTACGGCGGAGACGTGATGATTGTGTGTTTGTCAGGAGGAATGTTGTCTTTCGTGCTCGAGACGTCGTCCAATGCGGTGTTGGCAGCTCCGCTTTAACAGAGCGCGAGATTCACGGCTTCTTCTGCGCAGTAGACCGACAACTTTTTTTTTATACCTTCACACACCCTTCGTTACAGCGGGGCGATGACACGTTATTCCAGTTTTTTCCCTCCCACATCATTGCATATTGATCATCATTACAGTATAGTTCGAGGGTTTTTTGTTTGTTTACCCAGATCATGCATCGTTGAACAATTCATCTTTAAATGTAAAGAATCTAAAAAAAAAAAAACACTTAACGAATTTTGATGGGGTTTTCACTGGTGCATTTGGCCGAGCTCGAGGTAAAATCTCGGCTTTGTGTTATCACAATTAGAAGACACGCTGATTTGAAATTCAAATGGAAAATACCCTTATATCAAAAAACAAATCAAAGCGCTAGTTCATCTCAAATTTCAACAGATGGCGCTGTAAAATTTTTAAAACTTGCTTGAGTGTGTGATTTTAAATTCCATGCGATCGAAGTTGCAGGCACATCTAGTGCGTGTGTGTGTGTGTATATATAGACATATTGAACTTTTTACTTTTTAAAAGCATCAAGCGCTACAAAGAAACCGGCTGACATGCGGACCGTCCCAGGAAAGGAAGACCGAGAGTCGCCTCTGCTGCGGAGGAGAAGTTCATCCCAGTCACCAGCCTCAGAAATCGCAGGTTAACAGCAGCTCAGATCAGAGAGCAGGTCGATGCCACACAGAGTTCTAGCAGCAGACGCATCTCTAGAACAACTGTTAAGAGGAGACTGTGTGAATCAGGCCTTCATGCTAGAACATCTGCTAGGAAACCACTGCTAAGGACAGGCAACAAGCAGAAGAGACGCGTTTGGGCTGAAGAACACAAGAAAGAACACAAGAAAGAAAACTCGCTGAATGAGAAGGGGTGTCCAAACTTTTGCTCTGTACTGTATAAGTGTGTGTTAGTATAAACTTGGAGTGAGTTGAATTAGGAGCTGGAAATCACCGGACTCGTATTAAGATTCACTGATTCAGTGCGTGTGTGTGTGTGTGTGTGTGCGCGCGCTAAAGGTCTGTTCGGTCTGGTTTTTGGCCTGTTTGGGATGCTGCTGTATGATGGAGAGAGAGTGAAGGAGCACGGGATGCTCCAGGGCTACAACTCCATCACCTGGACTGTGGTGTCCTTACAGGTGAGATTTAAACACACACACACCCACTAATTACACAACTACACCCTTCGTATTGTCTTAAAACTAGTCCCTTTGACTGTGTGCACAACAGCAGCCATGTGGTTCAATTCCAGTGTTTTTGGTCAGATCGGATTCGTGTCACGACGGCGCGCGTTTATCCGACTCTAAAACTGTACAGCCGTACGTCTTTGCTCGCTGCATCACATCAGATTTCGTTCATTTCGAACAACGTATTAAATTGCAGCAGAAATCTGAATGGATTTGGGGTTTTCATGAGCTGCACTCAATTATGACAAATCACGACTTGAACTATCTTCCCTCGCATGTAATGAGTCTCTCTCTCTTATATTAGTTTCACCTTTTAAGTTTTACATCCTCTGGATTCGCCGAGGATTTAGCTCTGTTTGTCTTTACTCTCCTTCACTTCTACAGCTGAGTGATTTCTAACCCTGTGATTTGTTTAAAGTGTCGAATCCTCGGATCTCCAGCAATAACAAACCTGATTACGTGTTACTCTTTACATTTATTATTCCTTTTGTGTTGACTTTTTTCCTCTCTCAGGCATTGGGAGGTCTGGTCATAGCTGCTGTCATTAAATACGCAGATAACATCCTGAAAGGTTTCGCTACGTCGCTGTCCATCATCCTGTCGACGCTCATCTCCTACTTCTGGCTGCAGGACTTCGAGCCGACGAGGTAGAGATCCGAGTCCAGGTTTAACCCAAAGTCCCGTTAAACTCAGGACCAAATAGTAGGTCACGTTAAATAAAATGACCTGACTAGTGCAGAGACAGTAATATAGGGTGTGTTGATATGATGAGAGTGTATAGATGCAGTAGGTTGTTAGTTGATACTTTTAGCTGTGCAGCACCGCCAAGTGTATGGTGCTTTTTTTTTTTCTTCTTTTTTTTTCCTTTTTTTTTTTTAGCGATGGTTTTAACAGTTTATTGAAGTTATTTATAGTGGAGCCTTGGATTACGAGCATAATTCGTTCCGGAACTGGGCTCGTCGTCCAAAACGCTTGTAAACCAAATCGTCATTTCCCATAAGAAATAATGAAAACTCTAATTATTCGTTCCACAGCCCCAAAAAATAAATACGTAAAAATAATTAATACAACCTATAAAAATGAAAATAAAACAAATTAATCTGCACTTTACCTTTAAAAAAATTTTTTTTAAAAAGTACAAATAAATCCTGACAGATAAGTGATTCCGGGGAGGGGGGGGGAAGGTGAGAGAGTGACGCTCGGTGTCAAAATAAGAGTCGCATGTGTGACACATGATACTCGGCGCTCGTAAACTAACACTTGCTCGGTTTCCGAATAAAAATTTATTAAAAATCTTTGCTCGGTTTGCGGAACAATCGTAAACCACGTTACTCGCAATCCGAGGTTCCACTGTATTATGAAAATTCATAACGCTGAACTTAACAGGCAGTGTTTTTGAAATTACACAAAGCAACAACAATAAATTCACTATTATGGATTATAATGTCTGTCTAAGGTTGAACCGCTAAGCCGTACTGTTCCGCGTACTGTTCCTCGGTGTCTCATGTAGCGTCTTCTTCCTGGGAGCCGTGCTGGTCATAGTCGCGACGTTCCTGTACGGCTACGAAGCCAAACCCGCTTCCAACCCGAGCCGAGCGTGATGGGAAGCCTGGGACAGCAGAGAGCGGACCGAGGTCCCGGATGAAGCTGAAGAGACGAAGGGAGACGGAGGAGCGAAACGAGGAAGGAAGTGTGACGGAGATGTCTGATGTGGCTCGTTAATTGAGCGGGAGAGTGTACTCATCTGTGAAATCAGAAGCGGAGCGCAGTGGTGAACCGAACGAACCCGAACCATCACTGAACTCTCTGAGGAAACCTCAAAAAAAAAAAAAAAACTGTTTTACGCCATGAATCAAATACTTGAGGAAAGTCTTGGGGTGCCATTCAGATCTCTGAGTGTGTGTGTGTGTGTGTGTGTCTGAGAGAGAGAGATGATCTGAACTATGAGATAATAATATAAGATTGTGTGTGTGTGTGTGAGAGAGAGAGAGAGATTATAGCCATGTGGATCGTTTCACCCACGAACAAACTGCAGACACTGAAAATGCAATGATTAATAATCTGCTCAAACTTGAAGTAAAATTCATATTAAATCATTTTTTCTAAGTATGGAGTGTGTGTTTACTGTGTGTGTGTGTGTGCGTGCGTGTGTGTGTGCTAATTGAAGCAAAATATTAAGAAAAAGCTAAGTAGTGATGATTAAAATATTTGCAATAATAAAACGTAAATAATTTAATAAAATAAAAAAAATTCGAATGACATCATTTGTTTCCACGGCGATCAGCCCGAGATGTTCTGGATGTCTGAACCGTGCTAACAAATAACACAAGCTTGTAGCCATGGGTGTAGTGTAGTCTGTCATCTCCTTAACAAGCGTAGCTGTGTATACAGTACATGGAGTGTTCAAGTCAAACTGGGACTTTTCGTTTTCTCTTAGAACGCAGCACATTTTATTGTTTTATATAAGAACACTGTATCTCTCTATATAATCCCCTGCTACACTAATGCACTTGTCCCAGTGTTTCACTAGTGCTTGGATACCAACAAGGTAGGAAGTTTTCTCAGTACGCCTGAGCCGTGAAAAAAACGTTTTTAATCCCTTTTTTCCCCCTACAATAAATAAATAAATAAATAAATAAAACTGAACTAATTTCATGATTCACACACTATTAGACTCTTTTCTTTTGACCAAGGAAACGGCTCGAGTTTGAAAATATTCTAACCTCATGACACATTGAAATCCTAGGCTTTAATGCATCTAATCATCTCAGAAACTTTTCTAGCTACAGTAATAAAGTTCTCAGCAGAATTATTCTGACCCTGTTTTTTTTTTTTTTTTTTCAGCTTCAGCTTCAGGGCCCGTATTCACAAAGCTTCTTAGAATTCTCTCAGAGAGCTCCTATCTTAGCTTTAAAAGTCCTAGCTGGGAGTCCTAGACTAAAAGTGATTTAGGAAACTTCTCAGAGCAACGCTGAGTAAGGAAAATACAAAAACTTTTATCTTAGTGAGGGGGCGTGGTCGACCCCGTTGCTAGGGATGATGCAGCAATTCACGGACTGTGATTGGTTGATAAAAAAAATAACCTCTGACCTCTGTAAAGGTCTTGAAATGAGCTCTTTGTGAAAACACATGATAATAGAACCAACAGTGAAATCATCATTTTTGTATATGAAGACATTGTATGATCATGAGTACAGGTTACTTTATGCAAAGTTTCTAGGCTTAATGTCTTAAAGGTAATTAAACAGCTGAATGTTGAAAATGTGTCGACTATTGAAGCAACCAATTTCCACACAGTAGTTACTAATATTTAAGTTCTTACATTTACATCCATTTTAGATTGATGGGAGCAAAATGTTTCTGCTTTTACCAGTTTACATGGTTACAGGACAGTCTGTTTAAGTTGCACTTTTGGGTGGTCTGTAGCCAACAATCCAAGAGAGATGGAAGGAAGTAAAACAACAAGAAAACCAAATTGGACAGAAACGCAGTGTTTACTTTTAGCTTTGCGTCCAGTGTTTGGAGAATATTTCTTCCTTCCGCCATTTTGTCCTCTGCTATAGAAACTCTTAAGCCTCTTAAAAGTCCTCCTCTCTACTCCTTAAAAAGTCCTCCTTAGGAGCTGTTTTTAGGGCTAAGATGTTTTGTGAATAATTTTTTATCTTTACTAAGATTTAATCCTAAATGTAAGGAGAAATTCTAAGAAAATTCTAAGAAAATACTAAGGAAATTCTAAGGAAATTCTTAGGAAATTCTAAGAAAAATCTCAGGAAATTATAAGAAAAATCTAAGAAAAATATAAGGAAATTCTAAGAAAATTCTAAGAAAAATCTAAGGAAATTCTAAGAAAAATCTAAGGAAATTCTAAGAAAAATCTCAGGAAATTCTAAGAAAAATCTAAGAAAAATATAAGGAAATTCTAAAAAAAAAAAAATCTAAGGAAATTCTAAGAAAATACTAAGGAAATTCTAAGAAAATTCTAAGGAAATTCTTAGGAAATTCTAAGAAAAATCTAAGGAAATTCTAAGAAAAATCTAAGGAAATTCTAAGGAAATTCTTAGGAAATTCTAAGTCACTTTTAAGTCTAAATTTCGTCACTAGGAGCAACTTTTAGGCTTAAGAAGCTTTGTGAATACGGGCGAAGGAGTCTCGTGCCTCTGGCTCAGACAGAAGGTATTCTCGATGGTATGGAAACCAAACTTTTGCTTTCGTGACAAAACTCCTTACAGAATATTGTTACTGTTAAAAAAAAAAAAAAAATTAAACTAACCGTACTTTGGCTCCACCGCATCACCACATCATTACTTATTTTCCGGTTACAATGTGTGTAATTCATTATGCACTTCATTTGATCCTTGCTTAAAACTTAATTAACTTTGTAACTCTACCAGTAAACATCAAAGAGACCACAGTAGGCAGGGTTTCATTTCAATCATTTTTTGTTGTTGTTTATTTCATATAAACACTCGCTCCTGAAGATGTTCACCTCAAAGTGCTTCAAGAGTGCAGAGGAAACAATGACGCTGTTCACGGTGACATTGTAAACAGTCCGTACGGAAAACCATGAGCAAAGCTCACAGATTTCAGCCCTGTAATGGATCTTTCTGATGTGTGGATGTGACGGCACGAGTGACTCTTCTCTCTCTCTCTCTCTCTCTCTCTTTCATTCTTCCTTATGTTCTTTGTTTTTCTCCCTCACAATCCTGACGTACTTCTTTTTATCTGTAGTTGTTTATTAAATGTTTATTAGGTCGCGTTCTCTTACAGTATATCCCTTATATCTGATAACACTTTTCAGGTTTTTTCTTTTTTCTTTTTTATAAACCGTGCATGTGTGCAGAGTTGCTTGAAAGACTGAATAAACCTTTATTTTCACTTCCTGTCTGTCTAAAGCTCAAACACCTTCATCTGATATTTGCAGGATTGGAAATCAAAAAGGAGCTCAGATTAAATCCACTTAAACCTTTACACCTTCATCAGCTTACTTTTATGCTGTGTGTGTTTGTGTGTGTTTAGAATTGTTTTTATTTGCAACTTTTGAAGGACAAAATCTCCAGCAAAAAAAAAAAAAAAAAAACTCAAAAACCAAAAATGTAAATAATGTCATGAATTGCTTTGGTTTTAAGATAGTTATGGATAAAAAATATATTTGGTCGAGTCTTACACAGTGACCCTGTAAATCTGTATCTTTATGTGTTTCAGTGCTCTAAATATCTTTATCTAGATTTGCATTTTAAGCACTTTTGGAAAAACCCTGACCCTAAAGCATTAGAGATACAGGAGAACTAGAGGGGATCTAGAAATACTGAGAGCAGACGGCCAAAACATGGTGTCGGTGCTAAAAAATGTGAAAAAAGTGAATTTTTCAGACAGGATCATATAACACCATTTGTTTCATACTGTACCACTTAATGCTTCGTATCTCCTGATCCATGCTTAGTTTTTTGTAAATTCCACATGAGAAGACAAAAACCTGAAAAAGTGTATTATTCTAAAATGCTAAATTGTAAAGATATTGCAACATGAATTTCACAAGGTTACGGACACTACAGATTCTTTTGCTTTTTAAGCTTTTACCAAAAAAGAATTGAAGCAACAATTTTACATATGCTTTTAGAAGCTTCCATCAATTTACTATCAATACTCATAAAGAAATATGAATAATTTGCATTTTTAATGATTATTGGTGCAAGTGAGACAGTACAACGCTGAAAAATGTCCATTTTTGGGGCAAATATAAAATCATCTCTCCAAAACACCTGAAGTTGGCAATTTTTAGGGAACCGTGATTGGTCACTTGCATGTTGCATAAACTTCAGAAGTAGCTTTTTTGGCACACACACATTCTCTGTATTATATGTATAACATATATATATATATTTTTTTTTTTTATCTGCACCAGTACTGTGTTTCGGCCGATAGTTCCTCAACATCAGCTACATCATCTACATCACTGTTTTCTGTCTTTCCCATAGTAACGACACGGTTAAGAGTTCTGTGTGTCCCTGCGTAACAGGCGTAGTTAGTTCTATTACCCCCAAAAAAGATGTAGCCTAATTTAAACCATGTTAACCCTGAGCAGGCTCGCTCGCTCATGTCCAACTTTTCTTCCGTATCCATCAGGATGTCAGTTCTGAGAAAAGCCCCAAAGGAATACATTTTGTATTTCACCCATGAACTCCGAGCTAAGCCGACTCGGTGTGTGCTTTCAGTGAGCTTGTACCGTCCCCACCGTTGGAGCAGATGTGGAGGTTACACGAACACCATCAGAACTTGATGAACTTCAGAACACCAAGCGTGGACGAACTGAGTGTTGAGGTGCTAACCGTGCACATTTACATTGCTCACTAAACGCAGTCTCCCTGATTCACTGCCATTTCTCACTGAACATGTGTTGAACTGAGTTGTCTTTAAAACCCACCTTCTCGCTCGGAAATTGGCTCTGGAACCGTAATGATCGAAGACGCAACCGATTTCTTGCAGCCAATCAGAACACAGGTTAACAAAGGCCATTTTTACATCTTCTTGAAATTCTGATTGATGGAATGAACGACGATGAGGCCTCATGATCAGACTTAATCTCAGCTGAGACTTCAGTTCATCGTCTTTGACGCGCTTTAGCTTTAGCATTGAGCGTGTCTGTACGCCTGATCTGCACGCTGTATCAGATGTCCGTGTGTTCGCGGCTAAAAGTTTAAGTTTGCTGATGTTTAAACCTCACACGCATCACGTCTCAACACAGCACACCGATCCTGGTCACACGCGGACACTACACTACACTACACTACGTCAAGTGCTGGAATAAAGGCGCCGTGTATCCGATTTGGTCGTGTTGTGGACGTTGCCGAATTTTAAAGCACACGGTTGTTGTTCTATAAAATCCTTGCATTATGTTTTCCTGACAGCGCGGGATCTCAAGACCGAGTTTAAAGGATTCATGTTGAACTGTACATGAGCAGCGGATGAACCGATCCAAACAGGGTCAAGGTCACAGCAAAGTCAAATGTTTGAAATAGTTTTTTTGTTTACACAGATTTTTCTTGATGTCTAGGGATTTCAGACATGCACAATAACAAGACGGACTAGCCTTGAGAAAGATTTTATAAGCCGAAAAATAAGCTGATGTTTAACTTTATGTAGTATTTGTGTATTAGAGGATAAGAATAACCCAAACATGTAATATTTCTTAACATTTTCTCTCATTACATATTTTTCGAGGGAAAAAAAAAAGGTTTCGTTTTTAATGCCACGTCATTTTGCAAATTTTGAGCATACACAGTATGTAAGGATTTAAAGCTTCAAATGAGTAAAAAAAAATATATATATACACATAGTAATAACCTTCGATTTTTCTGATTTCTTGCTTGTTGTTGTATAAAGAGAAATACTCGAGAAACCTGAACACATTCAAGACATTAAAGTGATTTTCTCCTGCATTGTGGAAGAAACTGGTTTTAGGTTTGACTTGTTTTGCTGGAGGTTTTGTTTTTGAAATACCTTACACACCGTAGTGATCAAGTTCACCAAGATGTATGCATCAACCCCCCCAACATCCCCCCCCACCCCTCCCCATCCCCGCGTTCAGTCTGAGAGACACGCCCCGCTCGCGGCACTCGACCCGGAACATGGCTAAAGTACTATATTAATTATGTTAATGTGCTAAGGTTTAGGATTAGCGTCATTTTGCTCAGGATATATATATATATTACAGTAGTAAGATGCTTTCATGTAAATGTGCAAAATCTTTGAATATGGTGAATGTTGTGAAGATCCATTTAAACAGAAATCTCGATTACCTGCAGGTGTGATGAAGTAGGCTAGCTGCTGCAAAACTGCTTTTTTTTTTTTCCTTTTCTTTTTTTTCTTACTAAATGTGTTTAAGTATCGTTTCATGTCTTTTAGCACACACAGTGAGTGTTTATCATCTTCATGCTACAGAATGTTCTTTATGACGTGCGGTGTTCAAGTCAAACCGGGACTTGTGATGAAATTTATGGTGACCATTTCCCTATGTTCGTTAAATGAGTTCCTGGGAGGCCGGCGTTTCAAATGAACATTTGAGAAAACTTTCTACTCCGATAATGAAGCGCTGCCGAAACCCTGGGATGAGTGTGTTAGTGTAGCAGAGGATTATATAGAGGAAATAAAGGGAGTTTTTTTTAATGTGTTCTGTTATTCAGCGCAAACAAAAGTCCCGGTTTGACTTGAACGACCCCTCGTATTTGTGTTTTCGTGACGTTTTCCTTGTGCACTTGTGACCTGGTTAATGCTAAGCTTTATATAATTTATTTATTTATCTATCTATCTATCTATTTATTTATTTATTTATTTGTTTAAAATGTATATCAGATACACTACAGAATGCAAAAGTCTGTTTTTAAAATTGGTTAAAAAGGAAATGTCCGAATGCGCCCGTTGGGTGTGCAAACTTTTGCACTCGTCCTTATTTTATAATTTTATTAAAAATGTGTCAGTAATTCCACATGCAGAGGAGGGCAATTAAAACGTCCGTTATTGTAATGTTTTCCTACTCATCTTCTTGTTGCTGCACGCGTTTAAATCATGAATTTAAATGAAAGTTTTTTTATGTATAATATTTCTAAAAGCTCAATTTAAAGTTTTCCTATTTCCGTGTGTGTGTGTGTGTGTGTGTGTGTGTGTGTTAATGCATCCTCGGGAATGCATGTTTTTGTCAAACTTCCAACTCCCTCTGTTTCACTCCCCTTTTTCTCCCCGTGTTAATGTAAATACAGAGCCACGCCCTTCCAGCAGAGCAACAAGTCGGGGGAGGGGATCTACTTATATGAGGTCACATTAGAGGCAAAATCTAATTGGATTGTTTACGCCTGGGTCAATATAAAAAAATGGACAAAAAAAGCCAGAATTTTTTCTACATTTTCTTGTTTGCACACACACACACACACACACACACACACACACACACACACACACACATACTGGAGACCCATATGTAGAATCTCTAAAAACAAAAAACGAACAAACAAAAAACATTTTTGCATACAAAACCCCCTCTCAGTGTGGATCTGTGAGTGTTTGTGCACACATCCATTTGTGAACGTGTGTGTGTGTGTGTGTGTGTGAGTGTAGGAATGGTTCTTGTCTCACTAATGAGCAGCACTGGGATTCGCTGTTTGTATTCGCGCTCTCTCAGGTGACAGAGGTCGAGCACTGCCTTTTGTTCCCCGTCTCTCGTGCTCTTGAATAAATACCGACGCATCACGCTTTCCTTTCTAGGCGTAAATTATTCTACACGGACTCTTACTCCTGGGTTTTGAGGAACTGAACACTGAACTCTGACCTGGAAAATGGTTTTGAAGTTGTTTGTGCTCTGATGGATGTTTTACACCAACGGATTGCTGGTAGCCAATTAGAAAATAAATAAATAAAAAAGATCTCGTTCAAAAGCCTGAGAAATAACCTGAAATCTTTCTTTTGTGAAACTGGGGACGTTTGAAAGCTTTCTGGGGAGCGGAATCAGAGCTGTCAGCCCCTGAAGAGGAATAACGTGCATGTACAGTACATTTGTCTCAAGTCCTTTATGTTAAACGTGAAATGCTTTGACCCCCCCCCCCTTTCAGTATAGTTGTGTAAACGGCCAAAACATGGTGTTGGTGCTAAAAAGTGTCTCACCTACTTTAGGTGAAAAAGTGAATTTTCTGATAAGATCATATAACACCATTTATCATAATACAGTGGAACCTCGGATTGCGAGTAACCTGGTTTACGAGTGTTCCGCAAACCGAGCAAAGATTTTGAATACATTTTTCATCGGAAAGCGAGCAAGTGTTAGTTTACGAGCGCCGAGTATCATGTATCACGCATGAGACTCTTATTTTGACACCGAGCGGCAAGTGATCGCAACTGAGCCAATGATTTTTCTCTCTCTTGCGCTGCAGGAATTATGGGTAATCGTCTCCCCTGCTGCTCTTAGTGCTCGTCTCTTACTGGTATAATCAACATCTCCGTCTCTCTTCTGTGTGTGCGCGCATAATTTGACACTTTACTCATGTGTACTTTGTGGGCGCGTGCATAATTTGACACCGACACACACACACACACACACACATACAAATACACGGCGCCTGCGCGCACAAACAGAAACACTTATCTGTCTGGATTTATTTTTACTTTTTTAAAATGTTAAGTGCAGGTTAATTTGTTTTATTTTTACTTTATATATTGTATTAATTATTTTTATGTATTTATTGTTTTCGGCTGTAGAACGAATAATTAGAGTTTTCATTATTTCTTATGGGAAAAGTCTATTTGGTTTACGAGTGTTTTTAGAATACAAGCCCGCTTCCGGAACGAATTATGCTCGTAATCCAAGGTTCCACTGTACTTAATGCTGCTTATCTACCGATTCATCCATCTTTGTTGTTTTTTTTTTGTAAATATGAATACACATTAATATTTTTACTTAGAATAAAAAGAGACACATTTGCTAAATACAATTTCATGTCCTTTTAGAGTCTGTAAATGTTTTAATTTCAAATCTTTCAATGATCTTAACTGTCATTCAGAGGAAACTTGGCCAGTTTAGATTTCACATGGAAAGATATAAACCTGAAAAAGTGTATTATTCTAAAATGCAAAATTGAATTTGACATGGTTACGGACACTACAGATTTTTTGCTTTTTAAGCTTTAACCAAAAAACAATTGAAGCAACCATTTTTAAGCAGCAAAATTGCTTCTAGAAGCTAACACCAATTTTCGTAAACAAATATGGCTAATTAGCATTTTAAATTATTACTGTTCGAAGCGAGACAGTGTAACACTGAAGAAAAACTGTAACATATGAAGTCATCTGTCCAAAATGGCTGAAGTTATCAACTTGAGATTTTTAGGGATCGGTCACTTCCATGTTGCATAAACTTCAGACGTAGCTTCGTTGGAACACACAATTTCAGTATTATATGTATAACATAAAACAAATAAAATCAGCACCAGTACTGTGTTTTGGCCCAAAGTTATTAAATTCCCAGCCAACACCCGAACCCCAGCCACTGGATACAGCGCCGGTCCCAAACGTGGACAAAATGGGACGTTTATCTCAGGAAGGGCATCCGGCATAAAACCTGTGCCAATTTGTTGTATAACAACATACTTCTATAAAGTCAGCTACGTGGAACATACATTGATCGATTTTAATTCGCATAAATGAGCTTAAAACTTCTCCGTTTTCCTTTCTAGGGTTCCATCAGGGGTGCTACATCAGGACATACTGTACTGCTGGCAAGAAAATCGAGTCGAGAAGCGGCGAAAACTTCCCTTACGCGAGTGATGATAGGAAGTGGGCGGGTCAGACCTTGACCTTTGCGGCTGTCAATCATGCCAGATCTTTGTATCTATTGCTGTTTCAGCGGGAAGGTTGTCAGGTCCGCGTAATTTCATCAGGAACTTTATCAGCATGCTAAAATACAAGGATGAAAAACTTTCAACCATGATTCAGTGATCTAAGAAGGAAACAGCGCTTTAACCATGTATATGTGTGTGAGTGTGTGTGTGTGTGTGTGTGTGTGTGTGTATGTCAGTGCTGTGAGGAAAAACATGTAGATATAAAAGTCGTACTTTTTTTTTTTTTTTTGTCCGGAAACTCGCACAGCCGAGGAGGTAACTGCTCATGTGAACTGTCTTAAAAAGGTTTTGCTGGTTTTCCTGAACAGCACCGAAACTGTATCGAAAGAGAGAAGTATAGCGTTTTCCGCTCAGTTGTGATGTACTGTATATATATATATATATATATATATATATATATTTATAATATAATATAATACTCGATTTTTTACTAGATGAAAGGAAGTAGGCTATGACTTGCGTGTCAGGTTCTTAAACACCATCCTGTATTCTTTTCATCTCTGTTTCTTCTCAACTTATAATCATTTTAAACCACGGACGGTTCTGAAAAATGTGTTCTAATACAAATCATCAACAGTGAGAACCAAACCTCAAAGCAAAACTTTTTCTTCCTCTCTCCAACTTCTACATTACTGTAGGTATCACATTCCCGTTCGGTCTCTGGTGCTCCAGCTGTGAGCTGGTTTTAAGGCGGATCGCTGGTCCGTACACTGCGTCCCCGTGCCTCGTTGGCGTCCTCCGTCCAGTTAAAGGCAGTAGTGTGGAATTAAGGCAAGTGGTCCTGTCTGTGGTTCTAGAAAGTTTGGCCCCAGAACACTGAAATGGTCACCACACTACGAACTACGATGGATGGACAAGCTTTGCTTTTGGAATTTTTGCATTTACATTTTTTTTTTTTTTTAATCTCGTGTGTATTTTTTACATAAGATCTATCAGTACAGTGGGAAAATGCCCTATGGTGACCAAAAGTATGTGGACGCCTGACCATTGCACCCATATGTGCTTTTTTTAAAAATTTTTTTTTTTACTCCTACCACAGAATTAAAAGCATGCGGTTGTACAGAATGTCCCTGTATGCCGGAGCGTTACAATTTCCCTTCACTGGAGCCAAGAAGCTCAGACCTGTTCCAGCATGATGATGCTTTTGGGCACCGAACCAGCTCCATGAATACACACTGTGCTGTACGAAGGCTGCATTGGAAGAACTCGAGTTTCCTGGACATAGCCCTGACTGAACTAGAGCCTCCTTAACAGGCTAACACGAGTGCCTGAGCTCACGAATGCTCTTGTAGCTCTTGTAATAAAGACAAATCCACATAGCCATCGAGTGGAAAGTCTTATTATAAAAGGGAAAAATGGAAAATATGATGCTCAACAAAGACATATGGTAGTGATAGGCAGGGGGGCACAAACTTTTGGCCGTGTGATGTATGTGAGAGCTGATCTAAAAACTAATCCAGACATTGTGACCAGTAAGGCCAATAACTCAAACAACTTGAACAGTTATCAAATGGAGCGTTATTAGTGTGGACAAGGCCGTACACATGGAGCCGGGGCACGCATTACGTCAACAGAACTCTGAGCCGTCACGTCCCGCTTGCCCTGCTGTAGGTATTCTCCGGAAAAAGGTTGAGCCGAGAAAAAAAACAACCAACCCAGTGGAAAAAGACTATCCTCCATCCACACTTACTTTTCCCAGAACCAGCTACTTTGACGGGATCACAACCAACGGCGTTCCCCTTCTGGGCCGCCACATGAGCACCTGGGCATCGTTCGCGTTGGGTTTGCCCATGGCGTTCTGCGGAATGGGTTCCATTTGGGTCAGGATCTTGGGCTGGTCCTGGTGAAGAGGCCCGACCAGCCTGGCCCTGGAGCCCAGGGGCATCACGGGATCGACGGCGATGTCCACTTTCATTCTCCACTTGATGGTTTGCAGCAGGATCTTCTCGCACGTGCCGATGTTGAGCGCCACCAGCCACGTGGTGAAGCTCTGGTCACGGGTGATGTGCGTGAGCAGCGGCGTGTTGTTCTCGCTCACTGGCACCGCCCACGTCACACTCGGGTAGAAGTTGTCGTTCATGCTGACGATGAGGCGTGAAGGTTTGGATGTCGGGCCTGAGATGGTTACTGTCTCTGTGGTGTTGCCGTACCACGGGTAGCTCACTCCGTCCGAGTCGCTGATCGCGCTCACCATGCCGTCCCTAAGCTCCGGGAGCTCCCAGCTCGACCTGAAGGGAGGCAGACGATGAAAGACCCAAGATGAAAGGCAAAACTGTGGCATTCAAGCACCTCATTAACTTGTATTTGATTAACTTTATTATTTTATAGCTATTGTATTTCACTCAACATCAAAGCTACGACTGCAATTCTGTAATTCATAAAGGAATCATCAGGTACAGGGGTGGTGTACAGTTGTAAGCTAATATATCCTTATAATAAGGTACTACTTGGGTATTAAGCTAGCCAGGTTTACACCGAGGAGCAGCCAAACGTTACTACACTACAAGCTAATAAGATATCTAAAACAAGTCTATTAAAATACATATTCTGTTCCCTGATGTCATTGGTTAAGTTCCACTTGTCATCATTTGGGAAAATGAGAAAATTGTCCAAGTTGAAAGTGGTCATGTGTCACCTACAGCACTTGTTGATGTGCTAAAAATGATGTGTACTAAAGTTTCCTTTAGACTAGTAATAAGCTAATGTTTATTGTTTCTAGATTAGATTAGATTCAACTTTATTCTCATTGTGCAAAGTACGTGTACAAAGCCAATAAACTGCAGTTAGCACCTAGCCAGAAGTGAATACCGTAAGTGGCCTATCTACATAAAAAAAGAAAGATTTTTGAACTCGCTCTTTCGATGATATCGTTATGGTTCATACATCGGTGGACCGAAAGCTTTGGTTAGGAGGAGTTGCTCTCAGGAGTCCTGTGTCAGGCCAGCAGTAAAGCATCCAGAGATCATTCATGTGTGAGGTCGCTTCTCAGCCAAAGGACTGGACTCACTCACAATTTTGCCTAAGAACACAACCATCAAAATAAATAAATAAATAAATAAATGGTACAAAAACATCCTCGGAGAGCAACTTCTCCCAACCTTCTTGATGAACACAGCCTTTTCCAGCGTGATGGAGCTCCTCGCCACAAGCCAGAAGTGATAACTAAGTGGCTCGGGGAACAAAACATCAAAAGTTTGGGTCCATGGCCAGGAAACTCCCCAGACCTTTTCGCTCCCATTGAGAACTTATGTTCAGATCTCAAGAGGCGGGTGGACAAACAAAACCCACAAATTCTGACAAACGCAGAGCACTGATTATGCGCCATCAGTCAGGGTGTGGCCCAGAAGTTGATTGACAGCGAGCCAGGGTTAATTGCAGAGATCTTGAGAAAGAAGGGACAAACACTGCAAATATTGATTCTTTGCATAAACGTAATGTAATTGTCAATTAAAGCTTCTGAGACTTATGAAATGCTTGCAGTTATACTTCAGTATACCAGAGTAACATCTGACACAAAGATCTAAAAAAAACACCGAAGCAGCAGACGTCATTCTCAACACTTTTGCCGCGGCTGTACTTCTTGTTCAATAAAGGAAAGCGCCACCGTGTGCCATTATTTGGTATTACCATGTAGCCACAATCGAACTGCTTGCTGACCGCTACAGATCCATTCCTAAGTCTGTGATTTAAGCTGAATTTGTAGGCATGTTGGTACAAGTGTATGATGAGTACATATTTTATGTTTTTGTGCACGTACTGTACAACCCCTGAGAAACTCTAACAAATATGATCATGGTGATTCACCTCTTTTCAAATGCTTTAGCATGTCCACTTTACTTTCAATCATAAAAAAAAAATAATAATAAAGTCAAATACAAAGAGAACACACAACAGGGTTTCACCAGCAAAGTAACAATGGAGGATGACATTTTCCTTCCTCCAGGTGACAACCTGCTGAAGCCATGCAGTGTTTGATTAGCATCACAGCGTAGTTTTACTAACCTTCATACTTAGCTTTGTCTGTTGAATACAAGAGGCTTCATTCATGTATTTATCAGTTGACGAACTGAAAGGGCTCATAACCTGGAGACTGTTTATAACTAAGAAACATTGAGGGATAAAATGCTAAATCTCGCTAGCGTTGGTTTATTATTAAACAATCTTGCTAGCATTAGAACATGAGCTTGCCACTGGAGCATGTTAGCTAAATTTAAAGTGTTAGCTAATTAATAGCTGAATATAAAGATTTAGGTTTTACATCTTAGTAGCCGCTTGTGTTATACACAGACACTGACATTTCGATAACCTAATGAATAAATAGTTAGTTAATGTGGTAGTTAATTCTCTCTGACTGTGGAACAGTTAGTTCTGGCTGAACAGTTATAATTTATACATATTTCCTCGTCTTAATTGAACGCATTCCCATTTTCTTTGGATTTTGTAAAGCTCCTTTGTGACGATTATCACTATTAAAAGTGCTATATGAATAAAATAAAATTGAGTTGTTGAAAACTAATCAGAAGTTTACCAATTGTTTTTAACAATGCTAGCTAATTTAATTAACTTCTTTGTAATCCCCATCTAACGTTATCGCTAACATAATGATACAAGAGTAAATCAGTATCTTCTAAATCGAGATTTTTTTTTTTTTAAAGCCCTGCAAAAATCTGTACCATGACACAAGCTGTAGCTGTTAGCGATGTTGCTACTCCTTCAGTGCAGTCACTGTGTAAAGTTCGCATGAGTAATTCATAGCATCAGAGTCATTAGTTAGTAATGAGTGTCTCTGTTTTCATAGGCCAGGTGTGTTTATGTGTATGTGTGTGTGTGTGTGTGTGTGTGTGTGTGTGTGTTAGTTAAAAGATTCAGTATCAGAGCACGTTTTTTCAGCAGGAAGTGTCACTTGGCCCAAAGTTCTGGCATCTCGTTATTAAATCTGCTCCATCTGTCACCCACACAACCTCCACAGGACTTCACTCCCACAAACACACACACACACACACACACACACACATGCACCTCCACATGAACAGACCCTGCGTGGAGGAACCCAATCAGGCAGTCAGGGGTGTAGGAGGGTGTGAGAAGATTTCTCTACCTCGTGTTCTCTCTCTGTCAGCGCGCGATCGAAAGAATGTCGTCATGCTCGTTATCCATCTCGTGCTGAAAAAGGTGTGAACGCTCTGAGCCGGGTTTCTCAATGGAATAAGCCGCTGTAGAGCTTTTTATGTACTGTAGGTGTTAGCTAGCTGGCTAGCCGCTTGTCTTTAGCTAGCATGCACCATTGATGTGTAAGGTTAGCGCACTTCAGCTAGTCAGTTAGATTCAGCAAAAGGATACCCAGCTTTCTGTTGATTAAACCCACAGCAGGCTGCAGTACTTCATTACTTCCCTCAGTGATGATTGTTTTCCAACAGCAGCGCACCCCCAAGACTTATATCTCTTGCACCACAGCAAATTGCAACTGATTATTCATTATTAATAAAATGTATTCGTATTCTAATCATTTTGTAGTAATATTTAATGTTGTGGAACAAGTTTCTTCCTGTTGTCACTTACGTTATTGCAGCTGAAAACTCTGAACCAGCATCACTAAACAGTGGATTGCGCCTTGAATCCGGACCGAGTCACGGTTATATCAGAACCCTGACGCTTTTCTGATAAACAAGAACAATTAAAATACCTGTAATCAAGTGATTTTGTTTTCCTCCAGGTGGGTGTGGCAATATGCGTCACTCAGTAGAGCCAGTCAACACAATAGTTTTTACCGTGTATAGATAGAGTGTGCAGAAAACATACTGTAAATGAAACACGATAGAGCATGGCTTATTTAAAAAAAAAAAAAAAAAAAAAGTAAAGTTGACTATGTAAACTGAACCGTCAAAGATGAATGGACAGATCATTGTTTGTTTATTGTTCCTGCGGGAAGTTTAAAACCAGTTTGTCTCATATGCTAGAAAACCGTGGCAGCCATATGAAGTGCCAGAGTCCTAAAGACTAATTAAAGATTGTTGTTTGTATTCCATACAAATAAAAGGAAATATACAAGAAATCATGTTTACAAGGCCAATCACCCACATGTTTAACACAGTTAATATTATTGAACTGCTATGGAAATTTCAAATAGCTTTTTGTTTATAGACTTACAATGACTGCATGTATAGAGATCCGAGTCCTAACAAAAACATGAAGTTGGAAGTCCTCGGCTTGTGTAAAACTTTATTGACCGGTTCTTATTTACTTTTAATTCTCTTTTAACCCCCTGCTCTATAAGTTAATATACACAAAAGAAACTCGATGTCTTTCCTGAAGATGCTGGAAAACCTAAAGTTCCAGGTTTGCCTCTGACACCGGAGACTCCTTCCATAATCGTAAATAGCGTAAAATATTTAAGTATTCGAATAAGCAAGCAAAGTTCATAAGCATGTTCACCCCTTTCTGAACTTACATGCCAATGTCTCCGTAGGTGTTGTAGAATTCCATCTGAGTGCAAGCCTGGATCCATCCGACCACCCAGGTCTCGTGGCGAGGGATGGGCGGCATGACCACGCGGGCCGAGGCCTTGAAGTACGGCGTCCTGTAGCGCAGCACTATAGGCGAGTTCTCCTCTATCACCGTGGGGCATTGGTCAATCGTAGCTGACATGTCACACACGGTGATGTTCTCGCGTTTGACGCGCGACTTACAGCTGAAGCTCTGCACGCAGCCCATGGTAGAGAGGCGCGCTTTGAGCTCGACCAGAGAATTCGCATCAGTGTGGGTTAGTTAGAGATGGAATCAACGGATACATAAAAATACCGAGCTGTCTCTCTCTCTCTCTCTCTCTCCTGGGACATGAGCGTTCATAGCGGAAAGGTAATCACAAAGCAGCATGCACAGTGGTTTGCTGAAGACCACTTCATTACCGCGCATCTCCTCAGAGCAATCCGACCTCTTAATTAAACTTCACACTGAGCACAGCTGGGTGGAAACCTGCATCACATCCCAAACAAACTCCACAAGATGGATCTTTAGTGGCGATCTCCAGGACCTCCTGGTGTTCCTGTGGGTTTGGTCCCAACACTGCAGGATCAGAAATCTTTTTTTTTTTTTTCTTCTTCTTTTTTTTTTTTTTCTTTTGATAATCCAAGATGAAAGAGAGACAGATTCACAAAATCCAACCGGTGCAAATCATCCTCGTCTGTAATCTAAAGCCTGCTTTATATATATATATATAAAAATACATGACAATGCACAAATCACTGATCTCTGAAGGTGTATTCTGGTGCACTGGGGGGAAGAAGAAAAAAAAAAAGGTGCCCCCCTTGTTTGTATCTTCAGCCCTGTTCCGTTTTTTTTTTCCTAGTCCGCGTTTTCATGTCACTGACGGGAGACACGAGGCGCTGCTCCGGCGGTTCTGAGCTTCAGACCTGCAGCCTCAGCTGATGGTTTCATCTCCTCTGATGGCGGTGAAGCAGCAGCAGCAGAAGACGAAGAAGAAGAAGAAGAAGAAGAAGACCGCAGCAGGGGCTCTCACGGTGATGCTGCCGAGCCCCGTGTAACGATCCGGCTGGGGCGTGGAAAAAATAAAGCATCCGTTATCTTCATCATCATCATCATCATCATGCGCCTACATAAAGCTTAGGAGGAACTTAAACGCGCCGAAACGGAGCGCGTCACGCCGTTAATTCCCTCTACTTAGCGCATATTCCGTATCCGCCGGTGATCGGGCGCTGTTCACTTCTCCGTGGTGCTGAAAATGCGAGCCGGAGGAGGAAGAAGAAGAAGACGAGGAGGAGGAGGAGGGCGCGCGTGTGTGTGTGTTAGTGTATTCTCCTCATCCTGTCGGCTGCAGTCAGATTGCAGCTTGATGCTTGCTTGCTGTGTGTGACGTTCCTCCAGATTGTCGGAAATCCATCTTCATCAGCATCATCATCATCAGCAGCGGCGGAAATGACTCCCATGAACAAAACTAGCTTTTAAGATACTATTTAATTTTCTAAGCAAAGCAAAAAGAATGCCACGTGCGCCATAGACCACTGTACGTTCCTTGCTTCTTGGCTGCCATAGCAACAACCAGCCGTGCCAGGGATTAGTATGATGTAATGTGACTGCTTGGTAGTTTTATAGAATAATAATAATAATAATAATAATAATAATAATTAAAAAAATTTATAATAAAAAAATCGAAAAGAAAAAGTTGGAAGTTTATTTGGCGGACGGTCTTGTCCAGAGCGACTTAGAGAAGTGCTTTGACGTTTTCCGTCACCGGATAGATCCTTACACTGGGTTACGAGGTTACTAACTATACTGTAAGTACCATCAGTCAGACACACTGCTGTGCTCTATACTATACTCTAAGTTGGGCAGCACGGCGGCTTAGTGGTTAGCGCTGTCGCATCGCACATCCAGGATCTGGGTTCGATTCCCACCTCGAGGTCTGTGTATATGGAGTTTGTGTGTTCTGCCCGTGCTTGGTGGGTCTCCTCCGAGTACTCCGGTTTCATTCCCAAATTACCCATACACTGTGAACCCGAATAGATTACCAAAACCCAATTTTAAGTAAACAGAACTATCGGTTTTGAGGTTGTTGTACTCATTCATATTAATCGTTCTTTACTTGCATTATTGAGTAGGCTAACTCATACTATTTAATAACAATTATATATATATATATATATATATATATATACACCAAAAGTTTGGACACACCTTCTCATTCAAAGACGTTGAATTTGTATTATGGCAAGAAAAAAAGCAGCTAAGTGAAGAAAAACGAGCGGCCGTCATTACTTTAAGAAAAGTCAGTCAGTCGGAAAAATTGGGAAAACTTTGAAAGTGTCCCCAAGTGCCGTCACAAAAACCATCAAAGAAACCGGCTGACATGCGGACCGGCCCAGGAAAGGAAGACCGAGAGTTGCCTCTGCTGCGGAGGAGAAGTTCATCCGAGTCACCAGCCTCAGAAATCGCAGGTTAACAGCAGCTCAGATCAGAGATCAGAGATATTGATAGTTCTTCTTTTAGAGTAACTTAAAAATGTAAAATTTATGTTGTACATTTATGTTGTTACATGTATGTAGCACCCTGGTCCTGGAGGAACGTTGTTTCGTTTCACTGTGTACTAACTGTATATGGTTGGAATGACAATAAAAGCCTACTTGACTTGACTTGACTTGACTTGACTTGAGAGCAGGTCAATGGCACACAGAGGTCTAGCAGCAGACACGTCTCTAGAACAGCTGTTAAGAGGAGACTGTGTGAATCAGGCCTTCATGCTAGAAGATCTGCTAGGAAACCACTGCTAAGGACAGGCAACAAGCAGAAGAGACGCGTTTGGGCTAAAGAACACGATAAAGAACACAATAAAGAAAACTCGCTGAATGAGAAGGTGTGTCCAAACTTGGCACAGGTTTTACACCAGATGCCCTTCCTGATGCAACCCTCCCTTTTTATCTGGGCTTGGGACAGACACTTCATCCAGTTGTTGGGAATCGAACCCAGGCCTTTCACATCTTCAGGTGAAACACCTACCACTGAGCTACCAGTGCCCCTATTGCCCTGATGACATCAGACCCAAAACCGCTAAGCTGAAGGATTTTAAGTTGGTGGAACTTTAAGGCGACAGTTACTGTTACTCAAGTATTTGCAGTTACTTAAAATATCAAATTTGTTCGGCTAACTTGAAAAGTGTCATTTCTACAAACTCACAAATACCAAAAAGTTCTACATACTCATCAAAGTCTATTAATGTGAACTAATTGTAATTATTTAAGTTAACAGTACAGCATTAGGGTTTACAGTGTAGTGTGTGAGAGTGTGTATAACTTCCATCCTTTATTCGCTCCACTGGTTTCCGGTACATTACAGAATCGATTTTAAATGATTGACGTTTGTTTTTAAAGCCCGGCATGGCCTTGTCGTCTTATTTAACAGATATCTTGATATGTCGTAACCCTGGCGGAGCGCTCTGAACATCTTCAGGTGAAACCTCTTTTGGAAGTGCCAGGATCCAGATGCAAGTGGTTTGGTGATTGGGTGTCTGCTGTAGTGGCTCCCAAACTATGGAATTCGTTACCACTTGAAATACGATTTGTTGTGGATCTGACCTCTTTCAAATCCTCTTTCAAAAACAAACTAGCTTTTAGTTTATAGTAGTTAGATAACGTGTTTCTTATATTTAAAATAGCATTCTATTAAAATAATTTTTATTTCTTAAATGTCCTATCCTATGTTGAGCTATATTCTTAATGTTCTGTTTAATGCTTTCGGTTTTAATGTCTATCCAGGTCTTAATTTTCTTGACTTCTTAATTTTATGTGTCTACAGCTTGTAACCGCTTGTATTGATTTAATATTTTTCTGTTTCATTGTTTGTCTTATTTATTTGTTATGGTCAACTCAAAGTTATTTTTAAGTGCTATGTAAATAAATGATTGATTGATTGATTGATTGATTGATTGATTGATTGATTGATGTGTATGTGCCTTTTGATGGATTGGCTCCCTGTTCAAGGTGTACCCCACCATGTGCCCCAAGTCTCCTTGGCATAGGGTCCAGGCCCCCTGCAACTCTGTATAAAGGATAAAGTGGTATGGATGATGACTGAGTGCTGAGAAAATATGACTTTGTAGTTTTAGAGGATAAAAATCAATTAGGATTGAATTAGTGCTTTTATAAGATAAAGGTGATGATAATTAAGGATTGAAACGCCCCGTGTTGTAGACACCTGATTATCACATCCCTGGCTTAGTGGTTAGCGCTGTACCTTTGCACCCAGGGTCTGGGTTCGATTCCCACCTTGGGGTCTGTGTGCATGTTTTCCGCGCGCTCGCTGGCTTTCCCCCGGCTACTCCGGTGTCGATTTGATTGAACGCGACGACCTACGCTGACTTGAGGAGACTTGTTGTTTGAATCCGAATTCAATTCAGTTCATTTTCATTTTATTTGTATAGCGCTTTGAACAATGGACGTTGTCGCAAAGCAGCTTTACACCATCAAAAGAATTATTTCAAACTCCAAAGACTTCTGAAGACTTCTTGATTGAACACAGTATCTGTACATTTTTTTTTTTTTACAAATAGAGTGTTCCATCACCTCGTAAGTACAGTGTTTTGTACAGTATAACCTCAAATTTATGCACAACCTCAAATGCTTCAATGTTGTTTCCAAAGCCAAGCGGCAAAAACACCTGATGTGACTCAACAGGCTTTGTGCTGATCAGCCGATTGTTAATGTTTGACATCGGCTTTTCCCCGAGGCTGGGTGTAACTGGGACTGGAGTTTCTCGGCCGAGCTGGTATTTCACTTAGATGCTGGAATGTTTACCTGTTTACAACCTTACCAAATAGTATACAGCAAGGGGTCTGATGTAAAAATATAAAAACAATAACTGACCCCATGTTTTCTTTTAGCAAATAGCTCAGCACTTTCTCTTTAATTAAAGTATTCAGTAATTCCGCGTCTCTGAAATTGCTTTTCAGTGATGTTCTGTAGTTTACCGTCGCTAATATAACAAATAATTGGAAAATGTCAGAAACACACTCGCGGTGAAGACTCGAAGGAACCCATTTTAACCGGTTACTTAATTTCCAATACAGCGCGTGATTTCAGCAGCTGTGAGCTCACAGCGTGGCACCTGGAGGGATGTCAGAATCAGACCGACCTCCCGGGGCTTAATTCTCATCCCATTTCAGTCTCGAGCATAAGGACGCGATCTGTGCCTTAATTGATGCCTTACCATGTAACCATGACAACTGGTGAAAACCGACTGTCGTCACGGTGATGGAACCCGTGTCAGATTTCTCTCCTCTTGTGTCACACTGGCACACGGTGGCAGAGAATTTCAGCTGCTACAAGCATGTGGTGTGAGTTTATGCTGACTCTACCTTATGGAGGTTTTTTACTGTATATCGCTGGCGTCCAGAACAGAACAGAACAGAACAGAACAGAACAGAGCTTCAAGGGATGTCGTGTTGTGACTGATTTACATATTTTCAGTTTAGCCTATCTGTATCCAGATTAATATATATCCATATCCATATATCTATATTTCTACCAATGTACAATGTTGGCCTTTTAATAATTTCTTTGAACTTGTTCAACGATCGCACCACATATATCTGATGGCAGAAAGCCAAATTGCTTTTAATAAAATTGAAATTTTGGGTTTTCTGATATCATCATAGGGACTAAATCATACCACTTAAATGTTTAATTCAGTCTGTAGGTTATTAATCCCGACAGTAGAACTGTCTTTTCATTTGCCAAGCTCAAGATCTTCTTCTTAGTGGCGATGATGGATCATCAGCTTGTAGTTCTCTGTGCAACATAAAAATGGATCGTCTGACACACAGTACAATGGGAAAGTCCACGGAGCTTGGTGCAGATCTGAGAAAGAGGATGGTAGATTTACACGAGTCAGGAACGTCACTCAGACCGACGTCTGAACACCTGCAGATTCCAAGATCGGTTCAAACTGTTTTACATTAAGTACAAGTTATTATGAGGTGCCAAGGTAATGCCAAGGTAATCTTCAGCGTCAGACAACGTCAGTGTCACTACACCGTCAGTGTCACTACACCGTCAACTAAAGTTGAAAGGAAAGTGGATCTGACAACCCAAGAATCACCAAGACACATGAAGTGGAACGGTCAAGCCAATGTTTCACTGCCATGGACTGAAAGGCTTCGGTCCAAAGAATCCTTCAAGCTCGAGTAAAGTCCGCAGCTGACCACAAGAGGTAAGTACGGAGGACTGAAGGAGAACCTTATGAGTTCGACGTCAACATTACAGTGGTGGTGATGGTAGCGTCGTGCTCTTGGGCGCTTTGGCTGCCAGTGGAAAATTCCACAAAGTGGACAAGGAGGACCACATCAGAATGCTTTGTTTTGGATTGCTTTGCGTCGCGTTATTATTCTTGTTTGCACATTTGCACGAGTGCACTTCATGTCGTCTCTTTTTTTGTCTTTTTGTATAGTTCTTTGCTAGTTCTGTTCATTTATGGTGTTAGTTTATGTTGTATGCAGCACCCCCTACTGGAAGAACTTTACTGTACGTTGAAATGAACAAAATAAACTTTTGCGAGGCTTAACCCTCTTGAAAATGTGTGTCCAGTACTTAAAAGTCGGGCCGATGCCAGGAAACCGACGAATTTAAGTAAACACTAACAATTATGGTTAAAAAAAAAAAAAAATATATATATATATATCTGACCAGAATTTTTCCAGAAGATCGTTGATCTTAGCCTACAGCTAACGGTGAAACATGCTTCGGGACATTTAGCCAAATATTAGGCTCGATGTATGTATAATTTCGACCCTGTGTTAATTTCAGAGAACCATAAATAAATGAACCCTTCTGCACTAAACCTTCTACTTTTTTTTTGTTCAAGCAGAGATATTGTCACGAAACTCATGTTCATGATGAGCGGACAGTACATAAAGATTTGATTCAACTGTAAATAAATTAAAAAGTAAAAGTTTCATTTGACATTATTATGATATGCAGTGGAATGGCTTACATGACCGCCAGTGCCCTAAAATCTGTGAAAGAAAACAGAGTGTTCAAATAAACGAAATAAAATATGAAATAAGAGAAAATCATACAAATATAGAAGGTTTTAGCGGTACAAGTTATGAAAAGCTGTTTAGTGTATAGGTTCCGCAGGAGACGTTACAACTACGTGCAGTTGGTCCTTATTTGGGTGAAAAATGAGCAATGTCCAGTTACAAGCAGAACAAAGTGTAAAATTTGTAATAAGGCGTGTAACTATGCAAATGTGCATAGGTTAAAACAAAGGGTGCAAAGGGCGTACAGTTAGAGGAAAATAATGAACATCAGCATCACGTGATGAAATAGAGTTCCTCCCATCACTCCAAGTCTTTTAATGAACTGGATTAGACTCTTACACAGAGCAGGCTGCACTTTTCACTTCAGACCACCAGGTGGAGCACTTCACTTCACTGAGGTTTACTTTGAGTTTGCTTGATGTGCCCAAGGCTCATGTTGAGATCATAGCTGCAATCTTGTGTTGGATGCAGAAATACTGTGGGGTGTTAGTGGCTAATATTGTTGTTTTATTGTTGGATGTTAACAGATGCGTTGAGAAATGTTTAAAGTGTGACCTGCGTGAAGTCCGCCACAAGATAACCTGCTCTTGAGTGGATGCATCGAACAGTCAGTATTTTGAGGAAGTTTCTACATTCACTGTTGTAAAGTACATTTTATAATGTGTACTTTACAACAACATGTGTACTTTTATAATAAGTACTGTGAAACGTGAGCTTGTTAACAGTGGAGTGTGTCGTTTCGGTTGTTGAGTCAGGACGAGCCAGCACAGTTATTTTTGTATGTTTAGTGAACAGCTTTTTCTTTCTTTTTTTTTTTATTTGCTGTTTGGTACGAGCCACTTTGGTTAGTCCTCAATTTTAAGTTTATTTGTACTAGAAGCTGAGGCTCAGATGCACAGCCTCTCAGGTTGAAGAACCCTGAATGTGTTGGGACTGTGCTTATAGGGGAGAGTTCCCTGAGACTATTTTATTTTTAATTGCACCCCAATTTTCAATTTTCAGAATAAAAAACAAAAACAAAAAGACATTTTTTTTTTGTGTCCTGTGCTGGTTCAATTTCGCCAGGCTACACAATTTGGTACCAGGAGTGGGGTTCTGCAAAATTGGTGGTTCATTTGGATTTTTGTTTAGAAATCTAAGCTAATTAAACCCAATTAGAGTGCTAGGGTACATGAAAGAACTGTGGTGGCAGCGACACGCTTGGCCTGCTTTCTTGGGGGTGCGCCTGGGGATCGGGGACCACGACGCTGGAGATCTGACGACGGCCGCGAGGAGGGAGATCTTCTGAAGAGGAGGACATCAGGACAGCCAGCCGACCAAGTTTGGAAGAGAGTTTCTTGATGAAGTACACAGGGCTGTCAGGTCGAGGGGCCTGGCTGACAGTGACCAGGTCGACGTCATTCTCTCTCTCCTCAGGGCTTCAGCACTGGAAGACGCTAGGTTGTGTACGGATGAGGAGCTAAGTGGTCCTGATGCAATTTCCAGTTTTCTCATATGGTGAAAAGCGCAGTGTAGCACAGCTTTTACAGACCAGAGTCGCCAAGAGCAGGAGCGTAGTGTGTGGCAGTTTAGTGGAGAAAGGTCAATGTACTAGTAGCACCCAAGATAAAAGCATCTACGCTGGATGAAATCCTTAAAGTTGTTACTGAGCAAGGCGAGGCTATTGGGGAGTTAGTCAATGTGGTGAGGCAGAGTGTTGCTCTTAGGGACAAGCCAGACAAAGGTTGGAGGCCTGGACGAAGGTTTGGGTTCGCAGAGGAAGGAAAGCCTGTCTGTTTCAAATGTAAAGGAGTAGAGCACATTGCCAGGCGTTCCAAGCCACAAAATTCTATTTTTATTGAACCCCAATTTTTAATTTTCAGAATAAAAGAACCCAAAAAGAGATTTTTGTGTCCTGTGCTGGTTCAATTTCGCCAGTCTACAGTACATTTTAAAGAGCAGCATAAGAATAGGTTTTTGTGCACTGGGGGGGGGGGCTTTAGTTTTGGCACCCCCGGCCATGCTATATGCTTATTTTGTTTTTGATGTAAACACAAGAATGCTCTGTAATGTAAATCTGTGAAAGATTATTGTAAAAGTTGCTGATGATTATTATTTATAACGTAATTTTTTTTTTTTTTTTTTTACCTTTCTCTCCTTGCTTAAAGACTTCTCAGCCAACCATCACTGCAGGACGCTTGTTCAGTATGTACAGGGTCTAACCTGAAAATGTTTGATGATAGAGGGGCCGTTCCCATTCCAAAAGCTTCAGCTTCAGCTTTCTTCCCCGGGATACGGGCAGATCAGGAAGTTCATCTGCGTTGCGACGGCTTGCTTGAGTGGTTCATGAGCGTCCTGGGAAATCTGAAATGTAGTCACTGACTAAAGATATTGAATCGTGGTGGTTCTCCATGACCACGAATAAGACTAACAACTGCTAAGGTTTTACTACAGACACCAGACGTCCAATCATGATCAGATGGCGACACTGGCCATATGTGAAGAAGGAACGATGATTCACAAACAATTCGGCGCTGGATAATTAGTCCGGGTGGCTCCATTTCGAATTGGCATGGAGTGTACTATATAAGGAGGTAGAATGCTTTATTTCCACTAACAGTGTTGTGTGCCTAAACTACAGGATCAAGCGATCTGATGCTCGGCCATAGACGCTTCCCTAAGTCAGTGTTTTTCAACCACTGTGCCGCGGTACACTAGTGTGCCGTGAGAGATCGTCAGGTGTGCCGTGGGAAGTTATTCAATTTCACCTAATTGGTCTAAAACATGAAATATGAAAGATCAAAGAGACTGAGTTTATTTGATTCCTATTCAAGACACTTTAATACGAATTGACTGTATATTGTTAATTGCACCTTTTTATTTGAAAGAAGAAGAAATATGAAAGATCATAAAACACTTTTTTCTTTGTGTTTATTTGCTTCCTGTTCAAGACACTTCGATAAGTGAGTAATATATGTATATGGTTAATATAGGCTACAGAGTTTCATTTTTTTTGCACCGTTTTGTACCATTGTTGGTGTGCCTTGCGATTTTCAATTGAAAATGTGCCTTGGCTCAAAAAAGGTTGAAAAACACTGCCCTAAGTGATTATTTTCCCCCTAGCTATGCTGAGATAAAGGAATTAACTTTAACACTATCTGTATTTAAAGTGTTAATACGAAGGATGTTAAAACGGGTTGCTTTTCATACTGTATGATTCATGTCAAGTCTTGAGAAGTTGTAGAAGGTTAGCGGGAAATCTTAGCAGTTCTTGACGAGTCTTGAGAATTGGTAAAAAAAAAAAAAAAAAAATCATACGGTAAGCGTTTGTAACGAAGGATGTCAAAAAGGTACATTTTACGAGAATTCTTTTGTAAGTCTTTTGTAACATTTAAAAATGCATAATGTGTGTGTGTGTGTGTGTGTGTGTGTGTGTGTGTGTGGTCAAAGTCTTTGGAGACTTAACATCAGCAGATCCTACCTGTTCGCCCTGGACACATGGCTTAACACAACAATGGAGCGACAGACAAAGTGGAGGGGTGTGTGTGTGTGTGTGTGTGTGTGTGTGTGTGCTCTGTAGTTTAGCTCGAGCTCTTTCACTGTGGAACCTCGTCAGGAATGTGAAGATGAGAACTGGGAGTGATCTAGCCGGAGTAGTCTGGTTGTCCTAGTCAGCGCTAACCAAAAGATCCGGCTAATGCTAATCCAGGCGTGCGACATCGTCTCCATTAGAGCGCTCTGAACCGTCTCATCTGTCAGCCTGTTCACACGTGAAGACAAAGACGTGGCTTAGGCCTGATGCCAGTTGATGAAGCACAGCGATGCATTAAGTTCAATCCCACATGGCCGCCGTATGTCTCGTATAGTATTTCTTGTATCAATGTCTGTGCGGCTTAATGCACTATTGTTACTGTACGATCAATTAAAATGTCCCGTTCAGGTTTGCTTGAATGCTTGTTTGTATTTCCTGATCACCGCTGACTTTTACGCCACGTCACATGCTGATCGTCAGACCCTGAACATACCGACGTCAGAAAGTCCTGAAATTAAGAACAGCTTCAGGGAATAAAGCTTGAAGTTTAACGCGCCTCAATTTTCACACCTTCGCCGTTAGCGACACTGTTCACACTCACACGTCTACTTCAGGAAGATTTTTTTAAACAGAGGGGATGTTCACCACTGTGTGTGTGTTCAAGGTGTTTCCAAGTCTGATGTGTGTGTGTGTGTGTGTGTGTGGTGAGGGGAAACAAAGCGGTGAGTGACCGACTCTACGAAACTCTTTTCTCTCTGACCTTTTCTGCTTTAATGAAATTTCACTAAGATAGAGATTAGAGTAAGAGATGTCTCTCTCTCTCTCTCTCTCTCTCTCTCTCTCTCTCTCTCTCTCATCCAGACCTAAATGATCTCTGAAAGTCTGTGTGTCTGTCTGTCTCTCTTTCTCTCTCACTCACCCTAATTAAGGACTGAATGATCTCGGTCTCTCTCCCTCGCCGTTCTTTGAATGTCAGTACGTCTCTCAGCACTCTCTAATGCCCAAACTCCCAGAGCGCACCACGGGTCTCATTAAAGAGGTGAAGTCCTTCATCCGCCTCTCAGGCGCCTCCAAGTGTGACTTGAAGGAGCTCGAATGCACCTGTTCATTACAATCCTGACGTCCCTTAATGCTGACCGAAGAACTTGCAACGGCCTCTCGTCTCCTTTGCTTCAAACCGATACACGAATGAAAAATGTTCGTCTGACATCCTCAGTGGCTGCTCAGCACGAGACACGATGTTCTTGGAAAATAATGAACCTCAGGACGGTCTCGGGGACTCTGCTTCACCCCGCGTCCCTACGAAACTGACCTTGTGTTTTAGTCTTCACTTAAAATGAACAGAGAGAGATGGGGCAGGACAGAGGGACAAGCGCACCGGCAGAAGGAGAAGGAGGAGCGATGGTCATTAATTATTCATGAGACGTGTCAGGAATTCACTTGTCCTTCTTATATGCAGGACAGCAATAAACAGAGCTCATCACCCAGCATGTTATATAACATCGTGTTACTCCGGCGCTCCTCAGTGCTGGACTGCTGACGGACAGAACGCCGCGAGCTGAAAGAAGCTCCTTTGTGTGTGGCGAGTTCACCCCGTCTCCGAGCCCTCGACCGTCCTGACGCGCGACTACGTCACTCCGAGCCTCGTTTCATCCACGACAATATGATTATGAAGAACATGTGTTGGTTTTTACCCCGGAACAGCAGAACAGTTTTGTTTCAGAGCGATCTGCTAGGATGTAGGATGTATGAAAGGATGAAAGCTGTTATACGGATTTCTTTTAAAGGGCACCTATTAAGCAAAAGTCACTTTTTCGACATTCCACCGGGTGATGGGTCTCCACTGCGAGTGTCCTGTACAAACAAACACATTTTGAAGAAGAAATAACATACTATGCTCTTTGAAGGTTTTTTTTCTCTTCGATTTCCCCCTATTGTGACCTCACATGGAAAGAGATCCTGCCGCGGCTCAGTGCTGAGTGCTCAATACTCCATGCTCAACTCCACCCAGCTCTGGGCGCCATTTTTAAGACCTACCGTAACTATAGCTTAGCTAGCAGCTAGCCGCTAACAACTGAAGACGCTCATCACGAATTAAAAGTCTTATACTGTATATACAGTACGTTGCCTTCTTATTTTGTTAAGGTGAGAAAAGCCTGGGAGTGTTTTTGGCCACTGTTTTGATTGGTTAGAAAATTGCACTTCATTAAAGGTGTGTTCTGTAGTATTTAAAGCTACAGACATGGAAACATTTCAGGTGATCAGTGGTGCTTTTTTTATGTAGCTTTTAAAACACACCTGCATTTTAGCTATTCGCATTATATATATATATAGATATAAAAAAACAAAAAACTTCAAAGCACATTTTGTAAGTCGCTCGGGATAAGAGCGTCTGCCAAGTGCTTAAATATAAATGTAAATTATTATTAGTTTTTATTGATTATTCAACTATACAGTATATCGGGCTCAGGATTGTGCAGTGTAGCGTGACGGTTCCTTTGCTTTCAATATGAGGAACTGAATTTTATTTCATTTTGACCAACTATACAAACATGACTGAGCAAAAAGTAAAAAACAAAACAAAACAAAAAAGGTCACAAGGGCAAAAGAAATAAGACAGGTACACATGATCAAAAACCAAAAGTAATAATAATAGTAATAGTAAATTTGATTCTACAAAGTTCTACCAGCAGGACTTCCACATAAGCAGTTTTTTTTCTGTGTTGTTGGAGCAGATCCGTGATGCCTGGGGTTTTAGGAGTTAAAGAGAAAAAGAATGAGGTTTAACTTGTAGCTGTAATCGTTTCTGAGTTCTGCCTGATTAAAAACGGGACTGTTTTTTCCTTTTTTCTTTCTCCTGTACATACAGTTTCAGGATGATTGAAGCGCTGTTTAAGGTTTATTATCTACCAGGAAGATAAAAAGGCAGCCCATATTATTGCTAATTTTGAAGGTTACATTCTTACATTGTGTTGTGCATTTAAAGCGATATCAAAATTTTAAGGATTTTTTTTTTTATGCAACATTATGTGTAGTCCCTGTGAACTAACTTCATCCCTCTCATGGATAACCATTTCCTTCAGTGATCGCTCCCTGTACTGCGTCTCTGCGTGTCTCAGGTGTGAGCGGTGCACGACTCTGTGGCCTTGCAGGACTAAAATTTGAGAGCTGTGCTTAAAGAGCTTTGTTTGCCCAATGGACACCATCACACACACACACACACACACACACACATGCTGAGACACTCTTAATAGGCCAGTTGTCTGAGCCAGTGATTAATACAAGAATCCCACAGACTAAAGGAATAACATTCTCTGCATCTCCTCCATCTGCTCGTATCATTAATTGGGAGAAGATTGTGTCTAAAAACAGGATGGTGTAAAAAGTGTGTTTTTTGGTGGTGTTCAGGATGATGAGGTGGTGTTCGGGATGATCTCTTGGTGTTCGGGATGATGAGGTGGTGTTCGGGATGATCTCCTGGTGTCCGGGATGATGAGGTGGTGTTCGGGATGATCTCTTGGTGTTCGGGATGATGAGGTGGTGTTCGGGATGATCTCTTGGTGTTCGGGATGATCTCTTGGTGTTCAGGATGATGAGGTGGTGTTCGGGATGATCTCCTGGTGTCCAGGATGATGAGGTGGTGTTCGGGATGATCTCCTGGTGTCCAGGATGATGAGGTGGTGTTCGGGATGATCACTTGGTGTTGAGTATGATGAGGTGGTGTTCGGGAGGATCTCTTGGTGTTCAGGATGATGAGGTGGTGTTCGGGAGGATCTCTTGGTGTTCAGGATGATGAGGTGGTGTTCGGGATGATCTCTTGGTGTCCAGGATGATGAGGGGGTGTTCGGGATGTTATCTTGGTGTTCAGGATGATGAGGTGGTGTTCGGGATGTTATCTTGGTGTTCAGGATGATGAGGTGGTGTTCGGGATGTTATCTTGGTGTTCAGGATGATGAGGTGGTGTTCGGGATGATCTCTTGGTGTTCAGGATGATGAGGTGGTGTTCGGGATGATCTCCTGGTGTTCAGGATGATGAGGTGGTGTTCGGGATGATCACTTGGTGTTTAGGATGATGAGGTGGTGTTCGGGATGATCTCTTGGTGTTCAGGATGATGAGGTGGTGTTTGGGATGATCTCTTGGTGTTTAGGATGATGAGGTGATGTTCGTGATGATCTCTTGGTGTTTAGGATGATGAGGTGGTGTTCGGGATGATCTCTTGGTGTTCAGGATGATGACGTGGTGTTCGGGATGATCTCCTGGTGTTCAGGATGATGAGGTGGTGTTCGGGATGATCACTTGGTGTTTAGGATGATGAGGTGGTGTTCGGGATGATCTCTTGGTGTTCAGGATGATGAGGTGGTGTTTGGGATGATCTCTTGGTGTTTAGGATGATGAGGTGATGTTCGTGATGATCTCTTGGTGTTCAGGATGATGAGGTGGTGTTTGGGATGTTATCTTGGTGTTCAGGATGATGAGGTGGTGTTCGGGATGATCTCTTGGTCTTTAGGATGATCTCTTGGTGTTCAGGATGATGATGTGGTGTTCGGGATGATCTCTTGGTGTTCAGGATGATGAGGTGATGTTCGTGATGATCACTTGGTGTTCAGGATGATGAGGTGGTGTTCGGGATGATCTCCTGGTGTTCAGGATGATGAGGTGGTGTTCGGGATGATCACTTGGTGTTTAGGATGATGAGGTGGTGTTCGGGATGATCTCTTGGTGTTCAGGATAATGAGGTGGTGTTTGGGATGATCTCTTGGTGTTTAGGATGATGAGGTGATGTTCGTGATGATCACTTGGTGTTTAGGATGATGAGGTGGTGTTCGGGAGGATCTCTTGGTGTCCAGGATGATGAGGTGGTGTTCGGGATGATCTCTTGGTGTTCGGGATGATCTCTTGGTGTTCAGGATGATGAGGTGGTGTTCGGGATGATCTCTTGGTGTTCAGGATGATGAGGTGGTGTTCGGGATGATCTCTTGGTCTTTAGGATGATGAGGTGATGTTCGGGATGATCTCTTGGTGTTCAGGATGATGAGGTGGTGTTCGGGATGATCTCTTGGTGTTTAGGATGATGAGGTGATGTTCGTGATGATCACTTGGTGTTTAGGATGATGAGGTGGTGTTCGGGAGGATCTCTTGGTGTCCAGGATGATGAGGTGGTGTTCGGGATGATCTCTTGGTGTTCGGGATGATCTCTTGGTGTTCAGGATGATGAGGTGGTGTTTGGGATGATCTCTTGGTGTTCAGGATGATGAGGTGGTGTTCGGGATGATCTCTTGGTCTTTAGAATGATCTCTTGGTGTTCAGGATGATGACGTGGTGTTCGGGATGATCTCTTGGTCTTTAGAATGATCTCTTGGTGTTCAGGATGATGACGTGGTGTTCGGGATGATCTCTTGGTGTTCAGGATGATGAGGTGATGTTCGTGATGATCACTTGGTGTTCAGGATGATGAGGTGGTGTTCGGGATGATCTCTTGGTGTTTAGGATGATGAGTTGATGTTCGTGATGATCTCTTGGTGTTTAGGATGATGAGGTGGTGTTCGGGTTGATCTCTTGGTGTTCAGGATGATGAGGTGGTGTTTGGGATGATCTCTTGGTGTTTAGGATGATGAGGTGATGTTCGTGATGATCACTTGATGTTTAGGATGATGAGGTGGTGTTCGGGATGATCTCTTGGTGTTTAGGATGATGAGGTGGTGTTCGGGATGATCTCTTGGTGTTCAGGATGATGAGGTGGTGTTCGGGATGATCTCTTGGTGTTCGGGATGATCTCTTGGTGTTCAGGATGATGAGGTGGTGTTCGGGATGATCTCTTGGTGTTCAGGATGATGAGGTGGTGTTCGGGATGATCTCTTGGTGTTTAGGATGATGAGGTGGTGTTCGGGATGATCTCTTGGTGTTCAGGATGATGAGGTGGTGTTCGGGATGATCTCTTGGTGTTTAGGATGATGAGGTGATGTTCGTGATGATCACTTGGTGTTTAGGATGATGA
>QNUK01000604.1:233779-338779 GCA_013621035.1 Clarias magur
GCATGATGAGGTGGTGATCGGGATGATCTCTTGGTGTTTAGGATGATGAGCTGGTGTAAATTAACCACATAAACGAACAAAAAAAAAGCTAACTAGCTAACTCTAGACTTAATTAGCCGGTTAGCTGGGTCAAGACAGATTGACATTTTAGGTTAAACAGAGAACTATCCACGTTTTTATAAAGAAGAGGCAACATAAAGTGCACGTGCAAATGTGCAAACAAGAGCGACAAAGTGACAGTGCGACAAACATGACATTACAACACTCTAATAAGGTGATGAGTTGAGGTGGTGAGAGGAGAGACAGTAAACAGCAAGGATTAAAATAGTGTTTTATCAGTCCAGTCCCTTTGTGTTGAGGAGACGGATGGCTTGTGGAAAAAGCTGTTACACAGTCTGGATGTGAGGCCCGAATGCTTCGGTTCCTTCTTCCAGATGGCAGGAGGGTGAAGAGTGAGTGTGATGAGTGTGTTTGATCAGCCACAATGCTGGTGGCTTTGCGGATGCAGCGTGTGGTGTAGATGTCCTCGATAGAGGGAAGAGAGACCCCGATGATCATCTCGCTGTCCTCACTATCCGCTATAGGGTCTTGCTGTCCGATATGGTACAGTTCCCAAACCAGACAGTGATGCAGCCGCTCAGGACGCTCTCGATAGTCCCTCTGTAGAAGGTGGTCAGGATCAGTGGTGGAAGCTTGGAAACTTCAGCCTTCTCATGAAGAAGAGACGCTGTTGGGCTTTCTTGTGCAGAGAGCTGGTATTGAGAGAGCAGGATTTTTTAGGATGATGTGGTGGTGTTCAAGGTGATGTCATGATGTTTACGATGGTATGGATAGTGTTGTGGTGGTGAGGTGGTGTCCAGGATGATGTGGTGGTGTTTGAGATGATGTGGTGGTGTTTGAGATGATGTGGTGGTGTTCGGGGTGGAGCGAGTGTGAATGATGTGACAGCAGGCCTCAAGGCTCTGATTTACTGATCATAATGAGCTTACAGACAACTCTGTACCAAGAAAGTACTTTTTAACAGACAAATTATGTGAATGATAGAGTGTGTGTGTGTGTGTGTGTGTGTGTGTGTGTGTGTGTAAGAGAGAGACAGCGAGTGAGAGAGATGCATATGTATAAATGACAACTGAGAAATGATGAGAAATGTGTAGTTAATTTATATATAATGCAAAGCACATTGATAAATCCTGGTATATGTGATGTTGTTTAAGAATTAATGTGTGTGTGTGTGTGTGTGTGTGTGTGTGTGTGTGTGTGTGTGTGTGTGTGTGTATGTGTGAGAACCACATTGAATTGCTTTACTGGAGCAGTGTAGCGTGCAGGGCCGCAGTGAGCCGAGCTGAGAGACTTCCACTAGTCACTAATCCCCGGGTTTTCAGGAGCCCTGGCCCGTACTTGATGAGACTGGGCAAGAAAAGAGGGAACTCTCTCTCTCTCTCTCTCTCTATATATATATCTCCATCTATTCCTCTCTCTCTCACTCTCCCTCTGTCTCTCTCTCTCCATCTATTCCTCTCTCTGTCTCTCTCTCTCTCTCTCCATCTATTCCTCTCTCTCTCACTCTATCTCTCTCTGTCTCTGTCTATCCCTTTCTCTCTCTTTATTTTTCTCATCCTCCTCCAAAACATGCCTGAAGCCAGTGTGTGAATGAGTGGACACAAAGTGTGTGTTCACCAACTTGCTTTCTGTCTGTCTGTCTCCTGTCGTCTCTTTCAAACCCTCATTCTTACTTTTTCTTTCTTTCTTTCTTTCTTTCTTGTTTTTTATTTGTTCATTATTATTATTATTATTATTATTATTAATATATTTATAACAATTTGAAAACAAGAAATCTTTCTTAATTGTCCTGAATACACACATTTTTCTTTCTTCCTATTTTTCTCATTTCTTTACTTTTATTAAAGGTTCTTTTCTTTTCTGTCCTTTTGTCTTTCATTTTTCACTCTGTTTTTTGTACATTTGTTTTACTTAATTTGTTCTTTCTTTTATCTTAATGTTATCTAAGAGAAAAAAAAACGGTAATCTTTTCTCTCATACAAATGATCTTTCTTTCTTTTTCTTTTGTCTTTCTTTCTTTTCTTCCTTCCTTATGACCTCGTTATTATCATGTTTTTCTTACCTGTATGCCATGCTATTTCTTTTTCTTTCTTTCTTTTATTCAGAGCAAGTTTTTATTCTCTGGAAGAAACCATATGTTCTTTCTTAATACAAATAAAAACACTCCTATTTTCTCATTTCTTCACTTTTATTAAAGGTTATTTTCTTTTCTGTCTTTCTGACTGAACACATGCCTTTCTTACTTTCTTCTGGTTTAGAGCATAGACATATTTGTTTAGGAATCTTTCTTTCTTTTTCTCTTTCTTTCTCTCTTTTGTTCTTTCTTTATTTCCTCTTTCCTTGTACTTTCCTTCCTACCTTTTTTAAAATCATGGTTTTGGTACCATGATAAACCATGACATTTTTCTTTTTCTTTCTTTCTTTCTTATACATTCTCTGAGATAAAACATCGTTCGTTTTTGGTGCCATTTTTTTCCCCCCTGTTTCTGATTTTTTTTTTGTTTGCTCCACAATTATCTTTCTTTCTTTCTTTTTTCTCAGATAGAAAACACTTTGCCTTTTTTTTCAGTATACACCAGTACTGTTTATTTTCCTTTCTTTATTATTTTCTTTTGAATTTCTTTTTTTTTTCCTTCATCACTTCAATTCCTTCCGTTTTATTTTTGTTCCATGGTTCTTTTCTTTGGTTTATTCGACCATATTTCAGATATAAGTGTGTGTGTGTGTGTGTGTGTACTGTTGCCATCATGCCATAGGGATGACCAGCTCAGTCATTAAAATTATTAAGTTAAATAAGAATAGCACATTTCTGAAGTGTGCTGTGTGAGTACACACTGTCAGTCTCTCTCGAGTGTGTGCAGAGCTGCAGATTTCCCTCAGACCAAGTCGAGAGTTTAGGCGTAAGTTAAGTGTTAATCTGTTCAACACCGGTCCTCGAGCCCTGGGGGCTGTTGGGATGAGGGATGGGGGGGGGGTTGTAGGGGGAAGGTGCAGTTTCCTGGCTGTAGCTTGTGTTTGTCCCGTCTGACCTGGCGGCTCATGGGGCAGATCGCGCTCAGATAGCGAGCCCCCTCCCTGATCCCACGCCTGTCTGAAAGTGTTATCCGTTAGCGGCTCACTGGACTTAACGCGGTCTGGGCCGGGGGGGGGGGGGGGGGGGGCAATTGTGTGTGGAAGTGGACATGTTGGGAAGCAGCAGGCAGGTTGTGGGTTATGACTCCGGTTTGATTCATCACACTGTTTCTTTCACAGCAGTGAGGGAGAAAGGCTGGATGCTGAGTCCTGTTGGTTTAACCTTTGCTTTGAACATGTCCACTGCTGTCTGTCCACCCACAGTCTGCCTCCGCCCACCTCCACCCACCTTCAAACCCATTTCCCAGAATCTCCTCTCTCTCCCTCGCACTCTATTCAACCAAATTGTTTTATTACAGTTTATTTATTTATGATAAACATGTAAAATAGAAAGCATTCACTTCATGTTTCTGCCAGAAGGAACTGCAGTGTTTCTGTCTCTCTGTCCTTATTATCTGTTTTGAACACTTGCTCTTACTCCTTTTCTTTCTTTGTTGTTTGATCTGATCTTTAAGTTGATTGCTCTTAATTGTCTTGAAAACATATTTTTCTTCTTTCTTTCTTTCTAACGTACTTACCTACTTACTTATATACTGTTCATTTCACCTAAACCTTTTTCTCCCTCTTTCAACTAAATTGTACTGACCATGTCATCTCATTCATTACAAATTGTTAATTAAACATATATCATGAAAGCTGCACTTTTGTCTTTTTAACTTTAAAAGAGTGAGAAGTAGCTTCTATAACATAAAGGAGAATGTTTGCTATCACCTGTTTTGTTCTTCCACAGAATTCCATATAACTACGAACATAAAAAAAAAAACAGGACTCTACAATCTAGTTTGTACTTTTGTTGCTTTTCCACTCATTCTGTTATGTCTAAAAAAATGCCATTAATATATTTTAGTCAAAATGGTGCTTGTAGTTGATATGAACTAAATTTCACATTTTTGCCCTCAAAAGTTGTTCCAAGGCAGAATGGACCTGCTTGTTCAGCTTATGTAAAATAATAATATATAATAATAATAAAATAATAATAATAATAATAATAATAATGGAGAGGAAGATGTTCAAACACAATATGTATGGCTGACAGACTGCATGTGAAAAAAAAAAAAGTAAAAAAAGTTTTTTTTTTTTTTTTTTCATCAAACCAACCTTGTAAAGGATAAAGAATTGGTGCAATGACAGTAAATTATCAACACGCCTCCCATTCGAGTAGCGGACTAAAAAAAGAATTGTTCGTATTTACTTTTCTGACTGTAAAGCTTTGACAGTTCAATTGCTGTTTTTAGAAGGTTGTTATTATTTTTCAATTGCTGGATTGAAAGTCGGGTTCGGCGCTCAGTTATAACCCCTCCTGCTGTTGTTTCTAGCCCAGATCCACAGCTGCAGCCTGAACAAACTTCCAGATACAGAGTGTGTGAGGGAGAGAGTGGTAGACCCAAGTGATGAAAGATTGACCATGCAATGTGTCCACGTGATTTTGCACAGATTTTATCTAATGTTCAAGCCTGGACTATTAGGAAGACAGTTTCAGTGTTCATATCTAAAAGTTTTAAGATTTTAACTAACGTTACACTTTGTCTAATGTCAGGAAAAACATTTCAATAAATATTTCAATATTATTTCTTTTATTTATTCATTTTAAGTAAAACAAGCCTGGTTTCTTTTATCTGCAGGTATATGGTACTGTGTTAGAACTGCACAATAGCTAAAAGCACAATCCTTTTCCTAAATTGTTTCCTTCGCCAATCCTTTCCTTTCAATCCATCCCTGTTCAACGGAAGTCTTGGCCTCACAGCCTGGAGCCATTCAGACCCAAGACCCCTTATCTAAAGTCAGGATCTCAGGTGAGATGTATATTCTGCATGCCTGCAGTCTTATAACGAACCGCGCAGAAAATCTCGTAGAATTTCTGTAAATCTTCTAGTGTAGCTCAGAGGTGCAATTCTTCTGCCTGGTTTTACTGGTTTAAAATGAAAGTTGTCTCATATGAGGTTTTTATGTACAGATAATTTGCGATCGTTTATTTTTTGGACTACATTCATACACTATTTCTTTTAGGGAAAATTTATATAGATGGAGAAAAACACTGTATAAAGTGTCAATATATATTACATTAATAATATCAGTAATAGTGAATAGTATTCTGTAATTAATCACTTTTATCTGTTAATTAAAGAACTTTTCGGGACTGTAAATTAGTCACAAATTATTAGCTGTCATTATATGGGTCTATTTATTGATTGTTAAAGTTATTTCAAAAATGGATGAATGCAAACATGGTTCTACTCTCTCAGGAACAAAATGAAGAACTCTTCATGGCTGTTCATTAGTCATGAATTAGACTCACTCCTCATCATCTGTACTGCTTTATCCTGCATACAGGATTGAAGGGGCCTGGAGTCTATCCCAGGGGAGTTAGAGCATGAGGAAGGGTACACTCTGGATGTGGTGTTAATCCATCGCAGGGCACACACACACACACTAGATGTCTTGTAGGTTATTAACTAAATAGCTATCCAAGTTATTTGGAGGTGTTTGGTCTGGATGTCAAACATGCACATGGTGACATACAATACAGATATATATATATATATATATATATATATATATATATATATATATGTATAAAAACAGTTTTTTAAAAATTAAACACATTAAATTGTAAACATGTATCTTTTTCTTTTTTTTCTTTTACTTTAAACTTGACCTTTTTCTCACTAAAATTCTAGCTTGTTGCTTACTTGTATAATTTGTGACCTGGCTGTTGTTATATTAATACTTTATACTGATTAATAAAGTTCTCTCTCTATATATACTCTGGATAAATACCAGCACATCCCCATGTCACTGGAGATAGGAGTTGCTATCCAGTGCGTTCTGGACAGTTCATGACGTCACTCCCCCCACCTTATAAAGTCTCACACACGCACACACACCTGGTGAAACAAAGCACGCGCACAGAGAGGGCAGGGGCAGTAAAGTTTCTAAATCTGGATCATAAAACACCTTCCTATTTTTTTTTTTATGAATCTGGCCGGTTTCTCGTACTTCTCGTGCAGCATGTCACCGACGGAGGCGCAGCCCACGAGCCCGGCGCCGGCGGCGGCTGTGTCTCCGCAGGTGAGCTTGGATTCACCGTCACTGAACCACCTTCAACACCACCACCATCATCTTCATCATCATCATCATCATCATCACCATGATCACCAACAGTCAGGAGCTAAGGATGCTCTTCATGTGAAACCGGAGCCGAGGGAAGGCAGCCCCCGGGCGGCGCTGGAGGACGCGGTGTCTGCGGGTCACCCTGCCGGCGGCGGCCGGCGCAGGAAGAGGCCGGTGCAGCGCGGGAAACCGCCGTACAGCTACATCGCGCTCATAGCCATGGCCATCGCCAACTGCCCGGAGAGGAAGCTCACGCTGGGGGGGATTTACCGCTTCATCACCGAGCGCTTCCCGTTCTACCGAGAGAACCCGCGCAAGTGGCAGAACTCCATTCGGCACAACCTGACGCTCAACGACTGCTTCGTGAAGATCCCGCGGGAGCCCGGGAGACCCGGCAAGGGCAACTACTGGACGCTCGACCCCGCCGCCGAGGACATGTTTGACAACGGGAGCTTTCTGCGGCGGCGGAAGCGCTTTAAGCGCTCGGACGTCAGCACGTACACTCCCGGCGCGTTCACGTTCAGCCCGAGTCCCGTGGCGCGTCAGCAGTACACCAGCAGCGCCTTGTACCCGAGTGTGACCCCGGGCTACAGCGGCTCTCCGCTACCCGGCTCTCCTCACGGGGCCGTGCTGCATCCCTATCAGCCGCCGGCTCACGCTCACCTTCAAGGCCAGGGCCGGATGTTCAGCATAGACAACATCATCAGCCAACAGCAGTCCGTCGGACCCGGGACCGAACTTCACATCGGGCTCGGTGCCGGAGATCTGTCCGCGATTAGCGCGACGATACCCGGCGCCGACCCGAACGGCTTCCAGACTCTCAACCACACGAACCGGAACAGCGTCTCCATGGCGCATGGATTCTCGTCCTCGGCCTCTCCTCCGCACCTGACCCCTGCCTCGCCACCAAGCGGCTTCTCTCCCGGAGGCTATTGCACCGGAAGCAGGATGGCGCGGCCCGCCTCTTGCCCCGAGCACGCTGAGCAGCTTCTGGGACTCCCGGGAACGAATTTGAACTCGTACAACAATTCGTATGTGCGACAAGCAAACTTCGGACCCTTCATGTGACGCACAGCTCCTACACACGTCACTAGACAAAATAAACATGTTCGTAAAAGTTATTTTAAAGTTACTTTGTGACGCTAACTGTGTGGTCAGACTGAGTTAAAATAAGAATAAAACACTGGGATCTGGGGGTGGGTGAATGTATAAAATACTAGCGTGTACTTTGCTTCGCACTTGGGCGGTTTGTACCTCCAAGAGTACAACTTCTGTACCTATAATATGAATAAAATGTTTTAAGGTGATTAATGTAAATGTTTTGTACCCTAAAACTTTAAAATCTGGCACCTTTGTAGACAAAAGCCACACACTAAAGATATAGAAGCTAAACCCCAAGGTACCGTTCAGCATCCTTATCCAGTGTTTCTATGTGTCTTTGTTCTTTATGCATGTTGTGAACAACATGCTAATTTCTATCATATTTCTACTGACTGCCCATCAGAATTGTACTTTAATCATCTAAAGTCACTTAATTCAATTACTTGTTTTTAAAACCAAAGTGAAATACAAGTCAAATAAAATTCATTACAAAAAAAATAAAGCTACAACAATGAAGCTGAAGCTGGTATGAGCAAGTCCTGCAAGTTAGTATTTGATATTTCATTAATATTTATAAAGATGTTCTACTTAATGTTTTTATTGGCTTCTACACTTTTTTTACTGGGTAAACTGCCTGCTTTTCGTTGCATTTTGACTGTAACATGGAACAAAAGCTATTGTGTACACTAGTGTTTGTTTACTCCTTTTTTATTTTTAAACAAAGTCTGTAAATAGTAAGTAATAAACGGGTTTTGTAAAGACTTGTTTTTTTCCCCCGTTCTGTTGGTTTCATGTTTTCTCAGATTCCCCTGTCGATTCTTCTTCTTATCATTATGTCAGTGGTAGTAGTACAATAGTCGAGTAAAAAACAAACAAAAAAAAAAAGCCATAAAGATTATTTAAAAACAATCGTTTAGTAGTTCTGATATTTAAATATTTTTCACATTATTAGATTTTATTCACTTGGCTGATGTATCTTAAGAGTTGTCAGAGTTCAGCACAAGCAGTGACTCTGGGGGCGCTCCTGCCCAAGCCTGAAAAATACAGTTCTGACCATCTACCAAACTGATGGACCATCTTTACCAGCTGGTAGATTTTATTATTACCTTACTGGTATTATTCTGTTTAAACATTTCGTGTTAATGATGTAGCCTGTGTATTGGCAAACTTGTCATGTTTTTCATTCATTCATTTGTTTGTTTTTGATAGCCTTACTCAACATGACAAGATTTTCTTTCTTTTTTTTCTTCTTCTTCTTCTTTTTTTTTTTTTTAAAGAAAATAGAATATTAATTAATGTAGATTACACAATTAAATAGTGCAATGATGTAAATGTATATTATGTTCAGTGAGAGTTTAGTTTGGGCTATTAATAAACCAGGTTCAGTGACTTTTAATTTAATAAGAATTTTAAGGTAAATTACAACTCTGTGTTTATCTGTTTAGCTTGATGTTATACATGCATTAGTTTACAATTCGCTTTAGATTTTTTAAAATACCTCAAGTGCTTAATTAATTATACCAATGTTTTTAGCATATTCCAAAAGTTTCACATTCGAGGAATAAAAAAATTCTAATTTCAAAAAAATAAAATAAATAGAAAAAAAATATTGAAGCTTATGCAAATTTAGAAAGAGTTCATCATTGATTAGGTGAATAAAAACTCCCGTCAGATTTGGCGAAATCGTTTCATGACCGCCCTTTGTTTTTGTTCTTTAAAGTTAATCCATGTACCTTAAACATTTATATAAAGAAATAAACTATAATTTCGGCTACTTGATTTAATAAGATTCACTACGAGAAAATACTACATTTGTTTTTAGTTCTAGGAGCATATATTCAATCACAGACAGCCAAATCTGTCTCTCCTGATCCAACTAATTAAATAGACTGATCACCTGGTATGTTTAACGTTCAATCAGGGTTAAAGTGAAGGAAGGAAAATCGCAGCAAGAAAGGCTTGGTGATCACTGATGCAGACTACACGAGTGCATATTGTGGTGGGTTCAGTGTGTGAGTTTCACAAACCTCTCACGCTTTGAAACGTATCGAAATGTATATATTGAAAAACCAATATATTTTTTCATTGTTTTCTATTTGAGACGCCGCTCGAATGAAAAGAAGGTGAAAAAGTTTTGGTGTCAAATTTAATGTCGGGCTTTTAACTTTCCTGTCGGCAACATGTTGTAATGCTGAAACAATCTGCACATGCTTACAAGCATCACCTGCATCTTCAAACGAACAACTTGCAGCTTATAGGAACGTATTGTCAACGGTCAGAGTTTAAGGTTTGAAAGTAATTTTGCTAATCTGCAATACATTTTAAAACGTGTTCTTTCTGTATCACACGAAAACAAAAGAAGTGCAGACTCACCCAAACTGGAAGAAAAACTGGAGAAAAAAACAGGCCACGAGTTTCTAATTCCCAACTTTCATAGTGATTATTTGAATTCCTAAATCCTTGCTGGCTGCTCAAACCAATCTGGCCATTTTCCTCTGACGTCTTTAGTGTTTTGGATCGTTTCGGACAAATAGACAAGACATGGATCTTTAAAAAGCCATCTCTAGGACACTTCAGAAATGTGGGACACCTGCTGGAAACTGACTAAAGTGGCAGCGGTCACCTCCGGCGACTGCGTGGGAGCTGAACCTGTTCCATTCCCAGTGGAAACAGGGTTTAAGTTTGGTCTACAATTGAAGCAGTCATTTATGGCCTATTCTGTTCTCCAAATAGGCCATCATAAGTTTCCTGCACATTTTGCATCTAATCAGTTCATTCACATTTGTCTTATCAGCTCGGTTAATAAAGAAATAACAGAGTAGGTGAGAGGTCCTATTGGGTTGAACCAGTTATTTGATTCTAGAGCTGAAATGCCAATATTTGCTTCCTCAAGTGGACAAAAACGAGTTATGAGGGCTGATTTATAACTTTTGATTTGTTTTGCAGTTTGACATTAAAGGAGGAATTACATCCTCGAACTAGTTTGAGACAGTCACACAATGTTCAGGTTTTGGCCCGCGTGTGGAATTGGACAGTTTCGTTGGGACCCAGTTGGCATGCTGATTATCAGAAGTGTTTACATTTACACATCTATGAAATTCAGTTGTAGAATTTCTATTCTTGAATGAAGCCTGAGAGCGCTTCAGGACGTGCTAATCAGTGGTTAGCTAGTGGTTAGTTGCTTGCTTTTTCAGGAGAAGGCTTGGGAACCTGTAGTCCACAGCATCACCTCTTAACACTCCTCTGCACAATTTATAGAGATGAGTCGACCTTGACCCTGTTAGCAGTAAAGGTGCGACACCCAATGGACACCGGCTTGTAAGGTGTTTTCATATAGATCAGGACACAAAATCCTAATTGTCAATTTTTTGTTTTGCCATAAATAAAACAAACACCACCTTTCTGAAATCCTCAAGATAACACTATTTTGATACTGTTGATTTCGGTTCTCTGCACTTTCTTTAATGTCCACTAGATGGTAATGGAGGGCTAGGTTTATTTCCGTCTGCTCCAGTTCAAACAGCTGATTAAAATATAGTTAAATTATCTATCTATCTATCTATCTATCTATCTATCTATCTATCTATCTATCTATCTATCTATGAATGAAATTATGAATATAGTAAAACTTAAAAATGAAAGGGCAATTCCAGTATATATCCATATTCAGTCAAATTATATGATATGCCTCTTTCATCTAGAGGGGTTTATATAATGTAATTAAAGTTTTGCTTTCATTTTTTATTTTCCCTAAAAGAGTTTAAATACTCACCAGATCAATTGCAAGTGAAATTACAAGGTATTGCAATGTACAAAGGATAAACATACCAAATCAGAGACAAGAAAAATACACAGATATACCGCGGACCGATTTATGGTCGTACTATTTGATATCAATCAAATGACGGTGGGTTCCTTTTAAGGTTTCATACCAGTGTCATCTCAGGGAGTGTTTTCCTGTGTCCTTGCTGCGCCGTCTTGCTCATCAGGGATAATCTAATAGCAATAATTTATACCGTATCTTAAAAAATAACCACTGTTAAAAACGCTATACAAATTGAATTGAAATCTAAATAAATAAATAAAAGTTTACTTCAAAGATCTTGTTGCTTTATTGATGGAAATTGAATGAACGATGTTGTAACAATATAAAGAAAAAGAAGAGGGGGGGGGGGGTATTGTCTAAAATTCGTCTTGGCCGCTAGATGGCGCTTTATTTGCCAAGTAAAGACTTGGTAATATTAATTACTCAGAAAATATTTGCAATATTACTTACAATTTACAACTATCTTTTTACGGAAATAGAAACAGCACCCATGGAACACATACTAAAAACAAACCTTATTGCACAATGCAGTATTTATAAAAAAAAAAAAAAAAGAGCTTAGATTTTTTTTCCTGGCAGTAAGGTGACGCATCGCTAACGTCATGCATTTTATTAAAGGTTTGTCCCCAGGGTTAGCAAACTTGGAGTTTCTACAATATATAACAACATTTTCGTATACAGATGTTTTAATACTTTGTCCTTGTTGAATATAAAAGTGTAGGGAATAGAATGTGTTTATACAACCATTCTTCTAGTATCCTTCTTAAAATACTGTATTTATTTTTAGATTAGGATATTTGTCTGAACTACGTGTCCTCCTCCTCCATCTCGAGTAAAGTGGTGTAGTGAGAATAATTATTGGATCATGGTCCTGAGCTGAGTGTAAGTATTTTATGTGTTTACTGTATGGATCCCTTTTTTGTTGTCGTCACTGAGTCGTGTTTAAATGCAACAAACCCCTCAATACTTTTTGTCTCCCTCTCTTACTATCTTATTATATTTGTTAGTTTATTTATTTATTACTTTATTTATTGCACTGGGTGTAAGGATATTAGTTGTATAGAAGAGTGATGCAGTAAATGTGAAGAATTCTGGATGTTTTTTTTTTTTTTTGCACCGCTCAACCGCTCAGGACTGATTTTTTTTTCTCTTTTATTAGTCATGTGACAAACTAGAGCAGGAAGAAGGATACATGGGCTGTGTGTGTGTGTGTGTGTGTTGGGAACGTACATAAGCTGTGTGACCACGCAGACGGATGGTGTGTGTTGAATTGTGATGACGGGAAAACGCGAACCCGTGCGAAGTGATTTGAAAAATTACGGGTGTGGAAAAGCGCTGAGAGCGAACAGTCTTCCTATTATTAGCGACACAATAAAAATGGTATAAAGAATTGGATTGTTTGACTATTCTCATTTATTTTGTTTGTTTTCATTTATTCAACCTTACGATTCATATCGAGTTGAAAATGTATTATTATTTTAAATAAAACTAGTCCATATATACATTACCATCCATAACGTAATAACAAGATGCGAGTTATATACGAATTTTATAGGCTAGAAATGTATTCATCGCCATAACTCGCCATAAGGAAAAGTGGATGTCTCATTGTTTCCATGACACTAACAATACCTTATTCATTTTGCATTTCCACCTAGCTGCTGTAGTCTTAGTGTTGAGTAACGGTCAAGATTATTAATACTCATTAATCATCACCTGACAATAAATGATCAGATCTATAACTACTGGAGTGGATTTTTTTTTAAAAACAAATAGGTAAGATTTAAATGTCAGCGAGTTTAAAACAGTGGAAATAAATAATGAATCATATGCAGCTTTATATAAATAATTGAATTTGATTTTACAATATTTAGTGAAGGATTTAACTCGGTGAGAACCATGTATGTGCCGTTTATAACAGATCGTTTTTATTTCAAGGTTACGTTTAGGCTGCTTTTTCTAAAATGGTTTATAAATATGATACAATTTAAAATATCCAAATAAACGTCGATAGTATTTACAGTTATATTTAGCATTTAATACCGTATCTATACAGATAAACTGCAGCTCATTGACATAAACTGACTTGATTTATGTGCAGTAATCATATTTTTTAAATGTGAAATTAGTTAAAAAATTTACAATGATGTGCAAATAATACACTAACATTTTAAATAACTTAGGCTAATTTGTAAGCATTAATATTTTTTTTTTCTCCCAACAATATAGTTTTCTGCACATTTATTCTCTTCGTTTCAGAACAAACACCTCAGTTTTTATTTATCTGAGAGCAATGCAGCGCTTTTGGGGCAAATTCGTCGTTAGAGTAACTTTTGGTCACTTTTATTCGGTGAAGTCAAAGTGCGCACACACGCACACAAACACACACGTCTCTGCCTCCTCCCTTCTCCAGTGATCGCTGCTATAAACTTTGGTTACTGACACGCCGGTCACGTGACCCGTGGGATAAATAGTTTTTGAGGGGCATGAGGAGGGGGTAATAGACTGCAGAGCTTGTGCGGGGCGCACCGCGCTGCCTCCGTGCGTCATCATAAACACAAATTATTGTTTAAAAAAATGAAGACAGAAAGACGCCGCGGTCCGGTCCGGACTGATTATTGACCTCAACAGTGCGCGCTCACGGAAGACTGCATACGAGACCTGGACGGGGAAGGAGTGAGAGGATTTAGAGGAGGAGGAAGAGGAGGACAGTACGAACCCTCCAGCATGACTCTGGGGACGGACATGTCGGAGAGCCCGGCGCTGTCCGACGACGTGGACATCGACGTGGTCGGCGGCGACGGCGTGAGAGATGGGAAATATCTGCGCCACCAGCGCATTTTTCACCCAGACCACGACTCCGACGACCCCCTGTCTTCCCATGAGGCCGGGGAGGGCACTGCCAGCGGGTCCGAGTGCCCCGATGACGACCGCGTCGTGGATCGTGGCGAATCCGGAGCAGGAGCTGACCCATTAATTGGGGACAAACCGGTGAAAAACGCGCTCGTAAAGCCGCCGTATTCATACATCGCATTGATCACGATGGCCATCTTGCAGAGCCCGAAGAAACGCCTGACGCTGAGCGAGATCTGCGAGTTCATCAGCAACAGGTTCCCGTACTACCGCGAAAAGTTCCCAGCGTGGCAGAACTCCATCCGACACAACCTATCGCTCAATGACTGCTTCGTCAAGATCCCACGCGAACCAGGGAATCCGGGAAAGGGCAACTACTGGACGCTGGACCCTGAGTCGGCCGACATGTTTGACAACGGCAGCTTTCTGCGCAGGCGGAAGCGCTTTAAGAGACACCAGAATAGCGACGTGGTTCTCCGCGACGCGGGGGGATTCCTGCCGGGATTTGGATACGGCCCTTACGGCTGTTACGCCCCAGGTGCCGGTGGCGCTGGCGGCTACGGACTGGCCCTGCAGAACTTCCACGCGTACACCCACCACCACCATCACCACCCGGCTGGGACGTTCCCTTTCCAGGGCGCGCCGTGTCCCCTTCCCGCCGTGCCCTCTTCCATCTTCTCGTCGTCGCCGCACACCGTGCCGCCCACTCTGCTGGGAGCAGATTTAAGGAAGCCCTTCTACCCGCAACTCGGCCCCGCACTCGCGCCTCACAAAACGGACACGAACGCGTCGCGTCGCCCGTCTTTCTCCATAGACAACATCATCGGCGCGACCAGCTCGCCGCCCTCGGCGCCCTACAGCGCGCAGTTACCGTCGGGCCAGGCGCAGATCCTGGCCATGATCAGCCCACCGTCCTCAAACCACTTGAACCTCTCTCCGGAAACCATCGCACCCAGCTCGTGCGCGGACTTTCTCCGGTAAACCGAGGATGACGAACTTTTTTTGCTCTAATCATTTTCCATGGCAAGCGAGACTGAATGCGCCGCGGTCCGTTTATAAAAATTCAACGTTTTGCCAAGGTAGGAACTGACTTTTTGTGAGGCTAAAGTTCTCTCTTTTTTTTTTTGTGGAAATCTGAGAGTAACAAATAAACAAACAACTTAATTAATTACGTTATATTTATGAACTGTAAATATGTACAATTTTGATAAACATTATGTGCAGGCAGAAATGAACATCTTAAAAAAGTAAGTTAGTCCGAGGATAACCTTTGACCTTTGATCTCCCGTCCAGCTATTTTAAACAGGAAACCATTCAGTTAATTTGATATCATTGTGAACAGTGGATTTTCCTGTCGGCGCGCTTACAGATTGTTATTGCTATTGTTATGGTTTATATATATTTTTGTGAGTTTTGTGAAAAAAAGAAAGCACTGTTTAATAGTAGAGAGACCGAAAATATCGACTCAGGTTTACGTTTTTGTTTTTTTTTTTGTTTTTTTGAAAGCACATTGCCAGAGACAGTGGGGTTTTTGCCCGGACAGCGGTATATCAGTGTCAAGTATAACTGTTTATAATAGTTTTTTTTTTAATGTGGCGTTGATGTAACTCGCATTACCTCTCCTCCTGTCTGACTGTGCATACATTTTTCTTTTTATTACATTAAAGATAATCTGTGAAGAGTTTGTCGCTATGTTGTAAAGAAAAATGAGGCAAATAATAATAAAAAATAAACACACGCCATGTTGATAGGTCATTTGATTGTAATGACAAGAAAATAAATGTTGGGAATTTTAAAACTGTTTTTCTTCGTTTCATTTTTGTACCTCTCTAGGGACAGGATTAAATTAGCTGTTAAAATGAGACGTACATGAAGATAAATGTAAAGTGCGCGCGCGCATTTCACTGCTGCAACTTGATTATTTGCCTGCAACTTTATCAGATGTGTGGTCTAGTAACTGAGCGTGTTTTTGTAAATAATTGAGTTCAATTAAAGTTTTTAAATAATCCCCCTTTTATGTGGGACCTCACACACTTTTATAGTCTTCTTTTGCTTTTTAAATATAACAGATCTAATCAGCACCACAATATGTAATCCTCTTTGATGCATTCTTCTTATTTCTTCACATTTCCGAATATAAAGACTCGGCATAAACTCCAGGGAAAAAATACAGTAAACAGCTAAATTGTGGATGACAGCATGGCAGGTTAAATATCATATTGCACATGCGAGTGAGGCCTGGAGTGATGGATGTAAGAACTGAATTTACCAAAACTGGACAGATTTGCTTATATATTATTACAATAATTATTGACTGACACTGTAATGTGTTCAGCAAGTTAGAACGTTCCCTCACTGTTCTGAAAGGTGTCAAATAATACATTTTAAGTAAACAGTTAATACAATTGAATTCGCCAGTTTCAAGTAAAGCTGCTTTCACAAAAAAATAACACTTTACATTACATAATCTTAACATTTTCATAATTGATATGTTTTCCTACGTGTTGCTTATTTTCTCACCATTCTTTTTTTTTAACGTGGTACATTTACACTTTCATTAACCTATGAATGCACCTTGAAATAGGCATATACTAGAATAACATGTATGAAAATGGATAATTTATCGCTTTATTTTCTTAAATAACCAACGTGACAAAATAAAAATATGTTTTGTAAATTTATCTGCGTTTTAAATACTTTAACAAAAGTAGCAAAGGTTATAAATAAAAAGCCAACCAACTTAGCATTAAAAAAAAAAAAAAATATATATATATATATATATATATATATATGTATTTATTTATTTTAAATGCGCTATATTTTGATGGTGGTAACCCCTGAAAAACATAGCATAAAAAGCATTTTTTTTTTTTTTTTTTACAATGAAAGTTTGCAACATGTTTACTGACGGCCTGAATTCATCTTTTTAAATGTCAGTGTTTGGCTTTTGGTTAAATGTCTTTAATCAACGCTTGTCATGTTTAAAAAAAAAAAAGTTGGACAACAATGAAGTCTAGCAATTTTCACTTTATCATTTTGATTACCTGACGCTTAATTCTCAATTTATTTTTAATTTATTAATCTCTGATTATTTAGAATTGAAAACCTGTTCTGAGAAACGTCCCAGATTTTGGACTGACATAATGAGCTGATAAACATTCCCCTTTTCCTTCACAAAAAATGCTTTACTCGTTTTTATTCATATATTTGCCACCAACAGGATTTAATTTCAATGGGCTCATATTAAGGCTGATCTATTCCTAAAAATAACCTGTAGATGTTACATATTGTATGACACAAATCTAAATATGCTAATAGCGCTACTGAAATATGCATGAAGATCAAATGGACCGCGCATGCGTGGCATTATGATTTTAGTTCATCTGTCAAATGACAAAAAGGAGCTTAATGAAAGGGAGAACATCAGGGTTTGAAAGCCGGTAAACTGAATATGAGGAGCCTCATGGGAGATCCATTACTAATTAGCGCATTCTTTTTTATGTAGCATCTTCTATTTGTTTCTTCTTCTTATTTCTATCTATCTATCTATCTATCTATCGCTCTATCTATCTATCTATCGCTCTATCTATCTATCTATCTATCTATCTATGTATGTATCTATCTATTAAAATTTTTTTGGGTTTTGCTTGTTTGCTGGGGGCGATTTTGCTAGTCTGTGTATCTGAATAAAAGTAAGCACAATGTGAGAATCCACACGCGCACGCACGCACACACACACAGTGGGGGACGTCTTTCTTCTTGTGTGTGTATATGTATGTGTCTGTGTGTGTTTGGGCAACATGAAGCTCAACACAACAACAGCAAAAAGCCCAGATCTTCAAATCTGTTTGATGCTGAACCCGAGTAGCACGCATGGCTGGGAATGAAATCTGCTCGGGTCGAGCGTGAAATGGATTTGAGGATCTGGCTTTTTTGTATCTTGTGTGTGTTCCTCTTTTGTCTGGTCTAAATGTCTCCCCGACTCCTCGTGAGGTTTCTGAAAAATCAGCCTTAAACCGTAAAAAATATTTATAGTTATTCATATTTGCTTTTTATATTTAAATGTAATTTTGTATCACACTCAGATTAGCTAATCATTTTTTATTCTTAGTTTGTTTTTTTCTCCCTGATTAGCCTATAGAAATGACTTATGCGGTATTTATATATGTAATGTATATATGTAATACAAATTGTTTTAATGTATATATTGATTATAAATTTAGACACGAACAGTTGTACATGCATTAAAATAGAATTTTCTAAATAGAATGAGGCCTAAAAAGGAACGTTTTATTGGCACATAAATCATAAAATAAATACGATTATTATACAACTTTAATTATTATTATTATTATTATTATTTTATTATTATTATTATTGTTGTTGTTGTTATTATAGTGGTCATTACCTTTTAAATTAGTTTGCCATCAACCCACTCAACGGAGGTCATGTTGTGCATTAATAGAGTCTCTCTCTCTCTCTCTCTCTCTCTCTCTCTCTCTCACACACACACACACACACACACACACACACACACACACACACACACACACACACACAACCAACCAGAGTAAAACTAAACGCTTCGCAGGTTAAAGAGGTCAACGGAAAATTACACAACTGCGTGTACTTTTGGTCTTTTCTGACCACAAATTTGGGCACACACACACACACACACACACACACACACACACACACACACACACACACACACAGAGGCTATGATTTGATATGGCCTAATTAATATGATTTATTCAATGTGCAAATACAACATAAAAAAGTAAAAGAAAAAAAGTCTATAAATGTGAAACAGGCGAAGACTTTTGAAAACACACTAAGTAGAAGAAAGACTCTTTTTCTCCAGAAATGCGTGCTAGTGTTTGCAATGGCTGTAATTCCCGACCACACACACGCGCGCGCGCTCGCGTCTTGAGTTTCCCAACGTTCAAGTATCACATTGCTAAATAGCAAGGATTAAATCCCATTTGGACATTGTTACAGCTCTGGACAGAAACGCTTCTCTTCTCATCTCTCTTACTCTTTCTTTTTATTATTTATTATTTTAATCCCATTTTTTTCTGCCCATGCTGATTTCACATCGCATTACATCTCATCACCTTAGCTGTCATTCCTCCATCACACAGCCTTATACAGTGATGCTTAAATTATTAATTTAAGCATCACTGTTAAAAATAGAAGGAAAGGACAGGAAAAAGGGATAATTAGAGGAATACTAACTAAGTTTGTCGCACCTCCTTTTAACGCCGTCGATTTTATTGGATGCGATGTGTTATGGAAAAAGACCCAATAAGCAGAACTCTTTCCTTGGTCGGGGCTCTGCGGTCTGGAGTTCACTGCTCCATGTGGCTAATCACATGCCTGCCTTCTCGGATCGAAGCGACGGCGTTAAATCGCGGGTTAACAAGCTGTACATCTCTCTAATTATCCCTTCTTTCAGCTTTCATTTTACACTCCCCCTCCATGTGGTGAGTTACTTACACCACTGAGCAAGCAGGACCACCCACAACCCCGCAAGCAGTCTGCAACCCACCCAAACACTCACACATACTTTATTTATTAATTACTTCTCATTTCTTTAAAAAAAACTTTATTTTTTCACTTTCACACAGAATACGTTTATTTTTGCACAGGCATATTTATTATATAAATAATATTATTATTTTTGTTTGTTTACAATTATTTTCCATTCACTTTCGTTATTTTTAACTTTAACAAAATCTCCTTTCTTTCCCATTATTATAGTCGTTATAATAAAATTGATATAATTTATATTCATAAATATATATTTTTGAACGATTTATTTATGCTGTTAAAATTGTTTAATTAATTGACTTTTTTATATTTTCGACTTTGACTTTCTATTTAGGTATTTATTAGTAAGGTATTTATTTACTTGCTTGTTTGTTTGTTTGTATATATGTTTGTTTCTGAGAAAAAAAGCATATACTTGTTTTTGTCTACTTATTTATTGATATTCACATGCGAAAATCACTTTAGCGTATTATTTTTGTCTGCCCCATTTTTGAGGTACATTTTCTTTTCGCACGGGATTGTTTCCACTTGTGTGTGTTTTATTTATGCAATTTTTTTACTTTCATGTTGTGTTCTGCATGGGTTTACATGCAATTTATAAATTTTTCACGTGACAAACAAACATTTTATTATAGTCTATAGGCTATACTATATAATAGTTAAATAGTTTATTATACGTGATTCGTATATTCTGATGATTCACTTGTTTCAGTTACTTAGGATTAGTAACAAGTAAGAAAACATGCTGAACATGATATTCACACGTGGTTTGCTATTTGATTTTCGCTTGTACTACGGGGTATTTTTACACACGCTCATGTTCGGTTTTTCACATGCAAGGCACGTGTTTTTCCTCCCAATGTGTGTTTTTTTTTTTACACGTCCTCATGTTCTTTTACGTTTTTACGTGTATTGAACATCGGATTTCGCACAAGAGCTTGTTAATTTTCCATTGATATCACGTGTGCAAATTTAGGGTATATATTATATATAGCATCTTTTCACACGTAAACACATACATCATGTAATTACAAATTAAATATAAAGTATTTGGTCCTAAAGTATGTAAACAACCTAAACAGTTGAATCACATGGATAAAATAACAGCAGGAAACAAGTCTGAAAATGAAATGTAGTCTGCACATGCGCTGTGTTGATTCCAGAAAGTGAAACACGGCTTGTTTTATTCTTTTATTCCCAAGTTGAAGACTCTAAACCACACCGCGGTGCTGAATAAACGTCACCTGTTGACGCGGTGTTTAATGCAGTGGCGCGATTTTGGGGCGTAACCATGGCGACAGTGTCGGGTGACGCATTAGTCTGACAGTTTTACTCTGAGCCAGTGTATTTTCCTACAGAACTATTTTTACTCTCGCCTTTACTTATTTTATTTATTTATTTATTTATTTATTTATTTATTAAAATAAAGCTGTGTGAGCTCGAGGTGCGGAGCCTTCAATTTATAGCGCGCAACACTTTGATTTGCTCAGTGACACACACACACACACACACACACACGCACGCACACACACAAACTTCACTATTAATTGTCAATCTCAAATAAGACAAATCACTTCTTAAAAAAGTCTTATAAATCATTAAATAGTAACAACAACAACAATAATACCGTAATAATAATACTTTGATAAATCCTAAATATTTTTGGCAAAAACATAAATAACAAGCCCTGAAAAAATGCAACCCAAATAAGTGTAATTTTGAATCCTGTGTTAATTCTTTCATTCTTTTGCTCAAATTCTTGCCTTATTATAGGCAAATAATAATACAATACTAATATATAAAAACCACCAATTTTAATTGTGAATGTATTATTATTATTTTATTATATTATTATTATTATTATTATTATTATTATGTACATTACCTATAATAAACATAGGTAATGGCCAGTGTAATAATAATAATAATAATAATAATAATAATAATAATAATAATAATAATAAAGTATTATTATTATTATAGAATTAGCATTATTGATATTAAAAACTGACGGAAAAATGCATCCATCAAAATTGTAGTTAATAAACAAGTAAATAAAATAGACCTAAAGATGTGAACTCTAATTAATTGCATCATTTAATACTGAAACGTCTTCTTCTTTTTTTTCCTTCTTTTTCTTACTTCTTGTTCAAACCTGTACGGAAGACCGAAAATTGCAAATATTGGCCTAGCTAAAGCATCTACATTGCTGCTACAGTAAAGCAGCCTGCTGATATAAATATATGAAACAGTGTCACATTTGACATTAAACGCAATCTAATAAATAATGCACCAGAAAGGAGTAAGTTCTCTCCCAGCGTGTTCAGTGTTCAGGGCCCGGTGATGGGTGTCAGGGTGAAGGATCATCATCATCATCATCATCATCATCATCATTAAGAGAGTTCGGGCCGAGATTCGGAGTGTGGAACCGGCGCCGGGTATTTACACATCATTATCTCTGACGTGTTGTATGTCAGGGTTTTGCGCAGCACCGGCTTTGATATGTCACTTCCTGTGACACACACACACACACACACACACTCTGGGTGTTGAAATAAAGAGATGAGGCTCATTGTGCAGGAATGCGTTGCCTGATGTACAGCTATAATAAATGAAGGCGCGCGCTCCCCACGCACCGCCCCGCACTGTTTATCCAGCGCGCGCAGGAATCTGCGGTTTAATTAATTTCGGATGTGTAAATAAAGCGCAGATAGAGCGCTCCCCTCTTCTCTGGAAACTAAATATTAACTTTGGAGGTGTTCGCCTCATCTAGTTTGACACGCTTGGGCTCAGTGATGGACACCTGCTGCTCGACTCCCACACATACACACACACACACATACACACACACATACACACACACGCGCGGTTCTCTTACTATCCTCATGAGAACCTTCCCCTGACACTATTATTAATGCAGCTAATGCATGCTAAATCTAACCTAGCCTTAACCTCAATACCCATCTTGGCTCTTCTAAGATTCAAAATAAAAGATGTAGTTTTTGTTAAAACGTAGTTTCCCCAATGGGAACCAGCCAAATGTCAGATTTGGGCCACACACTAGAGCGCGAGCACACACACACACACACACACACACACACACACACACACACACACAAACTAATGTCTTCCATATTGCTGAAAAATAACCTCCTAAATGAAAATTCTATTTGCACTTCTCCAAGAAATCCTAGAAAGACCCATTATTGGAAACGTTTTGGACACAATGCTACGCGACACTCTTCTTGCCCCTCTTGCCCCACTTCACGATAAGCTTTACGAGAGGCCCAGGGTTTAAACTTGTGACCTATAAGCCCATGAGATCCAGAGGGGCAGGTGTTACTTGCCTACAAGATTTAAAGCACACATGCCATATGAAACTTAAAAAAAAAAAAATCCTGTAATAGCTACTTATCCATCATGTAATGTGCTTAGACAGGAAGAATGGAGCTGAACGCTCAATTGGTTCCTTATTGGGCGTGCTGTGAATAGGGTGGGTTCTTCGGGTGGTTAATAGTTCCAGATTTCTTAAGCGGTTCTGCCCTGAACCTTTTTGGGAAGATAAACCTTTTTTATCTTCCACAGGGTTCTAAATCAAACCTAGTTAAACTAGTATGAGAAAGAGCACGCGTTACATTTTAATCTCATCATACATGTGAGCAGTTGACGGTTAAGAGCCTTGCTCAAAGGTCCAACAGTGGCAACTTTGTGGCGGTTGGGTTTGAACCTGGGACATTATCATCTTAACTACTGAGCTACCCCTTCTTTATTCTGTGTAAAGGTTCATACCCAGTGGACCAGCCTTTATGTCATCTGTAGAAGGTCTTTAAAACCTCTTCACAAAGATAAGTTGTTACAAATTCCTCTGTGAAGATGCCCAAAGAAGACTTCAGTATGAGGGCTTAAAATGAGAGAATCCTTCAGTTCTAACATTTTCCGCAGGTGAGGGTTCTTAATTACTGTTGTGGAAAATGATGGTTCCATGTTATGTTTGAATATTAGGAAGTATACTTGACTAGGTTTATTTTTCTAGGTTTGGTTTAGGTTCCTCAGGGGCATCTGAATCTCTTTCACTCCACCGTTCTCTACACTGCCTATCCTTGAAAACTTTAGTTAGCCTCATATGCATGTCTTCAAATTGCAGGAGGAAACTGGAGTACCTGATAGAAACCCACCAAGCACAGGTACATGCAAACTCCATGCACACAAACCCAAGGTGGGACTCAAACACTCAACCATGAAGGTTCAAGGCATCAGTGCTAACCACTAAACCACCATAGTTTTCATTTATACAGCAAACCCACAGACACTGACGCATTTTCTTTCTTTCCCATCCTAGAAAATAGGTTATTTTAAAATCCTCTGGGTTTCCCTTTAAAAAGAGGAGCCTTTTGTTATTGTGTTCTAAGTAGTGTTCATAGAGAAACTAGTCAAAGTTCCTTGGGAAAGAGTTAAATATCTTATGTGAACCTTTTCTAATTGCACAACTCCAGATTGACAAAATATTTCAGGGTGCTTGAAGGTTAAGAGAGTATGATGCACAAACTGTTATTTTGCTACAATGTGTGTCTTTAACGTCTATCAGAAATTCTAAGGTTAATCTTATATAATTGGACATCTAAAGTATAGAGGCACTGTGTAGGATGTATTTTAATTTAGTTCACGTTTATATATACAGCTATCAACTGATTAAATTCTCTTGTTAAAATATCAGCACGATTTTTAAACAAATTAAGGACAGTAGTAAAAGAAACGTTTCAAGATGGATTACAGTTGGAATTAGCTTAAAAGTAAATCATTAATACTATAAACTTAGCCAAAGTGCTAACTGAAGTAATTTCACTTCATATGTTGGTGGCATGTGAAATGTATAGCATGTGAAATTTACAGTTTTTCTAAATAAAAATATTCATTTTACTGTCAAAAGTTTGAATCTTGGATGATTTCAGCTAAAAAACAGTCCTACAATGTGTTCAGTTTCTGTTAATGCTAACGTGCAAAGAATTTTCCACAGGTCTGAAGACAAACACGCACTGTCAGGCATTTGGACACCAATAAACAGTCGTTTTTAAGCTACCGAATTGTAAAGAAAGCTGGAGTAACGTCTCGTTGAAATTTATGAAGTAACCAAAACTATCCATTAGCTAATGCGTTATATTATGAACCTCGCTTCATTACTTAGTGGAATTTAAACTATAACCAGGAATCTGTCTAAACAGGAATAACTGACTGACTTGCAAACATCTTTAAACTGAGGGATATTCTATATCATCTCTCTCTCTAAAAAAAAAAATTAATAAATAAAAATGAATCATGTTTAAAACCGTGCCAGGTTTAAGATGAGCTAGCTAAAAAAAGAGGAATTTTCCTCAGACGAAAAGGAAAATCAAAGAATACATATGTCAGAGACAAGCATTTCGACAAGCATTTTGTCAAAGTAAACATTTTATAGATGTCTTCTAAAAATCCAAGTCTTGTTTTTCGAAAAAAAAAACAACAAAGAAAACGAGAGAATTAAAAAAAGCAGGAGCTTAGCATAAAGCAGGCAGAGTGAAAGCCGATCACAGCAAGGTCGCGAGGCCAAGCTTTTCAAGACTAACGTTTATTTAGAGAAGCGAGCGTTTGTCTGTGACGCTCGAGCACAGCGCTAATGTCTTTAGCAGAGTTCTCTTGGCTGTATACTGTACACACACCACACACACACACACACACACACATACTGTACGCACACAACCACAAACTAGAACTAGTTACATTTATATGTTTATTTAAATAATAAAAATAATCAAAGATGAACAATACATAAAAAGATATATTAAAATTGAATTACAATATATAAATATATAATTACATTACTGATCTAAAAAACATTTTTTTTATTACAATAAATGATATAAAACGCTAAATATTTCACACACTCTGTCGTCCTTCTAAAAGTTCTCCAGCAAATACCTTCACATTATCCACCTTGGTATATATGTATATAATGAAGGCTCCATAAAGCATTCTCAATGTTCTTTCTTTCTTTTTCTAAAAAAAAAAAATATTTCTTAAATATTTTATAGCCCTTTGGTTGATTTAGAAAAGTGTAATCCGTAGAACCTTCAATGAAGAACTCACCCTGAATGCCAGACCAAAGACCTCACAAGCATGTTAGATTGGAACCTTTTCTGATTTCGGAAATCCTTCATTTTTGATTTTCCTATGATTTTATTTTTCTCCATTGGCATTAAACATTTTAAATCTAAAAAAACAAACAAACAAACAAACAAAAAAAAACAACAACATTCAAATATTCTTTGGAAAGATAAATTATGAAACTTTTCAAAAAGGGTTCTCCTTGGAACCTTACTGTATGGTCTGGCAAATACGGAACCTTTACCTCCTTGGAAACACTTTTGTTCTGAAGCTGTACATAAATGTTCTTCAAATTTTTTCTTTATGTTTTGCCAGATCTTAGACCACTTGAGGAGTCTTTACATGCAAGCTTTTCTTATAGGAAACCCCTTAGTTGTAGGGTTGTACTATAAACATTTATGACTTCACAGAGCTGAAAGCTCTAAAGGGTGCTGGGATTAACCTTCCTGATAAGAATCACTTGTTGTAGGTGTCCTTGTAGAAATTTTGATTAAAGGTTGTCCTTTAGGGACAAACCTTCTGCAGAGTGCCACTCTGGCGGTACGGTTTCAACATGCAACCTTAAAGAGATTTCAAATTTCGAAACTATTTTTTGATACTAAATAATTCTAGATCATTCTATATGATCGTTCTCTAAAAAAAAAAAAAAAAAAAACCCTCTTTGTTTTAGGGTACTACATAAAACAAAGACGAGATTAACGAGGGCCTCTTAAAATTGCCAGACATAACCTTTTTTTTAAAGACTATATTTAGAAGTCTACTACAGAAATGGTTCCAAGTACAACCATTTTATCAACACAAAACTATTAACCATCTGAAGAACCCCTGAGGAACCATTTTCTAAAAAAGTGTATAGCCCATTTTGGTAAGTTAGAAGTGTTTGTGTGCATGTGTGATTGTTAGAGAGTGAGTGTGTGTGTGTGTGTGTGTGTGTGTGTGTGTGTGTGTGTGTGTAGCTGGAGCATTCGCACATCCCAGTGTTTTACAGTTTGTAAAATTGAATTAGATATGCTCAGGAATCTGACCCCGTGCAGACCTGCACATTTTTCCAGCTCCCCGGTTTGTGGTGTTTCGGGGTGTTTTTGTTTGTTCAGCTGGAGCAGCGTGTCGCTGTGCTCCGTGCTTCTCTCCCTCCGCCGGGTCCTCGCGCTCTCATCGCTTCTGCTTCACGCTCTCCTCCTCCTCCTCCTCCTCCTCCTCCTCGTCTTCCATCCTCCTTTGCCTCCTCCTCCTCCTCCTCTTCCTCCTCCTTCTCCTCACACACTCCTGCATGCCACCAACGTGGATCTGAGCAGCTCTAGTGGAACACCCACTGACACATATTAAAGCCCAAGCTCGCTCCAAGAGGAAATTTATTTAATTTTTCTCCTTAACCTAAACCTCACTTCGCATCTGAGGTCCCCTTTTTCAGTTCCCTGAGGCTGAAGCAGCCTGCCAATGAAGGATAAGAAACTGATTTTCTCACTTGTTTGATTGTCTGATTTGATTGTCACAATGTTAACAAAAGATACGTTTGAAGCATCGCATGAATTCTCCGAACATGACAAATTATACTCGGCCGAAACATGGTGTCGGTGCAAACGTGTATCACATGGAAAGGTGCAATTTCACATAGGGTCATATAACACCATAACAGTTAATGCTTCTTATCTACTCATCCATGGTTTGTTTTTTGTAAATATGCATACACATTTACATTTTTACCAGATGAAAAGAAACACATTTGCTAAATACAATTTCCTTTCCAAATGCCCTTTTATGTCTGTAGTGTCCGTAACCTTTTTTAAATCCGAATCTTTCAATGATCTTAATTTGTCATTCTGATGAAACTTGGCCAGTTTAGATATGAACCTGAAAAAATGTATTATTCTAAAATGCAAAAATGTTAGGATATTGCAACATGAATTTGCCGTGGTTACGGACACTACAGATTTTTTTTGGGGGGGGGGGGGGGGGGGGGGGGTAAAAATCCTTAATTTTACACAGAACGCTTTAATTTAGGCAACAAGTTGTACAGGTCATATGCTCCTAAAAGCAATTTTACTATCAATACTCATAAAGAAATATGAATAATTTGATTTAATTTTAAATGGTTATTGTTTGAAGTGAGACAGTATAACACTGGAAATATTTCTGGCACATACGAAATCATCTCTCCAAAATGGCCGAAGATAGCAACTTGAAAATTTTAGCGAGAAGCAAGATTAGTCACTTCGATGTTGCATAAACTTCAGAAGTAGCTTCACTGGCACACTCACATGTTCTGCATCATAAGTAGACCATAAGAAATTTCAGCACCAAAACTGTGCTTTGAGTTTTATGTTGTATATGTTTAGGATTGAGGACTGTTAGGTATCATAAATTGATCAAACCTGTTCCTGGTTAAAGACAGTTAAAGATTCCATTTATGCTTATCAGCTATGAATAAAGCGAAACCGTCAGTAGAAATCGCAACGTACACAACAGTAGAGTCCGGCTCTCAGCAGGATAATTTTAAAATGTTTCTATTTCTGTAAATCTGCTTTTTGCCCACTCATATCCATGAGGGTGACGAGGATCCCTGGCGCATACCCAAGGGGACTCTGTACACCCTGGACGGGGTGCCAATCAATCACAATCTCCCACTACGGGCAGTTTTGGGACGCGAATTAACCTAATCTGCATGTCTTCGGACTGTGGGAGGAAACTGGAGTACCTGGAGGAAACCCACCAAGCACGGGGAGAACATGCAAACTCCAAGCTCACAGACCCCGAGGCGGGAATCGAACCCGGACCCTTGAGGTGCCAGACCACAGTGCTGCCACCGGACACACAGTAAGGTATTAAAGGCAAGGTTTTTTATAAAGCTAGGAAACATGCTGGGTTTTGCTTCTTTCATTACTTTGCTTCGCTACACGCTTCTGTGTGTGTTTTGTTTTTATTTCCAGCTCTTACGATTGCTTTTGCTCGTGTTTCCGTCAAATAAATCAATCCACATTTAAGCAACATGGTGGATGTAAAAGAAGAAAATAAGTTACATATGCATATATATTATATATATATATATATATATATTAACTTCCTTCAAAGAGATAAAAAAAAAAAAATTCAATTTGATTTTTATTGAGTTTTTAACAATGGTCATTGTCACAGAGCAGCTTTATTCTAGAATCTAAAGAAAGTTAAATGGTCCTGAAGCAGCCTTTAAGCAAAGAAATCCTCTGTCGGGATGACAAACACTTGTGAGATATGGAGCAGTATTAAAAAGCATAGCTGGTGTGTAGGAACATTAGTGACACGGAGCCTGAATACACACACACACACACACACACACACACGCACACACACACACACACACACACACACTTGTGTTTGAAGTGGTGCAGAATGCCGGATCGAAACCTCTCTGGATCTCCATTTCATCTGGGAATTTCTCTTGAAGTGACCCGGAGGAGAAGCTACAGGCTCAACAAACCCGGGATTTAGAGAACGGCTCTTGATGCTGCTTCAATCGTTCACACCATTTCTCCCAAATCCAAGGTAAAGTGTGTGTGTGTGTGTGTGTGTGTGTGAGAGAGAGAGAGAGAGATAGAGAGTGAGAGAAGTAAAAAGGTGGGAGGGAGAAGAAGGGAGAAAAAGTGTGTGTGTTTGTGTCTGTGTGTGTGTGTGTCTGTGTGTGTGTGTGTGTGTGTGTGTGTGTGGCACTCATTAGTAACCCAATACCAGATAATCCGGGCTTTGTAGCACCTTCACCCCTTTGCATTCTGATAAATAGCAGAAAGAGCTCACATATGGCCTTGGCTTAATAACCATGCTTCACTTTCTCTTCATCAATGCCGTCTCTCCAAAAGACCTGACAGCTAGTGTGAGCCAATAAAATGGATTTGCTCCCTGGGTATTATTTTTTGCTTTCTTTCTTTCTTTCTTTTTTTAGGAAACTATGTGGTCGTTTTAGGACGAGGCCCTTCATCCCTGCTCCTGTTGGATTTTCCCCGCTATCACTCTTCAGCGGGCAGGAGGTGAGCTGTGTCAACAATCCCTGAAACAGACGCCACTATCAAGGATTCTTTTTTCTCTCTCTCTTTACAAAAGTCAAAATATAGAACACATTTATTGAAAAAGCCAATTTTTTGTTGTTGTTGTTGTTGTTGTTGGTTCCCACAAAGGGGGTCGAGGGAGGATGCAAGAGCCGAGGCTTTAAAAGCATAACCCCCAATACCCATCTCCTCCACCCCCCCCCACCCCCCCCACTTCCACCACCTCCCCCTCGATACTGACTACAACTCAAAACATTTCTATTGCTATTTCATCTCGGGAGCCTGTTATTAAAGCCATATGAGATAACGGGAAATATGAACATGAACACATTCAGAACATGAAAACTTTCTCATACATTCAGACTGAATAGTCAAATAAATGAAAGCTTACATAACGGGGGAAAAAAATCGAATCTAAAATGGAACTTTTTATCAAATCAAACCCCAGACTATATTAAATGCGCATCCAAACCATAAGTCACCAAAAAATTCCCACCACCGTGTCAGACTTTCATTCCTGTTTTCCATCCCCTGTGGAATAATAAAATAAATAAATAAAGGATGGACAAATCTACAAAGCTAACTAAGCAGAACATAGCATAAGATTAGCTTAAAATGATATTATTTCTATGAATATCACTACATTACCCTAAAAGCCCGGTCAAGCCTGTTTTCAGTTCTCATAATTTGTTTTTTTTTCTTGGACATTTTTAAGATGGACATTTTGCCATCACATAAGGAAAATCTACAGTTAACACATGCAGCTTTTGGTTTCTGACATTGTATGGCACATTTCTGTTTTTTTAATATGTAACAATAGACTATAGGTGTGGCCTACATTTTTACACAATTTAAGCAAAAACTATAGCTAAATATTTAGTTTCTGACATAAAGATGTGGACAAAATTGGTGGCCTTCTGTTAAAGAAAGAGTAACCCACAATGATGACTGAAATAACTGGAAACTAGAAATTTACCAATAATGAGCTAATGAAAAGCAGATGATTGTGGTTCAAGAGAAGCATTTAATAATAATAATAATAATAATAATAATAATAATAATAATTAAAAAAAAAACTAAAGAAACTGGCCTGGACAAGAAGTATGGCACTCCTAGAAAAGATAAAATATTCTGACCATAGTGACGTGTTAAACAAAAGTGTGTCCTGTAATTAACCCGGGACTTGGTGATGAATTTTGTAAAAGGGATTAACGTTTACCGAAGACCTCAAGTACAGAACAACGATGAGACGCTTAGCCACAGGAAAACATTTGAATGGTGCAAATGTTTTAAAAACATCTGAGAATGACGATCCTGGCTTGGGGTCCACCGCGGACGTTCAAATTCAAATTCAAATTCAAATTTTATTTGCCACATACACAGTCATACACAGTACGATATGCAGTGAAATGTTTATTCGACCGCCCGTGACCTTAAATTTTTTTTTACAAGAAATAAGGAAATAAATAGTGAATTAGAATGAAAATAGAGGAGTTACACTATAAAACAAGACGCCAGATACAAAAATTTTCAAAAATATATAGGAAGTCTAAAAATATAAAATATAACAACTTATAAAAACTTATGTCTGTACAAATACTGCAGCAGTATTTAACGAAAATGAGATAAGGGGAAATGTGCATATATGTGCAAATGTTCTTGGACAGTCCTGTTGTAGGAACTCGAATGGAAGTCATTGCCACATAACAGGACGTTATAGTCCTGACCTCACTCCAAGCCATTTCCACGTGCTTGAGCCATTAAAGGAGTTCCTGGGAGGTCGGCGTATCAGATGTGAAGCAGACAGTCCGATCAATAAAAAAGGTTTGGCCCACTTTTGCATTACTTTCAGTCCAGCCCATCATAATTAACATGGTGTCAAATCTGATCTTATTGGTTAACGTTTTATAAACGTGATCATAAGGTTTTATAAATGCTCTTTCTCTTTCTCTCTCTCCTTTTTTTTTTTTTTTTTTTTTTTTATGAATCTCTAGCATGACTCTATTGACAAGTAGCTTTGAGATTCTAGCTGCATTGCAAATGTCAAACTTAAAAAACAAACAAACAAACAAACAAAAAAACCCGGTCCCGTATTCACAAAGCTTCTTAGAATTCTCTCAGAGAGCTCCTGTCTTAGCCTAAAGAGTCCTAGCTGTGATTTAGGAAACTTCTCAGAGCAACTCTGAGGAAGGAAAGTACAAAACCCTTTGTCTTAGTGAGGAGGCGTGGTCGAACCCGTTGCTAGGGATGATGCAGCAATTCAAGGACTGTGATTGTGATTGGAGTTATTAAAAACGCGATCTTTGTGAAAATAGGATATATGATCGCAGAATTAATAAGAAATTGTCTAATCATGACTACAGACTACTTTGTGCAAAGTTTCTCCTATAGGCCAAATATCTAAACCAATTAACCAACCAATTTCCAAACAGTAGTTACTATATTTAAGTTCTTACATTTATTTATCAGACTTTACTACTTGCAATTCATTTTATATTGATGGGAGGAAAATCACTCACCTTTTATCAGTTTGCATGAGTTCAGGACAGTTTAAACTCATAAGAATATTTCTTCTTTCCGGCATTTTGTCCTCTGCTATAGAAACTCTTAAGCCTCTTAAACGTCCTCCTCTCTGCTCTTAACAATTTTTTTTACCTTAGGACTTAGGATTTTTAGGGCCAATATGTTTTGTGAAACATTCTTGTCTTCACTAAGATTTAGTCCTAAGTTAAGCGGAAATTCTAAGAAAATGTCATAATTCTAAGAATTTTCTTAGAATCTTGTCACTAGGAGCAACTTTTAGGTTTAAGGAGCTTTGTGAATTCTGGCCCTGAGGTTCAAGACAATAACACTTGCTCACCAGTGCTGGCTAACATGTTCAGGGAATTGTTTTGCCTCCAGCTACGCTCTGCCCGCTAAAAGAGTCTGAATATTTACTATCCGGAAAAGAAGGCTATAAGCGTTCCTTATCTGTTAGCAAGATTAGCGTGAAAAACTGTAGTTAAGACATAAAGCATTTCTTAGCTCATAAACAGGTTTAAAAAATGTTAAAAAAAAATTTTTTTTTTAACAATATGGAAATTGTGTGTTTTTCTCCAGGACTACGCGGTCTAAAATTTAAAGCAGGAGAACTGTGAAGTGAGTTGCGGGCGTGGACTACTTATCACTCGTGGAGAGAGTAGCTCAGGTACTAAGCCTCCTTTAGTGGTTTTAGCTCGCCCTAATCCTCCAGAAGAACGCCGTGCATGTGGAGTTAGATGCCCCTTTAGGTCTTTGTGCTCCTCTTGGAGAACCTTTGCTACGGCTGTTTTTTGAGAAGAAGCACTGTTTTATGGAGGATGCGTGTATGTGTATGTGTGTGTGTGTGTGTGTGTGTGTGTGTGCATACATGTGTGCGCTAAAGGCTAAAGGTTCTGAAGTGGGTTGTGGTTTTCAGCTCCCAAGTTCAAAGTGAGGAGGCCTGAAAAGCAGGAAGAGATGATGAGACCTCTCCAGAGCGCCTTATGAAAAAAATGTTAGGGCTAAAGAAATAAAAGCCGGCCTGAAACAATGGCAGGGACCCTCGGTGCGAGGCAGCCACGGAGGGGCTGAAGTGGGCTGAGATTGCAGAGAGCAGGGTGCAACAGAGGGGCATCTGGCCTCATAATGTCCCCTCATGCGATTAATAATACCCCCGAGTAATTTCGCCCTCCGCACTCCTTCGCCCCCCCAGTCAATCCCCCCCCCCCCACACACACACACACTCGCTGAAAGGCTATGGAGAAAGTATTTCTGTGTGAATTTGTGTGTATATGTGTGTGTGTGTGTGTGTGTGTGTGTGTGTGTGTGTTTCACCGCCGGCAGAGAAAGTGACGGAGATGAGGTTAAGTGGGGTTGTTTAGATGTAACAGACGCCAAGTGAGGGAGTGCGCGAGCGAGGGAGGAATGAAAGAGCGAATGCGGATGGCTGAGGTTCTAAAAGCAGCGAAGGAGCATGAATAACATAATTGCTTAGAAAGATCCTTTTTTTTCCTTCGGCAGGATGTGATGCGGCTATACAATGAGAGATGAATACACATAAGAGCTTCTTCTTATCAATATTCATTCAAACTCTCTTCCAAAAATCATATTTTCTCCCTGGCCACCTACGTGCTCCTTCTCTCTCTCTCTCTCTCTCTGTCTCTCTCTGTCCTTTTTTGATTTTGATTTTTTTTATGAATCTCTAGCATGACTCTGTTGACATGTTGCTTCGAGATTCAATGTAAAAATGGTCAGGCTTGAAAGTTAATGGCATGGAAATGTGGATTTTGCCTCAACGTTCACTGAGATATGATTATCGCTAGCAAATATTTTAGCTATTGGTCCATGGTTCGGAGGGTCCCAGGTTCAGATCCCACGACCCTGTTGGGCCCTCGAGCGCGGCCCGTAATCCTCATCTGCTCAGAGTTGAGGATTATATAATGAGATAAGAGTGTCTGCCAAATGTAGTGTCAGGAACCATTAGATCTGTCTGCTGAACGTGGACATCACCTGTTGACTGACACACACACACACACACACACACACACACACACACACACACACACACACACACAAATGATGAAGTGCTGGAATGTTCTCTGATTTATTCAAAGATAAGGAGGTTTACGTAAAGTATAAACAAAGTACACATGTGCTACTTTCATCTGTTACTACATCAAAGAGCACGAGCTGTTAACATGTTATGCAGAAATTCCTTGCTGATGAACTATAGGAAGTATTGCCATATAAGGAGTGCGAAAAAGCTCAGGAATAAAGAGAGAGGGAAGCCTGGGAAAGTTAATACCGATAAAGGAAAAAATCTGAAAACACTAACATTTAGCTTTTCGCGTAACGGACTATTTAGTTAGTTAGTTGATTTATTTATATAGCACATTTAAAACAACCGACAGTTGACCAAAGTGCTTAACATGAATAAAATAAAAAAGAAAGAAAACTACAAAGAATATTTGACCAAAATTGCCGCCGCAGAATTTCATTTCATTTCAAATTTAACACATCAACTATTTTTGTTACCCTACTGAAATTGGTAATCGGGCGGAAACTAGTTTTTTTGATTAGAAAATACAAAATCTGACTTAAGGAAGCTCTATTAGCCAAACAAACAAACAAACAAACAAACAAAACAAAACAAAAAAACAACATGCAGACTAAAGACTGGTTTACAAACATTCACAAATCATAAAAATTTTTTTTTTTTACTTTGTTGTAAGTTTTAGAAAAGCGCTATGTGACATGCTAATTGACGTCTGATTTTGTTTCTAACCAAGTTTTTGCAGCTCATTGATCATTGAAAAAGAACAAGTAAAAAATGCCATAGGATAGGATGAAAAAATAAAAAATCATAAATGAAACATTATCCTAGCGTTGCCTCATCCTCAGCGTGATACATGATATTATACCCGATTCTGGACGGCACAGGCTGATTTCTGCATCATTATTCAGATGATCAAAATGAACATTTTGTATGTACCATACACAACCGCACACAGTATGATATGAAGTAAAATGCTTATACGACCGTGCAATTAATTGAAAAGCAGATTTGTTCAGTAAAAGTAATATTAAAAATAAGAATAAAAAAATACAAGTTAAATATTACAATATTTAATATCACAATAAAAGTTAATAGAAAAAAACTAAAATAAAAAATATATACATTATATAGACTGTGCAGAAAGAAATAATAAACTTTGAGGTATAGAAGTGTAAAAGTACTCTGTACTATGTGGATGTGACAGCAGCAGTATGACTGAAATGCCGAGTAACAGGATAATCCTTCTTTTGATGGTGTGAAGCTGCTTTGCGACAATGACAATTGTTAGATGCGCTATGAAAATAAAATTGCATCGAATAAGTTGAATAAATCTCTGATGTAATTTTAGAGGATCCTATAACCTGTTGAAGAATTCAGTCGAGATGTACGGTATAGTGCTCTTAGCTGGATCACTAGCTTGTGTGGATTAAATTATGCTAGCTAAATATAGTTAACGTTGCTAGCTTGCTATTTAAGATAACTCGAACGCATGTCCTCAATTACGGATTTACTTACGTTATAATTCAGTTAAAATGTTTAAAATATCCTTAGATGTTCCAGATAAGCGGGAAAAAAACAAGGCTGGCTGAGCAGTCGCGCGATTGTGCCAGCCTATGAACATTTGATTTAGCCATGTTTCTTCAGGTTTATGATTGTGTTCGTGTTGACTTTTTTCTCACTTTCCCAGTTCCTTTGCCACTCTGCTGTTGCCAGGCCGTGTTTCGGTTTTTGTGCACAGGAAGTCTTAAGGAAGTGGCAGCAGAGCAGCCGAGGAGGCCCGGACCGGACCTCCCAACACGCCAGAGGAGCAGGAAGTGAGCTGTGAACTGCATGTCCACCCCTGTTTGTGTTTCCCTGCTGGTTTGGGCCGCTTCTGTCGCAGCCCATTGTGGCCAGGACAGATTGATGAGGAGCAGCGGCAGGAAGCGGAGAGAGCGGGCGGATGGAAGAAAATATAAAAGCCACAGGATCAGCTCGAGTCGACTCGTTTCTTCTCCATCTTCATCTCCTCCTTCATGACTTTTTTTTTTTTTTTCACTTCCACTTCCTCCTTACATGCATGGTTGTCTTTTTACATGTTGGTAGTTTGTATCGTTTAGTGTGTGACTCACACTCCGTAAAACTTTTGTAGCATCTAGATTCATCTAGATGCACTGAAAAGAAATCAGTGGATGCTCTCAGTGTGTATTTCCCCCCCAAATAATCTGATTTGTTTCATCACATTTATTTAGCAGAAACATTGCAGATTTTAATTCCTGAAGTTTCCTCACAACTCGGAAGACAAACCCTTTAGATCGTGTAAATCTTTATATTTGTAACATTATCCAGCAATTAATTTTATGCAAACTTTATCAGGATTTATGCAAGCTAAACAATTAAAATGAAAATCAGTAATAAAACAATAGAAAATTGCAGATCCCATGGATGCATGTTGCAGATACTGTTGCGAACTCACTTGAAGAATCGCAAATATTTCATATATAATAATAAAGCTATTCAAATATACTTGAAGATACTTAAATTTTCATTTCATTTCTGCATAAGAAACTCCAATATATCTTTATTTGTTGTTTGTTTGTTTGAAACTTTTTTTCTAATTAATTTTAAAACAATAAAAACTATTTTGTGTGTATGGCGTTAAAGTTATAAATTTAAAGAAAAATGTTGCTTTAAACTTGAAACATGAAAAATGTCAACTTGAATTTTTCAGTGTTTCTGTTTAGAAATTTGCTTTAACTTAACTTTTTAAATATCTTTTCTTAAAAATGAATGTTTTTACATTTCTATTCAAAAATAAAACCAGTTAGCATGCTTTTACGCTTTGTTTTACTGTGTATACTTATCAAAGTTTAAAATTTGTCACTGCATGTGTTTTGGCACATAATAATAATAATAATAATAGTAATAAAAAAACAATATTCATATCTGTATTAAAATATTCTACATATATAAAATAAAAGTAAGGACTTTTTATTTATTAAATTTTTTTAAATAAAAGTTTGAATGAAAATTTTTATTAAAAAAAAGTTTTATTAAAAAGGTTTAAGCTTTGGACATGTACCGTGAATAAATTATTTACTATTCTAATTTATTAGCCTCATCACTAAATAAGCAAACGTCGGACATCTAACACGTCATGGCTGGTTGAATATATAGCCGCGTGCATTACATCTTTTGCTCGTCCTGTTCCTTTAAGAAGATGAAAACCGACCCGTCATGAGCCATCCCGGGGGACGCCGTCCTTATATACGACGTCAGGTGACGTCCTCGAATTTATTAAGGCAACCTCTCAACTAGCACACACCTCCCAGAAGGCCAGTTCAGCTCCACATGTTGCGCAAAAGGGCTCGGTTACATCTTTTAACCTTCATGCTCGCTGCAGTGCAGATTGTTCTGGGGGCTTGGTCCGTAAAAGCAACACCTCTCACTTTCTTTCTCCTTGAACCATGCGAGTTCTAGGACCGACTCCAGGACCTTGAGGGAGAGGGTCCAAGTGCTCTTTTATAACGTTTCTGAGCGAGTTTAGGACTAAACAACTGCATGGTTCCTGAAACCAGAGCCAGCAAACTGCAGAAACTGTGACTGTAAGGTAAAATAACACCAACGCTGTCAGGGTTACGTCATTTCAGTGGCTGACGAAAAACAAGACGAAGCGAAAACACACAACATGTGTGGTGGATGAGGCGAACTGCTGTAATTTTCTTCCAAAATATAAAACAGCACTTTCTTTAAGCTCTCGCTTCGCGTCCTAAATGTCAATCTCAGAGATATAAACAGTCGAACACACTAACACACACTCTAATTTTCCTTCCACCGCCTTTATCTTTGATTACACACACACACACACACACACACACACACACACACACACACACACACACACACACTGTGGTGGCCAGTTCATGTGTGAAAACGATTCCTCATTCTTCCACAACCACACTTTCACAATCTGAGTGCTGGAATATTCTCAGTGCCATCGGAGAAGTAAAAGCTCCACAGACGTGATGTGCTGGTGATTCAGCACATTCAGGTGGTCATGTGACTTCATTTTATCGCCGCATAACGTCGCCGAGTCTCGACCTGAGCGACGGAAGCAAACCCCAGATGGTAACACCGTCTCCAGAGGCTCGTACAGTGGACGCTATGCATGATGGGAGCATCGCTTCATGCGCTTCCCTTCTCACCCTGACCACGCCCATCGCGCTGGACTCGTCAGGTCACATGACCTTTCTCCATCGCTCCAAAGTCGGATCTTTATGCTCGCAAGCAAACTGAAGCCTTTTATTCTGATGAGTCTCACTAACAAGAGAGGTTTTCTCATGGACACGCAGCTGTTCAGTCCCAGTCAAACATTGTGTGTTTATGGAAATGCTCGTACCGTCACTGTCAAGCATAACTCTGATTTCTACTGTACATTTTTTAAAATTCTCAATAGATGTCATTCATCTTTTTTTTTCCCCCTCTTTCATTAAGTTGACGGTTCAGCAGTATCCTTCCAGGTTTTAAGAATGCACTGGACAGTTCCTAACCCCATTCTAGTCATTTTAATGTTTCCTTGGCTCACCTGAAATTTGGCCAGGTAATAATCCCATAATGCAATGTAACCAAAAATAGCAGAATGCACATGTTTAGGATGCTGTTAGTGTTAGTGTTGTATGAAATTCCACCAAATTTATTCCCCTCTCGCTCTCTCAATCATTCTCTATACCGCTTATCTTGTACAGGATCACAGGAGGCCTGGAGCCTATTCCAGGACACACACACACACACACACACACACACACACACACACACACACACACACTCGCTCATACACAACGGGGCGTTTGGGAACAGCGATTGACCTAATCTGCATGTCTTTGACCTGGGGGAGGAAACCAGAGTACCAGGAGGAAACCACCAAGCACGGGGAGAACCTGCAAACTCCACACACAGAAACCCGAACCCGGCAGTATCCGTAGCCTTGACCCTGGAGGTGCGAGGCGACAGTGCTAACCACTCCGCCACCAGGCCATCCCACATTATTTTTGATTGCACTCAAACTGTTTTATGCGCAAAAGTTACACCACTCTTCATTTCATCTGGATTACTGAGAATGTACTGTATATAAATACAAGAAAGGTTATGACGGTACACTGGACAGAACTCGCTCCTTCACTGATATCTTTACGTTTCATACACCGGAGGACCAGAAACCGGTCTTAGATTTCGTCACAGCATCATATAAAACTGTGAATCTTCTGGCTGAAGTTTAATCTGCACCATCAGTGAAATCTAAATGTGGAGTAAAAGTGATGTTGTGAACAGTGACGTGTGGGATTTAATCATCTACTTTAAAATAATCTACTAATGCGCTACTGTCTCAATGTAAACACACACCTGCACCAATAGATATTATTGAGAAAAGATAAAGTGAATATTTTGACTGGGATCAGTTCAGTGCAGGGGGTCCATTGAGGGGGGCAGAAAGGCTTGTCATGAGACACATCAAAGCCCTGCTGCCCCCCTCAATGGACCCCCTGCAGTTCGCATATCGTCCAAACCGTTCAACGGACGATGCCATCTCCACCACACTCCACCTGGCACTGTCACATCTTGAAAAGAAAGACACTTACGCCAGAATGCTGTACATAGACTTCAGTTCAGCATTCAATACAATCATCCCCCAACACCTGATCGGGAAGCTGAGCTTGTTGGGCCTGAACACCTCCCTCTGCAACTGGATTCTGGACTTTCTGACCGAAAGACCTCAAGCAGTGCGGATCGGGAGCTACACCTCCAGCACCACCACACTGAGTACTGGGGCCCCCCAGGGCTGCGTGCTCAGCCCCCTGCTGTTCACACTGCTGACTCATGATTGTGTAGCGACACACAGCTCCAATCATATCATCAAGTTCGCTGATGACACGACCGTGGTGGGTCTCATCAGCAAGAACGACGAGTCGGCGTACAGAGAGGAAGTGCTGAGGCTAACGGACTGGTGTAAAGACAACAACCTGGCTCTGAACGTCGAAAAGACAAAAGAGATGGTTGTTGACTTTAGGAGGACTCGGAGCGAACACTCTCCGCTCAGCATCGACGGCTCTTCTGTGGAGATCGTCAAGAGCACAAAATTCCTGGGCGTCCACCTGGAGGAGAACCTCTCCTGGTCCCTCAACACCAGCTCTCTGCATAAGAAAGCCCAACAACGTCTTTTCTTCCTGAGAAGGCTGAGAAAGGTCCAGCTTCCATCACCGATCCTCACCACCTTCTATAGAGGAACCATCGAGAGCATCCTGAGCAGCTGCATCACTGTCTGGTTTGGGAATTGTACCGTGTCAGACCGCAAGACCCTACAGCGGATAGTGAGGACAGCTGAGAAGATCATTGGGGTCTCTCTCCCTTCTATCGAAGACCTTTACACCACACGCTGCATCCGCAAAGCCACCAGCATTGTGGCTGACCGGACACACCCCTCACACACACTCTTCACCCTCCTGCCATCTGGAAAAAGGTACCGAAGCATTCGGGCACTCACATCCAGACTGAGAAACAGTTTTTATCCGCAAGCCATCCGTCTCCTAAACACAAAAGGACTGGACTGATACCTGACACACACACACACACACACACACACACACACACACACACACACACACATACACACACACAAATCACTCAGACGAACTAAATAACATCTGGACTGAACTGATAAACACACATGCACAATCACACTGATGCACACCCATCCCAATCTGCTCATACCTACATACCTGTGCTGCTCCTTGCAACTTTGCACAATATTTAAATTAATATTTATTGCTATTTGCACACAATACTTCTGTCAAAATTGTAAACTGTTTACTGCTGCTCTTCCCACTACCTCAATTCATCCTTCATCAAAAAAGTACTGTTATGTCTTACATTGTTGTGTCTGTCATGTACCACTTTGTTTGCACATTTGCACGTGCACTTTGTCTATTTTTGTATTTTTGTATAGATATTGATAGTTCTTCTTTTAGAGTAACTTAAAAATGTAAAATTTATGTTGTACATTTATGTTGTTACATGTATGTAGCACCCTGGTCCTGGGGGAACGTTGTTTCGTTTCACTGTGTACTAACTGTATATGGTTGGAATGACAATAAAAGCCTACTTGACTTGACTTGACTCATATTGTCACTTTGGCTGAAATACCGGCGCTGAAGTGGTAGAAGTGAATTTTAACACGCCGGAGTCGTTTTAAGACGAAACTTCATCTTTATCCGATCGACTTTTTCCATTTCTCATCTGTGATTCTCTCTCCGATTACCGAACAGCGAGTGTGTTTGTCTGAGCACCAAAGACGTACAACTTAGTGTAAACAAGGCGTCAGATACTCGACCTTACAGAATGTGATTTCTGTGTATTAATAAGTGAGACAGAGAGTTCTGCTGTACAGAGAGACACACAGACATGGACGTGGACTTCAACCTCAAATAATTATAATAATAATCATAATAATAATAATAATAATAATAATAATAATATCACTGATTACATTAAAGATCAGCAGATTATTATTAGATTTAACCTTTTAACTATTTCTACAAAGTCTTTATAAGTTTCTATAAAAACGGTCAGCAGCAGGTACTAACGCTAGTAAAAAAAAAAAAGTAATTTCTAAACAGCATATTTGGATCGTTAGCGTTGTCATGGTTACGGCATGTGTCACTTGTCACTTTTTCCTTCCCCCTCACACTGGCTTCACAGTTATGAGTTCGCCTGCTGTTAGCGCCACGCTACGCGCTACAAAGCATCATGTTTTTATATCAAAGTAAAGTAACACTTTTGTTTTTCGTTCATAATTGGTCACCCTGTGAAGCTTTTTATATATATATATATAAAAAAAAAAAAAATCCAGACAAGTGTCTATGTTCTTTCTTTTGAAGTTCCTTAGGAAGATTCTTTGATGTATTGATAATATTAAATCGTCCCTCTTAGCAGCTGGAACACCCAGTTATGTTAGTACGGATCATTCTGGATGTGTGTGTGTGTGTGTGTGTGTGTGTGTGTGTGTGTGTGCATTATATCTGTTACTGCTGTCTGTGTGTGTGTGTGTGTGTGTGTGTGTGTGTGTGTGCATTATATCTGTTACTGCTGTCTGTGTGTGTGTGTGTGTGTGTGTTTGTGGCTTGCACTGTAAATCCATACTGGCATCCGTATGCCTGTGTGTGTGTGTGTGTGTGTGTGTGTGTGTTGGCCTTTGTGTTGACACAGCAGTGATTTAAGCCAGCAAGTGGGTGAATGAATGAGAGTGTGTGTACGTGTGAAGGGAAGATTGTGGAGCTGGTTTGTGTACACAGATGCAGAAAGAGAGAGAGAGAGAGAGAGAGAGAGAATGAAGGAAAGGGAAATAGAGAGAAACAGAGAGAGGGAAAGAGAGCATAAGAGAGTGAGGGAGAGAAGGACGTGTAAGTGTGTGTGGGGTAATCGGAGGGATCGTCTTCCCCCCTCGACCCCTCCTTGGCCCCGGCGGCGGTTCTCCAGGGTCCCTCGGTTCCTCAGGAAAAACATCTCAGCTCCCGTCACCTCTGAACCCCAAACTCGGCCTGTTTATGTTGGCCAGGCTGCCTGACAGCTTTACTGATGTTACATACAGCCACACAGGGACATAGAGAGCAGGGGGGGGGGGGGGGCAAGGCGAAAAGCGAGAGAGGGGGGGCAGAGAAGAGCCGAATGAATAGAGATAGATAGATAGATAGATAGATAGATAGATATGGTTTATTTGCTTTGAGAAGAGCCTGGAGAATAGAAAAGGTGATTCAAAAGGTAGGGACAAAAGATGAAGAAGGGGATTGCATAAGAGATGAGGGAGTGAGAGAGAGAGAGAGAGAGAGAGAGAGAAACAAAGTTAATGCAGCATCAGAGTTAGGGAGTGAGAGGCAAAGTGAAAAATGAAGCTGAATCGTCGGAGAGAAAAAGATCGAAGGAAAAAACCACGAGGGAAACGAGAACGAAAGGGGAACGAAAGAGAGAGGAAGTGAAAAGGGAGAGAGAGCGGAGTAAAAGGAGAGGAGGAGAGAGGATGAGGATGAAGAAGAACAAGAAATCAAGGGTGAAATGGACAGGAAATGAAAACATGACTAACAAGACAATCTATGAAAACAAGAAGCATGGAGCAGAAAGAGGAGTTGAGGGGAGGAGAGAGAGAGACGAAGGGAAGATGGAAGAACAAGAAGGTACTGCAGGTAAAAGCAAGTAGGAAAGAAGAGGAAGAGAGAAAACTACGCAAAAGAGAAAGAGAAAAGCAGATGATGGAGAGAGAGTGAGTGGGTGAGTGAGATAAAGAGACGGAGACAAAGGAAAGAATTAGAGAGGAAGAGGAGAGGGAAGAAGAGAGAGGCATTGAGAGAGACGGGAACGAATGAAGAAGAGAAGGAACGAGAACAAGGGAGGAAGTCGATCGGTATAAAGGCAGAAAGGGAAGCAGAGGATTATAGTAAAAATGAGGGAGAACTCCAGAGAGAGAGAGAGAGAGTCTAGCTCCGGTTTATCAGAAGCCCTTCCGCGAGGTTGTGTGTTAACGCAAACTGGGAAAGGTAAGAGGAAAAACGGAGGGAAAAAGTGTGAAAGAAGGGATGAAAGCAACAAATGTGTTTTTAATTCCTCCGAATCCTGCTAGAAAAACATTCGAGCAGCCGAGTTCAGAGAAAGGGGTGTTTGGCTGACACAAAAGCATTTGAATCACCACGGGATTCAGCCGCTGTCATTTTCCCGTGATGGAGGAGTGAGCGAGCGATAGACGAGCATGTCAGGATCGATAAAAACCTAACCTGAGCACTGGTGTAATCGTGTTTGAGAGCGTGTGGGTGTGCTGCCTCTCAGGCCATTTGTGCCTCAGCTGAAAGCTTTCATGCCTCTTAATGCAGGAAAAAACACAAAGGTTGAATCCACAAGTTCCTGTTTTTGTGACGTTTTTTGAAGATTTTACAATATATATATATATATATATATATATATATATATATATATATATATATATATAATCCAGGAAAAAATCCTTCACTTTAAGCACCATCACAACGTCCATGAGTGTCCGGTATCGATCCATGCAGACAAACACTACGTGCGGGAGTGTGTGAGCGGTGTGTTCAAGTCAATGCGTGGCTTTTGATTGTACAGAATAACAGAATATCGCTCTTGTTGCACAGACATTTCTTATGCCAGTTGACTACAAGTTATCAAGGATCCACCCGCTGAATGTTCACGGGAACGACTGCAGTGACCCCCGAGCCACCGCGGCCTGGATCATCATTAATATGACCTTCTTTAAACAATTTTTTTAATTGTTCAAAAGGTTTTACTGTCACTGTACTGACGTCTTCTGTAAATATCAGTTGCTTCTACTTCTTCTTTCACCAGAACTTGGTTTGACTCTTCACTGCTAATGCTAGCCAGTTTGCTAACAGGCCGACAGGATTTTTTTTTCAGGGTAACTTTGTAAAAGTTAATAGTCTTCACGACTCCAGAGAGGATTTCTGACATTTTTAAAGCTTTTAAGTCTTATCCATTAAAACCTTACTGCTGGGCCTCCGAGTGGCGCAGTGGGTAAAGCGCTCGCCCTATCATCCGGAGATCGCTAGTTCGAATCCCGGGTGGTGCTGTAACCTCTCGCAGCCGGAGGTCTAGAGAGAGCTGATTGGCCGAGCTCTCTCAGAGGGGAGGGATGAGAGGTACATAGTGCTCCGACATTAATCACGGCTCTACAGCCAGTCAGGGGCGTCTGTGAGCTCGCGCAGCGGAGGGAGCGGATAGCGCTGTCCTCCGAGTGTGTTACGCCGCCCCCAATGGTGCGCGAGCGAGCAGTTCGAAAAGATGCGGTCGGCTGGCGTCACGTGGTTCGGAGGAAACACGTGATAGTCTTCGGCCCTCCCGGCTGAGTGGTAGTAGTAGCCTTAATGTGGGAGCCCCCTAGTGACGGGGAGGAATTGGACACGACTAAATTAGGGAGAAAATCGGGGAAAAATCCAAAAAAAAAAAAAAAAAAAAAAACCTTACTGCTAAAACAAGCCTACTAGCTAGCATGACAAGTTTGTACCAGCTAACCTGGCAGGACTTTTTAAGCTACACTTATACATTTTTAACAACACTGAATCCTTGAATCATCATGTTCACCAACATGAAAGGATTTTGAAGTTATTATAATTATAATTTAGAATTGTGTAAGATTGGCTAATTTGATAGCATTTCAGAAAGAAAAAAAAAACATATATATATATATATTCGCGCCACGACATACAAATTCAATCCGTTCCGGAGGCGAGTTCTTAAGGCAAAATGTTGTACTGTGAAATTCATTTTCCAATAGGAATTAATGTAAATGCAGATAATCCGTTCCAGACACCAAAGAATATTACCCATCTTACCAATTCCAAACACTATAATCATATTTTTGCAAAACATTTAGAAAAGACATTGTAAAAGATGAAAGAAATAGAGATTAAACCTCACTTAACCTTAATTTCTGATTCCTAAAAATAAAATAAATAATGAAAAAACAAACTTTTCGTCGTCTTCTTCCTACAGTCCTTGCTAACATTATTGTGACCCATGGTACTACGTCTTCACTAAATCTTGCACAAAATGCAAAAAAAAAAAAGAAAAGACCCCCCACAAAAATATATAAACTCATTTCACTTGGCTTTTCCACTGAGCCAAACAAATTGTGAACGGCTCCCGGACGTACGGGCAACTTAGCCGGCATTCAGTTTGGTGAAAAAATTTCTTGCAAAATTTCAGTTCTTGAGGCCAAAATGAGAAAAAGCAGGAAGTTTGTATCCCGAGGAACCACTGTGCGCATAAATGGTGATGAATTTATACGCACACTAGTCCGCTAGCTAACATTAGCATATTAATGACAAATGATTCATATTTTTATCCGCAGTAATACCACTATCTAGCTAACAGGAGCAAACCTGACAGCTAGTTAAAAAGCAAGCTGTCCACAAAGGGTGTCCGTCTCAACTTTGATTGAAATCGAAATCAGCATCTAGCAAACATTGTTCTTTGTGCTAACTCTGTTGTTTGCATATTGATTGTTTTTCTGTCTGCTCCAAACCATCCCCCCCCCCCCCCCCCCCCCCCCCCCCCCCCACCCTCCTGTTTGAGCTCAGCAGGAGCCCTGATGACGGTGTTGATGGTGTTTGGAGCAGTCCGGTTCCCTCAGGTGTGTTTATCCGTCCGGAGCAGCTGGACAAGCTGTAACAACACAAACAAGCTTTGAAGCGGTGCTGCGTGTTGTTTCGGGACGGATCGAGTTTCCCCACCGCACACCACCAGGCTTACGGGACACACACGTTCTCACACTCACACACACATGAATACAGTGTTTAAAAAGCTCAGCAACTCCGCTGTGCCTAATGCACTCGTACCACCAGTGTACACACTAGCATGTGAGTGTCACCGCTGCGCCGGGTTAGGTCTAACATCTGGTTAGCAGCGGTCCTACGGTGGTCTCTCTTATTGATGGATGGCGTAGAGGGGGAGGCGTGGTGACACATTGTGCATAGCAACAGATGGGATAGTGAGTAATTGTAGCCCTACAACTGGTAGGAGTATCTGATAAATCGGCCAACGAGTGTAGCTAATCGCGGCGTACTTAATAAACTGACAAGTTTATTTAAGTATACACTGGAAAGCGATTGGGTTTTAATGGATGTGTGATTAATCACCTTGTTCAATTCACTTTGTTTGTCTCCCGCACCATGGTTTGCTTGTCTTATCGGCGGTAGCGATAACCCGCTTGAACCCTTTGGCAGCCGCCAAATCTGACTGTCGAGGTCTTTTAGTGCCTCCCAGCTTACCGACTGGAGGCTTCAATCCAAATTGAATTTGTTCATCAAAATGAATCTCATCTTGACACCTAAAAGTGTTTCTTACATCTGAAATAATAAAGAGAGCATGCACTGCGGCTCTAAATCTTGTTACTCCTCAGTGCAGGACTGAAGCAGGCCTGTATATGTTTCTTAAACACTATTCATTCCTAGAAAAAATAGAGATATATAAACGAATGCTCCTGTGTCCGTTTCATATTTAGAATATGCAGATATCTTAATGAGCCGCATCCAAAACGCACACTCGGTGTCCTGAGGTTTAGTGCTTGCCTGAGTTGTTTGGTTGAAATCTATCTTGAGGTGCATCATCAGGGTAGCCGAAGAAAGATTCGACCACACTGACCGGTTCTAACTCACTCACTCATCATCTGTACCGCTTAATCCTGTATTCAGGGTCACGGGGGCCTGGAGCCTATCCCAGGAGACTTAGGGCACATGGCGGGGTACACCCTGGACAGGGTGCCAATCCATCGCAGAGCATAGACACGCACACATACACACACTACGGGCAATTTACAAAAAATACATGTCTTTGGAAGGAATCCCACCAAGCACAGGGACAACATGCAAACTCCATGCAAACAGAGACGGGAATCGAGCCTGGCCGGGGATCGAACCCGGACGCTGGTGGTGCAAGGCGACAGTGCTAACCACTACACCACTGTGCCACCGTCACTGACCGGTTCTTTATTCGAAATATACAGTATATGTGCAGGACAGAGGCTTAGTGGTTAGCACTGTGGCCTTGCACATCCAGGGTCCGGGTTCAATTGTGTTCTCCCCGTGCTTGGTGAGTTTCCTCCAGGTACTCCGGTTTCCTCCCACAGTCCGAAGACATGCAGATTAAGCTAATTGGTGATCCCAAATTTGCCATAGTGTGTGAATGCATGTGTGAATGTTGAATAAATACAATGGTCACCATTGGCCTGCACAGTCCCTAGTTGGACTACAGAGGTTCCTAGATGGAGGGATGAATGGATGGATGGGTGCAGTATGTGAAAGACAAAAGGTAAAACACACAAAAAAATGCACTCCTTTTAAAGTGTTGCTCGGTTCTGTTCTCCTCTAGAACATTCTCTGAAAGGGAATGCCTCTGTAGCAGGGTTCAACAGAGGGAGCTCTTAAATAAAGGAAGTTTAAATCAAACTGGGCGGCACGGTGGTGTAGTAGTTAGCACTGTCGCCTTGCACCGCCAGAGTCCGGGTTCGATCCCAGGCCAGGCTCGATTCCCGTCTCTGTGTGCATGGAGTTTGCATGTTCTCCCCGTGCTTGCTGGGTTTCCTAAGGGTACTCCGGTTTTCTCCCACAGTCCAAATTCATGTAGGTTAGGTTAATTGGCGTTCCCAAATTGCCCATAGGGTGTAAATGAGTGAGTGTGTGTGTGTGTGCCCTGCGATGGATTGGCAGCCTGTCCAGGGTGTACCCTGCCATGTGCCCTAAGTCTCCTGGGATAGGCTCCAGGCCCCCGTGACCCTGAATACAGGATTAAGTGGTACAGATGATGAGTGAGTGAGTAAATCAAACTGGGACTTGTGATGAAACCTCTAGTAAACGAAGGCATGCAACTGATATTCAGATAAAACTTTAAACACGGTACGGCGGGAGACTCTTAGCCTCTCTTTGAACCTGTAAACATTTAGTGAGTGGAAAGCCTGATCCTTGAAAATCGACACGATCATTCACCAACACCACTTCACTTGCACCTTACAGAAACTCGGCTGGGAGTTATTGCCCCGTCCCTCGTACAGTCCTGACCTCGTTCCAATCCATTTCCACGTGTTTGGGCCATTAAAGGAGTTCCTGGGAGACCGGCGTTTCAGACTTGAAGCAGTCTGATCTTGGCCCCGGTGCGCTGAGAAATCTTTCTACCTTGTTGGTGTCCAAGCACTAGACAGTTCTGCCACTCAGGAGGTACTGTATGAAGGACGATGCCTACCACTCCTGGGTAGACACCAGGCCTCTATATTTGTGGTGCGCACAAGCTCTACTGAAGTTCTTTGTAGACCACAAAAACATCCACGGTCCAACTGTTGTCTCCAGGGTTCACAGCATTATCCACCAAATGTGCTGGAATTTAGTGAACTGTAGTTTAATGTAGATGACATACTGTGCTGTCAACATGTGGACAGTCATGGCGAGGTCCAATTTATTTTTTTTTTTTTGGCAACAACTAAACAACTGGATGTTCTGGATTTTCTGCATAAGCAAGAATTGTCCACCAAAAAAAAAGAGAAAAAAAAGTCTTTGTTTCTTGACGTGTTTGAAGGAGCTAGCAGCTGCAGATGGATGGAGATGGAGAACTCCTACACTAGTGCTGCATGTCAGATAGAAAGAAAAACCAACCCAACCTAGAATAGCACATACTTTATTATTTAAACATGGTTAGACTGAATGTGAAAGGAGAAGATTGTGAGTTTCTGTAACCCGGGCTTACTTTTGTCTTGACTGTCTCACAGGACCCTGATTTAGTCCTTGGCACGCAGCTGTTTTAATGGCATTCTCTTAAAGCTTGTATGTACTTCATATTAACTCTGGTATTCTCCAAAAGTAGCTTCTTGTGTGAGAATTAAAGCTTGAGTTGTATTCAGTGAGCCTGAACACCTCAGTAGTCAGTAACGTATACGGAGTAACATCTGGAAAGATTAACCATGCGAGGAGAGCGAGTCCTCATGCCCCATGCTGTCGGTATAACCCCGACTAACCTTTGACCTCTGACGATCTCGCTTGTCCCTGCTGTTCCTGGACACCAAAACAGCATGGTCTCCTCTTCTCCAGCCTTTGTTCACTGCTGAACTTTTTTTTTCCCCCCCATGCCTCTCGCACTCTGTCTCTGATGTGGTCGCTGTGTCTCTGCAGCCTCTTTTTCCGTTTTCCACTTCCCTCCATCACACTCACCCACTCTCTCATTGGCGTAAATTGGTCTCGCACTCCGTGCTGGGTTGTTTGCGCAAGTCTGGAGTGCATATTTTTCACCCAGCGCCCCTTGATGTGTCTCTTCCACGACTGCGGGCATGGCAGTAAATATCGGAGCTTGCGGTCGTCCTAGCGCGCATGCCCGATGGACTTACTGGTTGTGGTTACAGCCACAACAAACAGAGTTGCTAACTCAGCTACACTGCTGAACCTCTTCATTAAAAATCAGTTCAGCAGTTTCTTTTGTACCTGGATTATTATGTTGATGCTTAGAGGGCTGGGATAGAGATGCTGTGCCGTTGGCCATTGTTGTTGTGACGTCCATTTACTTAGCAGGACTTTTTTAAATTATTATTATTTTGTTTATTGTAGCGGAGTGTGTTTAAGATGATGGATATATTGCCATCCAATGACATCATTGGAACACCGCCGATTAGAAACACAAAATGGTAACGAATTTGCTGTTGCTGCTTTCGATATTTCATCATAGATAGTTTTGTTTCGAGCAGCATGGTGGTGTTGTGGTTAGCACTGTACTGTAGGCTCGTGCCTCTAGGGCCGAGGGTTCGATTCCAGTCACAAGTCTGTGATTGGTGGGTTTCCTCCGAGTACTCTGGTTTCCTCCTACAGTCCAAAGACGTGTATATTATACTGATGTCTAAGACATACCATCAATTTGATCTTATCAGGCTAAATCACCTACCATAGTGGCTTTGTAGTTAGCACTGTCAGCTAGCCTTTGTAGTTAGCACTGGTGCCTTGCACCACCTCCAGGGTCTGGGTTTGATTCCTGCTGGAATTTGCATGTTCTCCCTCATACTCGGTGGGTTTCCTCCAGGTACTCCGGTTTCCTCCCATAGTCCAAAGACATGCACATTATCTCGCAGCCGGAGGTCTAGAGAGAGCTGATTGGCCGAGCTCTCTCAGAGGGGAGGGATGAGAGGTACTTGGTGCTCCCACATTAATCACGGCTCCACAGCCAATCAGGGGCGTCTGTGAGCTCGCACAAGCGGAAGGAGTGTATAGCGCTGTCCTTCGAGTGTGTGAGCCTTAATGTGGAGCCCCCTAGTGATGGGGAGGGATAGGACACACCTAATTAAGGAGAATATCAGGAAAAAAATAAAAAATAAATGCACATTAGGCAAATTTACCGTCTCAAATTGCCCATAGTGTGTGAATGAGCAAGTGTGTATATGTGTGTGGTGTGCCCTGCGACGGATTGGCACTCCATCCAGGGTGTACCCCGCCTCGTGCCCTAAGTCTCCCGCGATAGGCTCCCCGCGACCCTGTACACAGTACACAGCGATGACACTTTATTCATCGACAGATGTGCTGACATCGCTAACGAGCAAATCCTAGCAGGCACACGAAAACCCTGGCATGTTTCACCGCTCCAAACTGCACATGAAGCAACAGAAAGAAAACAGCAAGGCGAGAGTCAGAGAGCCCTTCCGTATTTCTGTACGGACCAGAGAGACTCAATTCCCGTCTTCTTCTTGGCTCACAAAAAGAGAGGCTCATGAATTCACAGGCTAGAGGTCACCTAGATAAAATCAGGCTGAAGCCAAAGTAACCGCTACCAGAAACAAATGTGTGTCTTTCTCATCCAGCGTCCGTTCCCACTCCGCGAGTTGACCTTCCATTGTGTGAGAAATTTATTCATGGTGGGTTTGAGTGTTGCTTCACTGGAAAATGGCACCAAAAAAACAAAACAAAAAAAAACGCATAATAAAAGCTTTGTCTGGGATGTAACTATTCACGTCTTAGTATCGTCCTTAAATGAAGTGTTTTTTTTTTTTCCAATTAGACACATTAAGGCATGTTAGTTGAGATTGGGGTAGCGGGAATCCAGATGAATTAACCTAAATCTCTCATACAGTCTAAAATAAAAAAAGTGATTGGACTGAACTGCAAACCAGCAAGAACTCCAGATGAGTCTGTACAGGGAGGAAGATTTTTTTTTTTTTACTACATTAGGCTTTACAAGTCCAGTAGCGACCGACTTATTAGATTAGAGAGGTACTTGATGTATTGCCCCTGTGTCTGCTTTCCATTGGTGTATTCCATTGGGTCGGAGAGTTCGGGCCTTTCCAGCCAATTGCCCTTCGACCCCTTTGGCTCCTGGATCGACCTCCCCCACCATCGCGCGTCAGATTCCAACCCTCAAACCTCAGCGGACCACCTGTGCTGTTTGTTTAGTGTTTGTCAACTTTATGATAGCTGCGTCTAATGTGGGATAATAACATGTGGCTTACACATTACGAGCCTGAAGTCTGACGACCGAGAGAGCGGAGGAGTACGAGAGGTGGCGACGGATAGGAATAGTGATACAGCATTTCATTGTGTAATAGAAAAAAGAGATACAAGCCCAGTGATAGACAGGCAAACAGACAGAGAGAGACCGACACACACACACACACACACACACACACACACATGCACATAAATATATCTCTGAGGATGAATGAGGATTAGAGCATGGAGAAGAGGACAGAGAAACAGCTGTGAGGGGAATGAGAGGGAATGTGAGCCAGAATCAGGGAGAATATGTGTGTGTGTGTGTGTGTGAAATATAAATAAAAAGAATGCGGGTGAGGAAGGAAGGAAAAAATGAACAAAATGACAAATTTGATGAAGCCCCTCTGAATTGTGGGGGCCAGACGGAGAGAGAGAGAGAGACGGGGGCCCGCGCACATCTGCAGAATCCATCAGGGAGAGCGCGGCGTGGCTGCGTGTTTTCTCTGCCTCGGGTTTCTGCCGCGTGCCGTGGGGGGTTGTCTCCCCTTGACGCGTGATGATTTAGTCAGGTGTGAGCGTGCACTTTCCAATTTGGGGGGAAATAAATTAGAAGTGATTTTTTATGAGGGCTGCATCCCAGAAAAAAAGCCCCGGCCCCCGGGCCGTCACGCTGTCAGCCCAGCCGACATGTTTATAAAGAGGAGTGCGGTGTGGGAGAACGAGACGCACGTAAATACTCACGCAGACGTCCCCCCCCCCCCCCCCCGCGCAGACACACAAGTACATCTTCTTCCCTTTTGGATGTATGAAAATAAATGATCTAATCGACAGGTGCTGAGACATGACGCCGGACAGATTCGCTCTTTTACTCTTTACACTCGCGGGTTAATATTTCTTTTTGATGAATCCATTTCGTCAGGTCCGTCCTATCGTACAGACCATTGTGTGTGTGTGTGTGTGTGTGTGAGTGATTTCTCATGGTTGCCATGTACAGTATGTCAGACCCCCTATGAAGGACCACCAGTGAGTGTGTTTTATTTAGGTGGTGGTTCCATGTCACATTGTCATGATGGCGCGTACCTGTATAGTTCCTCGCGGAGTCGAGAAACCGTTCACCACCGACCCCGCCAGGGTAAGAGTGTGTCGGATGTATTTAACACTGATAGCGGACCACCGCTCTAATCACATCTGCTCAACTACGGTCTCATGGTGGTTGCGTTCCATTATCTCGACATCTCCTCACCGCTCACCTTAATCTCTCCTCGTACCGTTTTCTGGATCTCGTACACAAGCCAAAGCCGACGCAAACTCCATCCCGGTTTACGCACGGCCCTCTACAGCGTCTACAAAGGTGGCAGAACCAATAACAGTCATCCAGTCATCTTCAGTAAGCACTTTGTTCTGCTCACTGGCGGAAATCGTAGGCTGTAATAAGAACACTCTGCGACGTCGCATATCGTTTTTTTCTGAAGAATCGAGTCCAGAAACATGCAGATTAGGCTAAATGGTGTCCCCAGATTGCCCACAGTGTGTGAGTTTGTTACTATCCGTGATGGATTGGCACCCCATCCAGGGTGTACCCCCAAGTCTTCTGGGATAGTCTGCAGGACGCCTGTGACCCACTACAGAGCAAAGGGACGACGAGTGAGTGAGTTCGACGTTTTAACATGGCGATTGACTCACTTTTGGCGCCAGCTCCTAGTGGTCATGTGAGGAATTGTACATTTTGGCTTCATTTTTTTCTTTAGACCCGTGATGGGAATACACCTTGGAGTGAACCTCTAGTCCACATTAGCAACCCTATTAACTCTATCTATACAAGCTATAGATTTGTTGCAATGTATTCAGGAACATGCATGAAAGCTAAAATACCGGTATGATATAGACCATATAAAGGAAATGATAAAAACATTGATATTTGCTGTGTAAGAGAGTGAGAGAGGGGGGGAAAAAGTTTTACACCTAGTGCGCCATGTTTAGCTAATTATTGGCCAATTAAATTTTAGAATTATGTTTGATTTGGATTACAATCACCCAGTGCTAAAAATATTCCAGATTTCATTTGCTCAGCTGAAAATTTCTAGCAACCATAATAATAATAATAATAATAATCATAAAAAAAAAATCATGTTTAAATGACTATACTATATCTTTACTATACTAAGTTGCGATTTATTTATTTATTTATTTTTGTGTGCACAGGTACACACAACCGATACCATTTTAAATCCACTCAGTATACTGCACTGTACATCCTCACCTCGGCAGTATTAGCTCTGTGTGTGGATCAATGCTGTTTGTTTGTTTGTTTGTTTGTTTACACCAGACCCTATTCTGTGCATTCAACAAATGCATGCAGGCTGAAGAAAATGTGCAGTATTTCAATAAAATATCCCATTAGTCAGGGAAAAAAGAGCACCCATGATCCCTCCCCCCCCCCTCCTCCTCCTCCTCCTCCTCCTCTTCCTCTGTGTCGGATGAAGACTAATATTTTTCCAACGGAGCGAGAGAAGGAGGGGGAACGATCCTGAAGGAAGAGACCCGACTGGGAACCACGGGGGTGCTGTGCTTAGGAAATCCAAACCCTCAGTGACCTCTGACCTCTGCTACTGATGCCCCTACAGGAGAACAGAGAGAGAGAGAGAGAGAGAGAGAGAGAGAGAGAAACTAGAGAATAACTGAGGCTAACAGCATAAAGTACATAAATAAATAAAACAGGTCATTTTTTTGAAAGATGGATTGTAGAGATGATCAGACGCCTCTCTCTTGATCCTTTAGATCCTCCAAGAACTTTGAAGTGCGTTCCTGGGAACACTGGTTCTCCTAAAAGCAGATGACTATTGTAATGAGCTAAATGGACAGACTTTCAGATAGATAGATAGATTTAAAAAGGCAAAATAAAATCTGCTTATAAAATCCACTTCATCCTAAATGATATTCCATATAAAAACCGTTACTGTGTTTCCCATCGTCTTATAAAAGCCTTCATGCATTATTATGTGTTCAGTGCTTTTCCCACCAAACTGCTATAAACTGAGAAAGCGAGCTACATGGAAACAAAAATAGAGAGCTAAGAGACGAGAAGAAATAAAGTGAGGACGGCGTAATGCAGAGGCTCGGCGTCTGGACCACTGGCAGTACGTTCTCCTTCACCTTTCTGCACTTTAAGTGCTAATGGTTAAACCAGGCAACAGGATATGAAGATCCCGAACCAATCAGCTCTCCCCGCCAGCTTCGGACCCCTTGTTTAACCCCAAACCACATGAGTTATAGAATTTGTGTGATTTTTATGCACATCAGTACTGTGTGTGAGTGTTTTACTTCTGTGTTCTTTGGAGAGGTCATAAAGGTCTGGGGTCTCCGTCTAAACCCCAGATTTAGTGGGTCATGTTTACTGCCTGACGTTTACTTCTTTAGCTCTGTGAGACTAATGTACATAAAATAAATATGAAAAGGGTTTTGGACACCATAAAGCAGAGACCCGAGGCGATAATCTGTGCAGTTGGGTTTGTGATCAGATAACCATCTTCATCATGTCTGTCATGCTTTTGTATCAGAGTCGAATCAAATCCTAAAAAACAAAACAAAACAAAAACGTCCATGTTCCAATCTTCCAAAGAAATAAATCGCACTTCAGGAAAACATATAATTTCACCATCATGCTGATTGTTGCTCTTTGGTTGTCCTTCTGGGAAAAGCCTTATAAGGGTTTTCTATCAAATTCGGTTCAAATGGAACAAAAAATAAACAAAAAAAAAAAAAAACAAAAAAAAAAAAAAAAAATAATAAATAAATTAAAAAAAAATATATATATATATAATAAATAAAATAAATAAATAAATAATAAAAAAAAAATAAATAAATAAATAATAATAATAAAAAAAAATAATAATAAAAAATAATAAAAATAATAAAAAAAATAAATAAAAATAATAATAAAAAAAAATAAAAAAAAAATAAATAAATAAATAATAAAAAATAATAATAAATAATAAAAAATATATATAATAATAAAAAAAAAAAAAAAAAAAAAAAAAAAATAATAATAAAAAAAATACAATAAAAATAATAATAATAAAAAAAATAATAATAAAATAAAATAATAATAATAATAATAATAATAATAATAATAAATAATAATAAATATAAATAATAATAATAATTAAAAAATAATAAAAAAAAAAAAAATAATAATAATAAAATATATATATTGTATACATTAGGATTAAAAGACAAATCCAGGTTAAAACATCAAATATTCCAAGCAGACATATAAAAAATTTGAGCCGTATGAAGGGTTTCTCACGACCACCAGACACATTTTATACAGTAGTTCTGATAAATAATAATAACAACAACAACAACAACAACAGCAATAATAATAATAATAATAATAATAATAATAATAATAAAGTAGTGTAAAGAGTTTGTAGAAATAGTTAAAAGGTTAAATCTAATAATAATCTGCTGATCTGTAATGTAATCAGTGATTATTATTATTATTATGATTATTATTTGAGGTTGAAGTCCACGTCCATGTCTGTGTGTCTCTCTGTACAGCAGAACTCTCTATCTCACTTATTAATACACAGAAATCACATTCTGTAAGGTCGAGTATCTGACGCCTTGTTTACACTAAGTTGGACTTCTTTCATCGTCTACTTGCCTTTATGTTTTGGAGTAAGCCGTTGCATTGCTACTGCATCGATCGGCTCCGTTTAGTGATGAGTATAGCCACGCCCACCTTAAGGTAAGAAACACTACTGTGTATTCGTCCGATAGCGTGCTGGATGCTGTGACGCCATGTGCCACATAACTCTTCATACAGTAAGTTCACTTTTACTCGACAGTTTGATTTCATTTATGGAGCAGATTAAAGCTTCATTAAATTCTGTCCAGCGAGTTTTGCGTGACGCTGTAACATAACCTGGCTGAACAGACGGACAGACAGACAGACAGACAGACAGACAGAAAAGGAGAGTCAGGAGAGACTGGTTTCAGGTTCTCCAAAGCATGAATAAGAAGCATAAATATATCATTGAAAGAGCGAGTTCTGACCAACACACAGACAAAACCATTCTTTTATTTATATAGATATAGGTCACCTCCTTGGAGCTCTAGTTCTACATTCCCTTTGGAGGAACTCCTAAACCTCCTATCTGTATAGAATCCGATGATGGAGATCAGAAAGGGATCCAAGCAGAACCTCTTTAGTGAGAGACCTTCAGGAGAAAGTTTCTGGAAAGTCAAAGAGTTTAGAAGTTTCTATAAACAGCATGGCTCTTATTTAGAACTTTCTGGATCACTGCAGGACCTTTAAGGGCTTCGTTAAGAACACTTAAAGGTTCTACATGGATCATGGACATGACCTGGAGAAGGAAGGGGGAAAAAAAAAAAACGTTTCATTCTAATAATTTTAGTTATTAATACAAGCACAAACCCTTTCCTCTTTACGTAGTGCACGTGTATAGGCTCTGCTCAAATTTGTTAAACAAAACGTTGGTAGCAGGAAGTGCGGTGGACTGTGTGCGTTGTGCCTCACGTGCCCAGCAAACTGGGTCAAAGTCCAGCTACTTTATGAGCTGTTAGGACAAGAGTGACAGCACTGAGGGGGGAGACGGCGGGAGGGAGGGAGGGAGGGGCTGACGGGGAAGGAGGAAGTGAACGGTGTAGCTGTTCCCAGCTTTTGTGCCCCTGGGCAGGGAGAGGGGCACGGGGTTGGGGTTAGTGGCTGGGTGGTCAGAAAGGAACGATGTCTCCGTATGTGTGTGTGTGTGTGTGTGTGATTGTTTAGCTGCCCTCTGCTCGTGGGAATAATCACAGAGCTCCAATCTCATGTTTCTCTATCTCCTCTCAGATCAGCGCTCTCTCTCTCTCTCTCTCTCTCTCTCTCTCTCCCGTCTTTACGGACGCTCAGTTGTTTTTACTTAACGCAAACCGATTTGGTTCCAATTCACGCTTTATGAGCTCTCCGGAGAGCCCTCGTCTGAAAGAATTGTAATTTATTGTTATCATTACATATTCCTGTTATGAAAAATCCCGGGTTTTGACACGCCTGAATATACGGCGGCCCACAATGCCGAGGCGTTCTGCGAGTTAAAGAATGCAGCCTCATAAAGTCCGTGTTGTAACTCGCCCCGGGCGGGGTCTCTTAACACCCCGCGATCGCAGCCAGCACTCCGGGCTGTCCGGGCTGTCAGCAGTGCGCGGTTCGGTCGGCGCCATCTTGGACCAGAGAAGCTCTTTTCTCCTGTCTTACACACACTTTTATTCGAAAACGCCTTAGCAGATGTGAGATGATAAACAATCCTGAAAATATAGTGACAAAGAAAACACACACACACACACACACTGAGCAGCCATAACTTTAAAGCCGTTGACATTGAAACCCCTCGGTTTTAGGCTTGTTTCGTGCCCTCAGGGCGTGGCTCCACAAGACCTCTCAGGAGTGTGTGTGTGTGTGTGTGTGTGATCCTTTGGGTGCTGTGTGTCGCAGTGTGGGGCCTCTGTGGATCAGACTCCTTTCTCCGCTACATCCCATGGGTGCGTGTTCGGTTTGGATGGGATTGGACTGGTCTGCTGTGGAGTTTGGAGGCTGGGTTGGCGTCCTTGGTGCCGGGCCACGTCTGTATATTCATATCCTCGTACCGTCCTCATATGAGGGCTGTTAAGAGATCATTCTTTTGCCAAACCTGATACTGGTTTAAGACCTCAATGGAATTTATAGTCATCAGCTATTAATAAAGAGAAACAGTCAGTGAACGTATATATATATATATGTTTCTCTTCAGGAAAAGAAAAATAATATGATTCATATAATATTAATGTAATATTATTATATCCAGGTGTTGGACAGTGGAGCTAAAGCGCCTGGTTTTAGACCACAATGATTCATTAGTATGGCGAAGGGCCTCCTTTTGCGGCCAATACAGCATCGGTTCATCTTGGGGACGACAGATACAGTAGATACAGTAGTACGTCCTGCACGGTGTCCAGAGGGATGTTGAGCCGTTCTTCCTGCAGAATCGCGTCCAGGTCATTACGAGATGCTGGTGGAGGAAAACGTTTCCTGACTCGCTCCTCCAAAACACCCCAAAGTGCCTCAATAATATGTAGATCTGGTGCGTGTGCAGGCCATGGGAGATGTTCACCTTCACTTTCATGATCATCAAACCACTCTGTCAGCAGTCTCGCTGTGTGCATTGGTGCATCATCATCATCATCTTCAGGACACAATGTTTGAACCACCTGGAGCGGTTCGGGAGTCCTTGGCAGTGACGCGGCCATCTAGCACAAGTATTGGGGCTACAGTAGGGAATGTCATGATATCGCAGCCCAAACCATCCCGGATGTGGGAAAGACAGTGAAGGTGGACTCATCAGAGAACAATACATGTTTCACATTGTCCACAGCACAAGATCTTCACCGCTGGCACCACTGAAACCGACGTTTGGCATCGGCACGAGTGACCAAAGGTTTGGGTATATCAGCCCGGCCGTGTACATCGACCCTGTGGAGCTCCAGACGAAGAGTTTTGGTGGAAACAGGAGAGTTGAGGTGCACATTTAATTCTGCACTGAGTTTGGGCAGCTGTGGTTTTATGTTTTTTGGATGCAATCTCTTTTTTAAAACCTTCACACTCTGCTCTTACCGGTTTATTGTGCATCAGTGACGATCGGCCACCAGGCTGCTCACATTTAGCCATGAAACCTCCAACCCCAAATTGGCCAGTGTTTCATTGTCAGTGTCCAAACCCCTGTGTATATAACAGAATTTACATAAATACATTTATATACAGTATATATATATATACACACACACACATGATATATAAATGAAATTATGTGAATTACATTATCGTAATGGGAACAAACGAGTGATATAAAACTTTTAAATTGGAAAACTTTTAAATAAATAATGCTCTTGTGAGTGATTTGAGCTTCCATCTCTATTATAGTAAAGCACTGCACCAAATAGATTATTATTATTATTATTGTTTTAATTACGCAAACAGTTAACGCTCTAATTCATGTTTTACTTTAAAAAAGATTTTTTTTTATGGTCTTAACCACAAACTCTGTCTGCTTTTAAATCAGACGGGAAAACCTTTTATTATCGTGAGATGTGTCCACGTGAAAAGTGCTACATAACATACAATTTATTATCATTATTATTATTATTATTATTCTTCAAGAGAGAGAAATAAAGAGGGGCTGGTGAAAAGAAAAAGAAAAGAACGTACAGGGCGTCATAAAGTCTCTTTACAATAATAATAATAAAAAAAAAGATTACAAAGGCAGTTGTTGAGATGTTGTAACTAGATTTATTTTATTTTCATGAGTGTTTATTCATTTTTTTTTTTTTTCAACTGCAGTGAATAGACCTCTATATGGGCACCTCAAGACGGTGCTCGATAACCCAGGACACACAGTTCTTGAGGAGGTGCCATTTTATAGGGGTTCAAAATTGTAACGTGAACAACAACTTAAAAATAAATATCGTTTTGATATCTCAACAACTGCCTTTGAAATATATATATATATATATATTACAGTATGATATTTCAGTCTATATTAAACAGTGATGAGTAAAGTCATGGCGGCAGTGATTTGGTTTAATGATGAAAGTATTTGTTTGTAGTCAGCATCTAAACACTGCACTAGGTAACAACAAACAAAACAAAACAAAACAAAACAAACAAACAACCTTTTCGTTTACATTTTGTCTTCTTTAAATGTGTAAAATATACTGCACACATATCCAGAGGACATATGCAGTACAGTACATTTCCGCTTAAAAGCATTTTGAACTTGCGTCTCCCCACATGATGATTTTAGGACGCGGGATATTTTTGTAGCCTGTTGGTCGGTTTTTTTAATTGTGAACGTTGACATCTAATATGACAGTTTCTGAACGTTTGCGAAACTGGTAAAATGGCATCACGGATCGATCATTAGAAGAAAGTCAGGTTTAACATGTGCACTGGATCTTCTTGGGCGTGGCTATGAAATGCCAGACATCCCCAAACAGTGCGCTATTCAGCAAACCCGCTTGTGTTTCAGACACGTCCGGTCCCTCGGACGTCGAGATGGCGGCTCCGAACATCACGCCTGACTGGTTCTATTGGCTGCGGTGGTGCGGGAAGCGGCCCACCTCGAGAGCTGTCAGCGGTTTGACTGGCACCGTCCGTAACACACACACGCACACACACACACACACACTCCCCATCCAAACCCAACCATGACAGGTAGAACACATACAGCTTATTGTTTCCTCGTCCTTGGCTTCTCTCCAGGTTCTCTCTCTCTCCGTCAATCTTTTTCCGACGGATCGGACCCTCTCCAGCTCTCCTCCTCACACACTTTGCTGTGCTTGCGTTCTCAAAACAAATCCACGCGGCACGTTCCGAGTTAGCAGCATTTATTTCAATAACAGTGATGCAATCCATTTGCGCTCAGGAATCCCGCTTTTAATGCGCAGACGGAAAGCTGGAATGCGGCGGGAAAACAAACCGGAGTGGAAGAAAATAGACAAAGAGGGTTAATGGGAGAGGAGGAGGAGAGAGAGAGATGGCATGTGGACATTTGTTTCTGATGGAGAGGGTTGGAAATGGCTGGATTAGTAATGTACGCTGTTTTCCATCATCGGCACACTTTGGGTTGGCGGTGACGAGACAGAGAGAGAGAGAGAGAGAGAGAGAGAGAGAGAGAGAGAGATATGGAGGGATAACTGGGTTGACATTGTTTTTGTACTACAGAACTGAGTACATTTCTTTCCATTCCTGGATTCTACACTGGTTCCCTTTTTTTTCCATAATAATAATAATAATAATAATAATAATAATAATACTTTTGTTTTCTAAACACACTACTAGGAAGCGAGGTCACAGTCCAGTTTGTGTGTGAGACTAATGTGTTGCTGTACATCTGCTACTGTCTGTGTTTGTGTCAAAGCAATGTGATGCAAATAAAATCAGTAATAAATATTCTATGTTGTTTAATTCTGTGTTGTTGTTTTTTAAAAAAAAAAAAAAAAAAAAAAAAAAAGAAGATTATTATTTAATAATATAATGATGTTACAGAAAGCTGACGTTCGAGGAGATCAGCGCTTCTCCAGAGTAAAGATGTGTGATTAACAAACAACGCAACATCCAGTACAAGCAAGTGTTCGAGTCAAACCGGGACCTGCGGTGCCATTTCTGACTTCCAGACTTCCGGCGCAGTCCGGTGACGAGACTCTCCGCGGTAAGACGTCTGAACGGTGTTACAGAAGTGAGACAAAAATTCAATGTTTTCATGACATTCGGAACCTTTTGAATCGAGATGATAAGATTTATTATTATTATTATTATTATTATTTAATGCAATATACCTGTATATAGAACAGTCAATATTTATTCTTATTTAGTCCTTAATTCTGGAATCAAAAAGACAAAACAAGTCAGTGTTTATGTTCTTGCAGCCATAAAAGCGGTTAAAAAGTTTTGTCTCTTTATTCCAAAGCGCTGACACTGGAGACTCCTTCCATAAACGTTCAGGAAAAAAAAAACTTCACCGTGTCACCAGCTCGACATTTTACATCCTTATAGAAGAAACTTTATTAATTTATTACAACTGATTAAAAACCCTATTATTATTATTATTATTATTATTATTATTATTGGAGCATCTGCCTTACCATGTACTGTATATACGAAACAAGTCTAAAGTATAAAGTACACCCCTTCTTATCAAATCGAAAGTTTGCACGCCCCTTCTTATTACATCAAAAGTTTGTACACCCCTTCTAATTCTACGGCTTTTTTTTTTTTATATTATGGTTGAAATGACTAAAAAACACAAACGTCATTAAGTAAAGACAATCAGGCGTCTGAGACTCGAACATCAGTCCATCTGCGAAATTCCAGAGCATCATCGCATTTTTCCCATAATGCTGAACCCATTATGGACACAAGTGGACCCTTTTGGGAGTAAATATAAGGTTCTTATATTCTAATTATGTTTTGCAATTTTAGAAAAACAACAAAGATGAATGAAATGTCAGACTTCATCCGTTAGTCTGAAGGACGATACAGTTGCAGAAGTTGTCGAGATCAATATTGACTCTCTGGAGCAAAATGTTTATGTGCCCATAAAAATGGCTGTTTTAGTTGAGGGCAGAGTCTAACTCTTTGTGTGTGTGTGTGTGTGTGTGTGTGTGTGTAAGGCAGTAAAGACAATGTCAGTGTCAGACACACAGGATAATGTGGTTATTGCTGCTCGTCACGCTGATAGCCAGAACACATTAAATCTCGTTTAAAGGCCAGGTTTTGCTGACAGTCGGGGTTCAGGGACATTTCACACTGTCCACACACACACACACACACACACACACACACACACACACACACACACACAGGAGAAGATATGGGAGGAGCACGGTGGTGACTTTACGACTGTAAAAACTGAAATAAATATAAAGAATATAAAGGAAAGGAAAGAAAGAGAAAGGAGAGAGAAAGAAAAGGCTGGAAGATGGGAACTGGATAAAGAGCGACAGAGAAATGATATAAAGGAGACATAAAAAGAAAGATGGTGTAAGTGAGAGATGGAAGTAGATTAAGCGAGATTGATAGTCTACATGTGGAGGGTAAGAGGGATAGAGGTTAAGAAGGAGAGAAATAAGAGAGAGAGCGAGACGTGAGAGAGAGAGAGAGACGTGTGAGAGCGAGACGTGAGAGAGAGAGACGTGTGAGAGAGAGAGAGAGAGAGAGAGACGTGTGAGAGAGAGACGTGAGAGAGAGAGAGAGACGTGTGAGAGAGAGACGTGAGAGAGAGAGAGAGAGACGTGAGAGAGAGAGAGAAACGTGTGAGAGAGAGACGTGAGAGAGAGAGACGTGAGAGAGAGGGAGAGATGTGAGAGAGAGAGAGACGTGAGAGAGAGAGAGAGAGACGTGTGAGAGAGAGAGACGTGTGAGAGAGAGATGTGAGAGAGAGAGAGAGACGTGTGAGAGAGAGACGTGAGAGAGAGAGAGAGACGTGTGAGTGAAAGACGTGAGAGAGAGAGAGACGTGTGAGAGAGAGAGAGAAACGTGTGAGAGAGAGACGTGAGAGAGATGTGTGAGAGAGAGAGAGACGTGTGAGAGAGAGACGTGAGAGAGAGAGAGACGTGTGAGAGAGAGAGAGAAACGTGTGAGAGAGAGACGTGAGAGAGAGACGTGTGAGAGAGAGATGTGAGAGAGAGAGAGACGTGTGAGAGAGAGACGTGAGAGAGAGAGACGTGTGAGAGAGAGAGAGAAACGTGTGAGAGAGAGAGACGTGTGAGAGAGAGACGTGAGAGAGAGACGTGTGAGAGAGAGAGAGAGAAACGTGTGAGAGAGAGACGTGAGAGAGAGAGACGTGTGAGAGAGAGAAACGTGTGAGAGAGAGACGTGAGAGAGACGTGTGAGAGAGAGAGACGTGTGAGAGAGAGACGTGAGAGAGAGAGACGTGTGAGAGAGAGACGTGAGAGAGAGACGTGTGCGAGAGAGAGAGAAACGTGTGAGAGAGAGACGTGAGAGAGAGACGTGTGAGAGAGAGAGAGAAACGTGTGAGAGAGAGACGTGTGAGAGAGAGACGTGAGAGAGAGACGTGTGCGAGAGAGAGAGAAACGTGTGAGAGAGAGACGTGAGAGAGAGACGTGTGAGAGAGAGAGAGAAACGTGTGAGAGAGAGACGTGTGAGAGAGAGACGTGAGAGAGAGACGTGTGCGAGAGAGAGAGAAACGTGTGAGAGAGAGACGTGAGAGAGAGACGTGTGAGAGAGAGAGAGAAACGTGTGAGAGAGAGACGTGTGAGAGAGAGACGTGAGAGAGAGACGTGTGCGAGAGAGAGAGAAACGTGTGAGAGAGAGACGTGAGAGAGAGACGTGTGAGAGAGAGAGAGAAACGTGTGAGAGAGAGACGTGTGAGAGAGAGACGTGAGAGAGAGACGTGTGCGAGAGAGAGAGAAACGTGTGAGAGAGAGACGTGAGAGAGAGACGTGTGAGAGAGAGAGAGAAACGTGTGAGAGAGAGACGTGTGAGAGAGAGACGTGAGAGAGAGACGTGTGCGAGAGAGAGAGAAACGTGTGAGAGAGAGACGTGAGAGAGAGACGTGTGAGAGAGAGAGAGAAACGTGTGAGAGAGAGACGTGTGAGAGAGAGACGTGAGAGAGAGAGACGTGAGAGAGAGAAACGTGTGAGAGAGAGACGTGTGAGAGAGAGACGTGAGAGAGAGAGAGAGACGTGAGAGAGAGAGAGAGAGAGACGTGAGCATGCTGAAGGTATTTACTGCTGTTCAAACAGTGGCAGTAAAACAACTCGAGCAGGAGAACAGGAGTTAATCTTTAATTGAGATCACCTACGAGGCTGGATGCTGGGTAGTGTATAAGGATAACACACACACACACACACACACACACACACACATACACACACACACACACACACACGAGTTATGAGAAATCAAAGCGCTCAGTTTGCTCGGGTTCATGTTTATTAGCAGGACTTCCAGGCATTCCAAGTTATCTAATCTAATATTTGCAATTTATCTGCCCTTATCCAGTGTTGTTATTTAAAGATATCAGATGTTTTGAAGGCATAAATAAATAAACATATAACAAGTTATTTATGTGACCCTCCCGAGTGTGTACTGTAGAAAAGCACTGCAAAAATAATGACATTTCAGCGAGTGAAAATATCTCAATATCTCATCTTATACTGTAGCTAAATAAGATTTACAACCAACCAAGGATACGGTTATTGAGCTTATTGCAAATCAAATGTTACTCAAGTTGCTAATTTTGATCCTTTTTACGAATTAATTTCTTGAATTAATTATTTTTTTTCTTTCAGTTTTAGTAACATCTGACTAGAAATAAGCTTAATAATTCAATGTTTGTCTTATAATTTCGTGCAAACTTATTTCAGGAACTTGTTCAAAGCTGCTTTGCGACAATGACGAAAGTTAAAAGCGCTACACCAATAAAACTGAATTGAATGGAATACACAAGTGTGGCTAGATTCAGGAATATTTCACATGCCAAGACGTCGTCTTTTGCAGCGCAATTAAAAGGTTATTTGAAGCTAAAAAATAAGCTTTTTTCAAATCACGATTGGACGCCTGGTTTCATAATCAGACTGATAGCGGTGACGGAGTAAAAGAAGATACAAAAGGATGGCGGATTAGATTTGGGGTGTCCTAGTGGTTAGCACTGTGGTCTTCTACTGTACCTCCAGGGTTTGGGGTTTGAATCTCAGGGTTTTGCATCTTTCCTCTGACAGTCCAAGGACACGCCCTGTACGTAGACGGACTGGTGTCCAAATTGCCCACAGTGCGCGAGTGTGTGTGCTTGTGGTCCGTGATGGATTGCCACCGTATCCAGGCCGCAACCCAGCTTGTGCCCGTCAGGATAATAACTATAGATTGGATTTGGAATTTAGAGGCCGGAATGTTTAGTGGTTAGAACTGTGGCCTCACACCTCCAGGGTCGAGGGTTCGATTCCCGCCTCAGGTCTGTGTGCTTGGTGCGTTTTCATTGGGTAATCCAGTTTCCTCCTCCAGTCCAAAAACATGCAGACTAGCCTGATCGGCATTCCCAAATTCATGATGGATTGTGTACCCCGCCTCATGCCCATGGGATAGGATCCAGTCCCTCTGTGACCCTGTACATTATAAGTGGTATAAAACCTTGTAAAGCTTGAGCCTTAAGAAGGCAGCACGGTGGGGTAGTGGTTAGCACTGTCACCTTACACCACCAGGGTCTGGGTTCGATTCCTGGTCCGGCTGGAGTTTGCATGTTCTCCCTGTGCTCAGTAGGTTTTCTCCCACAGTCCAAAGGCATGCAGATTAAGTTAATTGTCCATTGTGTGGGAGTGTGTGTGCCTTATGTAGGCTCCAGGCCCCCTGCGGCCCTGAATACAGGATAAAGCAGTATAGATGATGATTGAGTTTTAACAGAAAGCTGGTTATGGAAATTGGATGATGTTCAAGGTTTCAGTATCGCTACTGGAAAAGACGAAGCGGTATCCTGCGCTCTCTAGCATTCACCATATATACAGCACATTCGTTCCTCTGTAATAAGAGTCACAGTGTATCCAGACACTCTGTGTGTTGTGGTTTCTCCAATCACATGAATCAGACCAGAGACAGGGCTGGAGACACTGGCTTTAAAGAGAGGGGAGAGTTTTCACAGACTTTCATTGATCTTTCATGTTATTCACCCTGTCTGGTCTGATCAGAAGGGATTCTGGGAACCGTGGGGGTTCCAGCCGGGAAAAAAAAAAATCAAGGGGAGGTGGGTGGGTTGGGGTGGGGGGTTAGCTGGTTGACATTAGTCTTCAATACAATGAGCCAACTATAAGATAACTGTCGGGAAGAGTTAGCGGTATATTCCGCATGCTGGGCGTAGCGGCGGGTCAGGAGTAGCGATTAGATAAATCAAATCAAATCAAATCAAAAATCGTAAAATATATCAAGACATGATGACATCTATTGAGAAAGCTTAATGAGTATCTAAGGTTATGTACTATGAACTGAGCTCATAGCCAGCTATTCGATGGATGACAAATAAACACGCGCAAGCTTCACACGCTAGCCATGTAGGGCCCCTTTAGGTAGGGTTTTGTTATAATATTGTAAATTAGCGATCAGAGGACACAGCGGAGGTCTGCACATCCAAGATTTGACGTTTCCATGTCAGCCTTCAGGGGGACCACCTCAAACTCCGAGCAGTTGCCTGTCCCGTACGCACGCCTCCGGGTCTGGTTAGCAAACTGACGAGACGATTTGTACTGAAAAAGCTGATCAAAACAGAAATGTAGGGTCCATTGGACGGAGAGGTATCTGTTTATTCTCCAAATGTCACATTCAAAAGAGATGAACGCCAGAAATGTTTAGAGCCCGTGTCCATGTGTTAGCATGTAGCGCTAGGGTACATACACAATGTATTTACTTTGGATTGTTGTATCTATGGGTAATAAGTATTAATAAGTATAATGTACTTGTGTACACTGTACTAATGTGACCGCAGCGTCTCACGCCCGATGAACATCCTGAACGTCTAGCAGTCTGACTCCCGGATGGTCGTGTGGATTTTGGTTTTTGGAAGCATGTGCAGGTCAGTTGTGCACATAACACACACCTGTGCACATAACTCAAGTTCTAGTTGGGAGTAACTTGCTGTTTTTTTTTTAATGCAAAAAAAGTTTCGAACATACTGTATTGTGTAGCCCTTAAAACCCAGAGCATTTTCGCCATTTTTTGTTTAGCTTTTTTTTAATTAATTAAATTTTTTTTTTAAATAAACATATACAGGGCTCAGGATTGTGCAGTATAGAGTGATGTTTTTTTCCCAGCACAACCTGGGCAAGATGATGAAATTAATGTTATGTAACTGTATCCAATTATACAAACATGACTGAGTAATTTTTTTTTTAAATGTGTCACATAGGCAAAGAAATAGCACAGTTACACATGATCACATGTTTTTATGGCTTCTATAACAAAAAAAGAAAACAAAAAAAAGAGAGTTCTACATTTTTGGGATGTCATTCCAATATTCCTGTAGCAGTAAAATTGACTCTTTATAAGAGTATTGATAATGGTTGTTCTACCTGACATACAGTACAGTAACCGAAAACCCAAATACAAATATAGTTTGAAGATTGAAGCCTCTCCGCTAACACCCCCCCGGTAAGGCTTCCATATAAACACACTATATACGGTATACAGTGGAACCTCAAATTGTGATTAACTCGGTTTACGAGTGTTCCGCAAGACGAGCAAAGATTTTTAATACATTTTGACTTGAAAAACGAGCATGTCTTGGTTTACAAGTGCCAAGTTTTTTGACACCAACACACACACACACTGGCCTTTACACTCCCCCTCCACGGCTTCACACAGACACACACACACTATATCTACATGTAGGCATTTGGCAGACGCCCTTATCTGCTCTGGATATTACTTTTTTTTTAAAAATCTCATTATACAGCTGAGCAGTTGGGGTTAAGGGACTTGCTCAAGGGCCCAACAGGGACAACTTGGTGGTAGTGGGACTTGAACTTGGGACCTTCCGAACCGTAGTCCAATGCCTTAACCACTGAGCTACCCCTGACCCACTCTGCTCTACACAGAAACTCTGCTCTGTCGCGAATCTTTTCAAAGGTAAGGTGCTTGTTCATTGGTTTTGTTTTACTTTACAGCAGTGAGTCCGTTAGTGTGCGCTCATGCGAGTGTCATTAGAGAGATTTCTTTTTTTCCCGTTAAAACAGTGTTTCCATTGTGTGTGTGTTTGTTGTGAAACTTAAAAAGCGAGGTGGGGGGAGGGAGGAGGAGTCACACACACACACACACACACACACACACACACACAAATACACAGAACCTGCGAGCACAAATGGAAACACTTATCTGTTGGGATTTATTTTAACTTTTTTTAAAGGTAAAGTGCAGGTTAATTTTTTTATTTTTACTTTATATATTGTATGTTATTTTTCTGTATTTATTTTTTTGGGCTGTGGAACGAATTATTTTAGCTTTCATTATTTCTTATGGGAAGGTTTGATCTGGTTTACGAGTGTTTTGGAATACGAAAATATAGTAATTGTTTTATTGTTTTTTTTTTTGTTAATTAACTAAAACTATACTAAAGCCCTGTCTTTTTAAGCATGTAGTGTGATTGCTATTTACAGGACAGTGCACGTAAAGTCTCAAGCCCCTGACATTTCTTCATATTAAATTCAATTTTGTAGGTTAAAATTAAGAAATGGAAACACGTGTTTTGCCATGACAGCCTGCAAAGTGCTTAAAGATACAAGTTAAAAACTCAGCAGCGACCTCATTTCCCCTCTCGTCTGTTCTCAACCCCTCAGCATTCAGCATCAGCAGTGAACTAATCACCTCCTGATCATCTGTCATCATCTGCACCTGTTTCTCACTGATTCAGGTCTTAAGTTTGATGTTTTTGATGCTTGAATGTGTGGCGTAACAAACAAGAAACATTCCACTGAAACTGCTCAGGTACACACATTCACTGACACACTACCTGCAATTTGGAAACACCGAGGGTTGCGTCAGGACGGGCATCCGGTGTAAAACCCGGGGGCGAGGTTTTGAACTATGTAAGAAAGCCTTTATGTCATTGTCATCTCTCTCTCGTTCCCTCACTTCATTGTTTCATTACATCCAATCAGCTCTGACTGTTGTCTCTTAAAGAGTCACACCTGATGGTGTATAATCCCCACTACTGCCATGTCAGGCCGAGAAGAGTTTGTTCACGTGTCACAGAGCAGTCAGACTTTTAAACTTCACCGTAATTGAAAAAGCAAAAAGGCTTTAAAAGACTACCTGAGCAAAAAATTTATTTGGTATGAAACGAGTTTGACATTTTGACTGAGTGTCTGTGGGGAGCGTTTTCCTAAAGAGCCGCACGGGTGCAATATCTCTACCATCCACGTGGTCATGCTCCTTCAGCCTGAGAGTACAAGTCCAGATGTTCTTACATCCACTATCTCTCTCTCTCTCTCTGCGGCTAGTTTGTTATCTCTTTACCTGTTTGTCTCTCGCTGTTTTTCTCTTTCTGAATTATGTTATTATTTATGTACATAGTTTATGATGGTTATGTTGATAGCACAGTATGTAGAAGATAAAAAAAAATATCTATCTGTCTGTCTGTCTGTTTATCTTTATATTTGTTTGTCTGTCTGCTCATCTGTCTGCCTACACACGTGGACAAAATTGTTGGTACCCTTCGGTCAATGAAAGAAAAACTCACAATGGTCACAGAAATAACTTTAATCTGACAAAAGTAATAATAAATAAGAATTCTATGAATGTTAACCAATGAAAGTCAGACGTTGCTTTTCAACCATGCTTCAACCTAATTATATTAAAAAATAATAAACTCATGGAACAGGCCTGGACAAAAATGATGGTACCCCTAACTTAATAGTTTGTTGCACAACCTTTTGAGGCAATCACTGCAATCAAACGATTCCTGTAACTGTCAATGAGACTTCTGCGCCTCTCTGCAGGTATTTTGGCCCACTCCTCATGAGCAAGCTGCTCCAGTTGTTTCCGGTTTGAAGGGTGCCTTTTCCAGACAGCATGTTTCAGCTCCTTCCAAAGATGCTCAATAGGATTGAGGTCAGGGCTCATAGAAGGCCACTTTAGAATAGTCCAATGTTTTCCTCTTAGCCATTCTTGGGTGTTTTTAGCTGTGTGTTTTGGGTCATTGTCCTGTTGCAAGACCCATGACCTGCGACTGAGACCCAACTTTCTGACACTGGCCAGCACATTTCTCTCGAATCCCTTGATAGTCTTGAGATTTCATTGTACCCTGCACAGTTTCAAGACACCCTGTGCCAGATGCAGCAAAGCAGCCCCAGAACATAACAGAGCCTCCTCCATGTTTCACAGTAGGGACAGTGTTCTTTTCTTGATATGCTTCATTTTTCCGTCTGTGAACATAGAGCTGATGTGCCTTGGCAAAAAGTTCCATTTTTGTCTCATCTGTCCATAGGACATTCTCCCAGAAGCTTTGTGGCTTGTCAACATGTAGTTTGGCATATTCAAGTCTGGCTTTTTTCTGGCTATTTATCTGATTTGTTTTCAACAATGGTGTCCTCCTTGGTCGTCTCCCATGTAGTCCACTTTGGCTGAAACAAGGACGGATGGTGCGATCTGACACTGATGTTCCTTGAGCATGAAGTTGACCTTGGATCTCTTTAGAAGTCTTTCTGGGCTCTTTTGTTACCATTGGGATTATCCGTCTCTTTGATTTGTCATGAATTTTCCTCGTGCGGCCACGTCCAGGGAGGTTGGCTACAGTCCCATGGATCTTACATTTCTGAATAATATGTGCAACTGTAGTCACAGGAACATCTAGCTGCTTGGAAATGGTCTTCTAGACTTTACCTTTAACATGCTTGTCTATAATTTTCTTTCGAACTCTTTCCTTCGCTTCCTCTGGTCCATGATGAGTGTGTTACACACCATGTCACCAAACAACACAGTGACGACCTGGAGCCCTATATATAGGCCCACTGACTGATTACAAGATTGTAGACACCTGTGATGCTAATTAGTGGACACACCTTGAATTAACATGTCCCTTTGGTCACATTATTTTCAGTATTTTCTAGGGGTACCATCATTTTTGTCCAGGCCTGTTCCATGAGTTTATGTTTTTTTTATAATTATGTTGAAGCATGGTTGAAAAGCAATGTCTGAATTTCATTGGTTAACATTCATAAAATCTTTTTAAATGATTACTTTTATCAGATTAAAGTTATTTCTGTGACCATTGTGAGTTTTTCTTTCATTGACCGAAGGGTACCAACAATTTTGTCCACGTGTGTATCTGTATGCCTATCTATCTATCTATCTATTAATCTATCTATTTGTCTGTCTTTCTTTTTTTATATTTATTTGTCTGTCTGCTCATCTGTCTGCCTATCTATCTATCTATCTATTTGTCTTTCTTTCTTTCTTTCTCAATTAGTCATAACTCCCTATTTAGCCCCGCCTCCTCCCCCACCCCCGCTTTCACACCTATTCCAGCCAGCAGGTTTTGAGGTCAATCATGGTTCATTGAAACCTCTGTGTGTGTGTGTGTGTGTGTGTGTGTGTGTGTGTGTGGGTGTGTGTGTGTGTGTGCGCGTGTACCACAAGTTACAGTATGAAACTGAGAACTGTACTGTTTGACAAACTTGACACCACACGGGGCAAATTAAAGCACATAAAGCTCACACACTCTCTCCCTCTCTCTCTAACACACACTCACACACACACACACACACACACACACACACACACTCTCTCTCTCTCTCTCTTTCTCTCTCTGTCTCACTCTCTCTTGCTCTTTCACACACAATCTAGCATGGCCTTGACCTTCTTCCCAACATCTTAACACACACACACACACACACACACACACACACACACACACACACACACACAGGAAGACACATGGCTGTGGAGTTACAGGACAAGGTAATGGGCCAGAACGGGAGGGAAGACCAGTGTTTTACGGCACTGACGAAAATAAAACAGAAGGACTCTGCGGTTCACAGTACAGTTGGAAAGACAAATATTATTTTTTACGAGCGAAAGGAGAAGGCCAGGGACCGGCAGTATAAAACACCTTAATGACTGAATAGCTGAAGTATTAAATCTCTTAACTTGAGCCGGGCCTGGGGAGCACATGCTCCGACCCCGAGATACAGAAACCGAGGGAGAGCGAGAGAAAAGGAGGGAAGGCGAGAAAACGCGAGAACAAGCCCTTAAGTGTGACAATGCGGTCAAAGAGAACACACACGCTCTCCTCACACTCCTTAATCCCACGCTGGCAGCAGCCGCTCCTCCGTAAATCTTTATGTTGGACACAGCCGAGCAGTTTAATAATTACCTGCGAATGAATAAACTACACTTTTCAGGACTGAGTGCTGAGCTATGGGTAAAAAGAAGATTTTTTTTTTTTTTTATGTGTGTGTGTGTGTGTGTGTGTGTGTGTGTAAAGGGAACACTTTATATTCTTTTTTGTGGAAAGGGAAAAAAAAAAAAAAAAAAACCCTCCCTCACCTTCTCTGTTAATTTGCGCTGCTTTTGGGGTTAGGCGTCAAAACTTTTGCTTTTATAGCTCTGACCAGCTTATATGTTATATCTGTGGTATGAAGTATAGAGGTTTGAGCCGTTATACCGCTGCAGAGCTAGTGACCGGAAGGTTGTGGGTTCAAATCCCACGAGCACACAATCTATGGACCTTCATTTGGAGATAAAATGATGAACAGAAAACTCCGCCCTGATCCATCTGCATACGGATATTTATAAACGATACGATGTATCCAAGATCTATTTCATAAAAAAAAAAAAAAAAAAGAATAAAGGAAACTGAGAGGGCCTTGATGATACTTTTTATCTGACAATACATTTTTACAATCTGTTGTAGACATCGAACAAAAGCATAATCAAGTTTTTCACACTGCTGCTTTTTTTCCCCGTTCGGCTACGTGCTCACAGTGGTGCAATTAAGCAATATCACACAGGAGGGAGCGCCGCTGCGCTGATTATTACTATATGATGTGTTAGTTTATTTAGCCAGTTATATGCACATCCTTCAGCGACTGGCGGAAGAACTACAGTAACTAACTAACGACCGACAGTTAGTTTAATTGACAAGATGCATGAAAGTAGTTTTCCTGTCATTTATTACCGGTATCGTGTAGCCGAGGGGAACAAACCATGGAGGAGGTGCAGGAGGTCAGTCCTGTGAGTTTATCTTTGTATGTTTAAATAAACAAACAAATCATAATCTGTTGATAATAAACCGTGTTTGTGGATCTGTTGTATAAAAGCGGTATCACACTTGAGGACGTGCTGTTGTGCTGGATATCAGCACGGCTCTGATGTGGGTGTAGGCACGAGGGCACGGCTTAATTACGTAATACGTTTCTATATAATCTGGCCACATTCTAACACACACACACAATGCACAGCAGACTAGTCCTCCACCTAAATCACACCCACTCTGTAACACACTACAAGTGTGTACTAAGGACACAGGCTGCTGAACGCACTGCTGACTTTCTGTATTTTGATGCGCCGTTACACTCTGTTCCAGTTCCCTCATCAGTCTCAGACTTTATTTCCCTTTGAAATCAGGACAGAGTGTCCGAACTGCCGATACTCGGCATTAAAAACAGACAAACCCACAAACTCGTTTTTGAAAGTCGCAGTGAAAACATTTGTGGTGGATAAACCAAGAGAAAGAAAGAAAGAAAGAAAAAAAAAGTCGTGCACGGAAAAAGTACACATTTGGTGCTGTTTAAAGTCTCCGAATTGATGCAGAATGGGAAACATTGGCCTATCGTTACCCGCTTACAAGACAAGAGCTCAATTCATTAATATCGGCAGAAATCACACCGCCGGAGCGACTCGGTTATGTGTTTCATCAAGCCGATTATGGATCCAACTGTGGTGAGCGACGTTAGCGCTAACTGCTACCAGATCGACTCGCAGAAAAATGCAAAGCAGCTCTTCCAGTTGGAGACCGCTCCGCGGCTGCTCGGGTGACGGGCGTGGCCAACAACAAGCCCGCACTGACAGAAGGTTGATCAGTTTGATCAGATTGTACAGGCGAGGGAAAGATGTGCAAAGACTAAACAGCAACAGAGCCGCTGCATCGTTCTCTTTCCCGGTGGAACAGCTTGTGTACAGAGCATGCGGTGTCTGACTGCAATGTGGTCTTGTAATCGTCAGACGTCTGTATGAAGGGGCTGTATACGTCACACTGATGGGCGTCAGTTGAGGAAGTGATCAAAGAAACATGATATATTTTTGTTATTATTCAAGCCAATTCATGATATTCTCTCATGTATGTTTTAATGTAAAAACAAACAAACAAACAAACAAACAAAAAAAAAAAACGACAACAACTCTTGATCTATTTGTTCCACACCAGATTCAGGTTACATATACAGGGATACCAAATTAAAAGCTCTTAAATTTGATTGAATTCAGCCTCAACTTTTGTTTTTGAGCAGCACTTTCTATACAAACAGGAAAAGTCAGCCCTAATTTTAACTTGAGGAATGCGTGGATTCTTGACGCTGGCTTTTATTTCGAGCTCCACCACCACCTGAACGACGGTTCCAGCACTTTTCATCATAAAGTGTATTTTTTCTGTCCAAGTGTGTGCCATGGATCATAGGATGGATGGATGGATGGATGGATGGATGGATGGATGGATGGATCATATCAACGGCCGATCGCACCTCAGCACTTGCAGGTGAAGGGCCTTGCTCAAGGGTTCAACGGCGACGAGTGAACAGCGCCAGGGCTCGGAACTCCTCGTCCGACTGTCCAACACCTTAACCACAGAACCACGTCTGGCCTCACTTCATGCAAGAGCCCCAAGAAAATCATCTGGATCGGTCTAAGATTATATCTTATAATTTAAGTTGTGTTCATTGATTCGCGCAGAGCAACACAGCAAGAAAAGAAACAGTCCACCTTAAAAATCGCCAGCAACCTTTCAGCACTTTTCTTTTTATGTTTTTTCTTTTGTTTTGTTTTTTGTTTGTTTTTTTTTCTTTTCCCGTTTGTTCTCGTCCAATCAGATCACTCGGTCAGAACGAACGCTTTCATAAGAAGAAACATGGTAATACGCAGGGAGATTGATATAGTGGAACAGTCTATAGGAGGTAATATGATAAATAATAATTATCCATCTAAGAATCTGAAGGTGCAAGGCGACAGTGCTAACCACTAAGCCACTGTGCCACTAAATAATTATTATAATGAAAAAAACAAATACAAATAATATTTATATTGCTTGAATTGTTTTTTTTTGTTGTTGACATTTTTAAGTAAAATTTTTAATAAAATTTCAGCTGGTTTGGTAATAGATATTGTGTTTAATAAAGTGTTGTTTAAAATGCAATTTTTAAAAAAATTTATATTTAAATTTGATAAATATCTCTATAAATATGCAATAATTCTGCAGGTCTGCCTTTGACATTTGGTCAACGACGTGGGTCGTATGGTCAGTGTGCTGGAGGTGGACCAGAAATAGGCCACAATAATTTTGCGTATCTGGAGTGGAGAAATAGAGAGGAGTAATTTGGGTTTCATCCCTAATCCTGTGGTTTTTTTTCCCCTCTCATGAATGGCGCAGACACAGACAAGATCCAAGAGCACGAACAGTCCAGATCGGCAAGATCAAAGGACCTGGGACTCAAAGAAATAAACGTTCCAAGCTCGCTCCTGCTTGTTTCCAGCGCACACGTCCTCGCTGGAATGCTAACACGCAGGGTGGCCGCGTCACATTCTTCACATTAGCGCCGTCTTTTTCCAATCAGTCCCTTTTGAAAAAGGTTTGCGCGCCGTGATTAGAAACTTGGGTCACGTTCCCTCCGGGCGACGGGGATGAAAATGGCGAAACACGTGCATGCCGAGGTGGAGAGAGCGGGACAGAGCTGAATAATGTTTGTCCGCCGGCTCCTGCTTGTGATGATAATTACTGTTTGAACTGAAGCGCGAGCGGATGTTTGCATGGGTTCGGAAAGGTCTCGAATTCCGCGCACACTTTCTCACCCTCTCTGCTGTCTTGCCCTATAGCCATGCCAGAAATGTGTGTGTGTGTGTGTGTGTGTGTGTGTGTGTGTGTGTGTGTGTGTGTGATTTTACCCTTGCATAGGGATATCACTTAAAGAATTTGCCATAAACACCAAATTACAAATTGATTAACCATATCATAAGTCACTGCACTATGTAGGAGCGTGATCAATGTTTGCAGGCCATCTGGTGCTCGTTTAACAGCCCACCTCTACAGTAAGGATGTAACACAATGCAGGAATGTCTACCTATCTCATGCGTCAAATATTAGTATCAGTATTCGGGTTTAATCCCAAAATGCGGATGAGTTAAACCAGAAGTAACCAGAATGCTCCTGGACACAATGAGAAACAGTGGAAAACCTTCCCAGATGTAGAAATGTCTGCAGCATCAGCACGTTGTGTGTGTGAATTCTTTGACAGTTTCTCATCCTGTGCTGCACCAGTTCCGGTCCAGTTCATAATTTTCTCATTGTTTCATTGGTTAGATGTATCCTTGTTTCTGTAAAAGAAAATAATAATAATAATCAAAATAAAATTGACAAAAAAATATAATATACAGCGACACCCCTGCATACAAGGTGAAATTTCGTATAGTGAAACACATTTTCCCATCGGAAATAATGTAAATGCAGATAATCCGTTCCAGCCACCTAAAAAATATGATCAGTATTACCAAAACTATATACCAACACTATAATCATATTTTTTGAAAAGAAAAGACATGTAAATTAAGAAATAAATTGTAATAAATAGACTTTAAACCTGACTTAACCTTAATTTATGATTCCTCTCGGCACCGGCTGCTTTAAAAACCCAAACTGAAAGCGGCTCCCTTTTCTTCTTGCTACCGTCCTTGTTAACGTTCTTGGGACCCACGGTGTTTCGTCTTCACTAAATCTTGGACAAAAAAAACAACAACAACAACAACAACAACAGAAAAAAAACACTCACAGACAAAAACATATGTAAACTGGTTGCACTTTGCACTTGGCTTTCCACTGACTTGAAACATTTTCGATCGGCTCCCGGGTTACAGTACGTGAACAGGAGATTCAAGGAAGCGGCTCGGTGGCTCGTACGCTGAAATTCGAAATTCAATTTCAAATTTGAAAATTCTCAAGGCAGGATTGTTCGTGTGCAGATGTACACCTGGATATACTGTAATAGAGCCTGTTTTTCATAGTCCTGTTGTGTTGTTTACTTCATCCATTTTGCTGGTCAGCAAGCAGACCTGGGCTCTCCTCTTTCTGACCGCCAACAGCGGGTGACACCAGACTAGTGACGCAGTGAGAACATGCAAGCAAAAAGAATTTTCAATCGGTCTCGTGCATATTTACATTACTGGCATTAGACAGATGTGCTTATCAAGAGCCACTAACGTTTTATCTGATTATACACCTGGGGGTTAAGGGCCTTACTCAAGTGCTCAACAGAGCTTCCCCTGCATACTGCATAACGATTATATTTCCGAATCCTGAACTGGAGCTGACCAGGGATGTTATTTTTATATCTGATATATTACAAATTAAAAAACTTCACAAAATATAAAAGAACTAGAACTGATATCTGTTCCGCCGCAACCCTGACCAGGCAAATGCTAAAGATGAATGAGCTGAAACTGACAAATACAGTACAACTGGCATTTATGGCATTTAATTTATGAGTGTCTAGGCTCATGAAAGTAAAAAAAAAAATCCATTCTGGTGAGAAATCTCGGTCTGACGCACATTTCTAATCTCAGCCACATAAACAAATAAACAAACAAATAAACAAATGGATAGTGGGTGTCCCGTTTGTATCTGGATTTCTGTTATTTACATGTAATACATTATCTGTTCATTCCAAATGATGTATTGATGGATATGTCATTATTTAGTATAATAATAATAATAATAATAATGAAACCATCAATATCTGAATAATGATCTCTCGCTCTCTCTCTCTCTCTCTCTCTCTTCCACACAGCTGTAGGCATGATGGCTGGACTTCCTCCTGGTAGCCATTATGTGCCGTGTGTATGTGTGTTTCTGTGTTTGCATGTCTGTGTTTGTGTGTGTGTGTGTGTGTGTGTGTGTGTGTCTGGGTGGTCTGTCCTCGCTCCCAGATCTCTAATAGTTTTCTACTGCAACGGTGCCGACCGTGTCCCGAGGCAGTGGGGGACTCAGGACAGACAGTGCGGGTGAGAAGGAGCAGACTGAGAAGAGAACTGGAGACAGGGAATGAATGAAAGATGGAGAGACACGGTGATAAAAGAAAAAGAAAAAAAAAAACAGGGGCAAAGACAAAGACAGGGAAGGAGAGAGAGAGAGAGAAAGAAAAAGAGAGATGGCTGAGTTTTACTAATAAAGCGAGTTTAAAGCGATGTACACCCCTCTGGACATTTCCTGCTGCCATATGCTCTGGTGCTAATGGGACACAGCTGGAGACCCCCTCGTCCTGTCACTGTCTGTCTTCCTTTTTCTCTTTCTGTCTTTATTGCAGAAATGAAAAAAAAAAAAAAACATCTCAGGAAATGAACATGCTTTTCAGAATTCTGAAAATCAATCATTGTGCGACAAATGTGAGTAAATCTCCGCCACGCGTCTCCTTAACTGTAACTTTATATACAGTCAGGTTCATAAATACTTGGACGGTAACCCGATTTCTAACCATCAAATGAACATCGTCCCAATGGAATTGAAGCAATGAAGCAATCAAGCTGTGATCATGGTGCGTACCCTTAGCCATAATTTACCCAAAAATGTTAAATTATCCAATCACAGTCTCAAAGGTATTCGGACAGCTGAAGGATAAGTAGTTTGATGGCCAGTTGTGGACTGTTTCTTAGCTATTTCATATGTTCCTTCCCCGAACTGTTGCCAGTACAGACCAAAGGTTTGGACACACCTTCTCATTCAAAGAGGTTGAATTTGTATTATGGCAAGAAAAAAAGCAGCCAAGTAAAGAAAAACAAGTGGCCATCGTTACTTTAAGAAATGAAGGTCAGTCAGTCCGAAAAATTGGGAAAACCTTGAAAATGCAGTCACAAAAAGCATCAAGCGCTACAAAGAAACTGGCTGACATGCGGACCGTCCCAGGAAAGGAAGACCGAGAGTCGCCTCTGCTGCGGAGGAGAAGTTCATCCGAGTCACCAGCCTCAGAAATGGCAGGTTAACAGCAGCTCAGATCAGAGAGCAGGTCAATGCCACACAGAGTTCTAGCAGCAGACGCGTCTCTAGAACAACTGTTAAGAGGAGACTGTGTGAATCAGGCCTTCATGCTAGAATATCTGCTAGGAAACCACTGCTAAGGACAGGCAACAAGCAGAAGAGACGCGTTTGGGCTGAAGAACACAAGAAAGAAAACTCTTTGAATGAGAAGGTGTGTCCGAACTTTTGGTCTGTACTGTAATTTAGTTCATAATGTATGCAACTCATGGCCAACTCTTTGTAAACATGGTGTGTTGTAAGGTAGGAGTGGAAGAACTCGAGTGTCCTGCACAGAGCCCTGACTGATGGTTCAACCCTATGAACCATCACCTTTGGGATGAACTGGAACTGGAGTGTGCTCAACATCCGAACAACAACACATAAGCTCACTAAGGGCACTTTCAAACTAGGCACGATTGATTTGTAGGCCCAGGCCCAGTTTGCCCAGGAACGATTGCCTCCACCCCCCTCCTCCTACCCCACATCATCACTGGCCAGAGTTAATTATTTTTGCTCTCACTTGTGTAGTTAAACTTTCCAATACAGCAGGTGACAGTGTGCTTCTACATGGTTTGTGAGCCACAATTAAGCAGAAGATAAGAAGAGAACGAGGACGCTAATCTTTGCGCTACGGCTAATATTATGCATATTTCAGAAAAAATGTCAAATGTCTTCTTCTTTCTTTCCTACTTTTTTTCAGAGGACGAGAATGGCGCATGTTACGCCCAGACATATTTCAGTATGACAGATGATGTCGCGTCTTAACAGCGACCTACTTCTATTCACGGGTACGATTGGCTTCCATACAGATATCTGATTTAATCCGGTATGCTGTGTTGTTCACGAGGCCACCTTTTCCAGCAGACCCGGGCACGGTTCCAGAGTACGGGACGATTGTGTCCTCACTGATCAAAATGAACCAGACTTTGTGGTCAAGTGCTCTCGGAAACAATCCCGGGGGCCTAATATGAAAACCTAGGGGCTCTTGAATCTCTTTCTTAACCATTTTTCACATTCAGGTGCTGTTGATGTTTTGCCGAATCTTCGAGTGTAATAATGGTGAACGGTATTTGGACAGCTTAGCTCTAAACAGTGTAAAAATATACAAAGCCAAATGACTTCATGCAAGTTTCAAAATGTCCTTTAGACAATTGAAATACAATCAGTCAGGAAATATTCTTTGATGTGTGTAATAAATAATGGAAACTCATCAACCTATCAAAATAGCAACGGTTTTGGGAAGTGGGAGGAAGCTGGAGGAGACCCAAAAAGACAGTAACCAGAACTCCAGATCAAACCCCAGACTCGGTGGAGTAATATCAGATTAAAGAATAAATAAATACGCAAAACAACCTGGAGGTATCGTATTCTCTTCTAACGATGTACAAGTCCACCAAATTTTAAACCCCACCTCCTACCTGAGACTGGACACCAAGCTATGTGCTGAGGAAGAAACGGATTCAGCTTCAAGAGTATAGAAAGGAAAAAGGAAACAGTAGCAGACGCATGGAGAGATGAAGGAAAGGAGAGAGAGAGGTAAAGAGAGAGACATTGCACAGAGCCATAAGCAATCGCTAACTTCCTTTGAATGTTTCCTCGGATCTGAGCAGCATGACAGTGAGGGTATGCAGGAGACCTCGACGGCCCACAATCCCCTCCACTCGAGTTGACTAGTCTCGGGTCCAGCATGGCACCAGAAGTGTTTACCATGCACAGACACCCCGGCTAAACAGGAAGAGCCAGGAGACCGAACGTGTCTCCTGTTGGTTTTCTCTGTTTGTGTCTCTCTCTCTCTCTCTCTCACACACACTTTCCATACACACTGGGCAACGCTTTTAACGAGATCTCAAATAAATCATGAATACAATTTGGAAGGTGTGTGCTACCAGCCCATATTTGCACGTCAGTGGTGGTCCAGAGTTTAAGGCTCTGGTTTACTGATAAGAAGGCTGGGGGTTCACAAGTCCCAGGATCAGCGAGTTGCATATGACAACTGCCTTTCATCTTCACTTGGAACAATGTCTAACATTCCAGCGTATCTTGTCCCAAGTTGTCAAACTGACTTTTACTCCATGCTTCCATTTGCCTTGTGTAACCACTTTTTTCTGGTCAGGTTAGTGGCGGATCTGGAGCTAATCCACAGAAACATAGCAAAAAATTGGATTTTTAAAAATTTTTTATTGGATCACAGATTCTGACCATGAATTATAGCTAGGGGCAATTAACAGCCACTAATGCACCTACTGGCAGGTTTTGGGATACTGTCTACTCACTCTGCAACCGTGCCATCACGTCAATTTCCAACAACTCACTAGTACCCCTGTAATCAAACTGCCACTCTGGCAATTAAACACCCTAAAAAGCCCTAACTGACTTTTTTCCCCCATACATGAGCTCACAGATGCCGATAATATTGCTAATTGAGAGTGTACTGGGAGAGTACATTGTTCTACCCAACAATGCATGTCCACGTTTGCTCACTTGAATCCCTGACCATTGATTGCTCTGGCATAACCGTGTCCCCACCAACAGCGCAGATACTTTTCTATTGTACCACCCAGGAACCCCAAATATTTTAGGTTACTGTTAAGAGTAATGTAGCGAAATCAGCCTGAACCTCTCTGCAATTGGCCACAATAGTCTCCTATCTGTTCTGAAGATACTTATTTTAGATCCTCATCTGCTCCTTGCAGACTCTTCAATGGTGTCCCTTAAGGCTCAAAACTCAGACCGTTTCACTTTTCTTGCTTTGCCTGTTCTCTTAGTTATTCTATGCTCAATATCAGGAAGACCAGTTTCTTTCATAAGAATGCTCTTATGACTCCTTCAGAATGACTCTTATGACTTCTTTATACAGTAAGCCTTGATGTTGAAGCGGATGTTCCTATTCTTGGTTTCTTCTGTACAACATCACAAGCACTCCACCTTTCTTTTGCTGCTGGGTGATCATTCTGGGCTTCGTCCATGTGCCATGAATTGATCCTGGGTGTAGCCACCCAGGGTACGTCCACGGGTACCTCCACCTCTACCTGTACCTCCACCTCTACGTCCAGCAGGTTCTTGTAGGACCCCAAAATTGGTCACCAATTGAAAATCTTCCTTGCAAAACCAAAAAACAAAAGGTTTCGACCTCCTTCACCTGGTGGCATTGATCAAATCTGGTACCGTACTACCACACACAGCACTCAAGGCACAATCTAGACAAGCATCAAGAATGGCTCTTCTCCTTTGCCTCTCTTCTCCAGGTGGTGGAATGAACTCCTTTAAAGTCCTTGCTGTCTTCAAACATGAACAAAACACCGTCCGAGGTATCCGACTCTTCATTCTGGCATTTTCCAAACCTGCTGCTGTCTTGGCACTTTGTCTGGTCTGCAATACCTGCAATAAAAATACGTTTGCTAAGCTTGAATAAGCAAATCTGCCAAACGCCATAAATACAAAATGTAAATGTAAAACCATCATGTGGTTTAAATGAAACTTGCAGCAGCGTTCCTCCTCTTCCATAGAGCTCTATTCACACACATGCGTGCACACACACGCAACAGTTTTACTATCTTCGTAAGGAATTTCCATTGACTCGTGTATTACGGTAACTCTTGTAACTGTAACCACTAACACCAACCTCACAAGCCAAAAGTAAATATTTTGCCTCTTTTATATAAATTTTTTTTCTTCTTCAAATAAAAGCTGCACTTTTGTGTAAAAAGTCATTTTCTTTATGAGGACCACACAGTCCTGAAATTGTCACGTATCCCTGTCATTAGCGAGACATTTAGTCCTCATAAACAGATAAATACATGGCCACACACCCACACTTACACACACACACACACACACACACACACACACACACAAATAAACAGTGACAGAGAGGAAAATGTTCTGCAGGAGACAGATGAAGCGTGCGGTCACTAAGAGCTGAACACAGCTCTTGTTTAGAAAGTTCAGGATGTGAAGTGTGTGTTTGTGTATCGTAGCAATAACACAGCCCTCACACACACAGAGACACACACACACACACACACACATACACATAGACACATGTCTAACAGACACACATGCTGAGACAGAAACACGAGACCCTCCAGTCATGATGTCAGATTCTCATTATCATCCATGTGTGTTTGTGTCTGTTCATGCACGCAAGTGTGTGTGTGTGTGTTTACGTACACTCACATGACGTCTGGCATTGTGCTTGTTTTCAAAGGAGATGTGTACACAGCGGATATAAGGAGATGAAGAAGTGTATTGAGGAGTGTGCGTGTGTTTGTGTGTGTGAGACTGACTGTGTGTGCGCGTGTGTGTGTGTGTGTGTGTGTGTGTGTGTGTGAGGACTTCAATAGCTGGCCTGTGAGAGCGGTGCAGCTCTGTTCAGTGTGAGAGCTGCAGTTTGACAGCGCGGCTACAGTCCTGGATCTCATCTCCATATGAAATGCTGCGTTCAGTCCCAGTCGTGTGTTCATTGTGTTTTTACAAAACGATTCCACATGAACGCGTCACTTTTATAGTCACAGCTACGTTCACACCGATCCGAGTTTTACCGACGGCTCGACGCTCGAGACTCGTGATGCGACGTCGACGTCCCACATTATGACCGAGCTCTGTTAGCTAGCGATTGATGCTAGGTGTGTACAGGATGCTTAAAAATTTTTTTATTTGACCACTTTTCTCTGTTCCTTCCTTCCTTCCTTCCTTCCTTTCGCTGTCTTTTTTCCTCTTCATCGCTTTTCTTTCTTTCAACTTTTCTTCCATTTTCCTTTCTTGTTTCCTTTTCCTGTCTTTTTCTGCACTTTTCTTTCTTCCTTCCTTCCTTTCGCTGTCTTTTTTCCTCTTCATCGCTTTTCTTTCTTTCAACTTTTCTTCCATTTTCCTTTCTTGTTTCCTTTTCCTGTCTTTTTCTGCGCTTTTCTTTCTTCCTTCCTTCCTTTCGCTGTCTTTTTTCCTCTTCATCGCTTTTCTTTCTTTCAACTTTTCTTCCATTTTCCTTTCTTGTTTCCTTTTCCTGTCTTTTTCTGCACTTTTCTTTCTTCCTTCCTTCCTTTCGCTGTCTTTTTTCCTCTTCATCGCTTTTCTTTCTTTCAACTTTTCTTCCATTTTCCTTTCTTGTTTCCTTTTCCTGTCTTTTTCTGCACTTTTCTTTCTTCCTTCCTTCCTTTCGCTGTCTTTTTTCCTCTTCATCGCTTTTCTTTCTTTCAACTTTTCTTCCATCTTCATCCTTTCTTGTTTCCTTTTCCTGTCTTTTTCTGCACTTTTCTTTCTTCCTTCCTTCCTTTCGCTGTCTTTTTTCCTCTTCATCGCTTTTCTTTCTTTCAACTTTTCTTCCATTTTCCTTTCTTGTTTCCTTTTCCTGTCTTTTTCTGCACTTTTCTTTCTTCCTTCCTTCCTTTCGCTGTCTTTTTTCCTCTTCATCGCTCTTTCTTTCTTTTCTTCCAACTTTTGCACCCTTTTCTTCCTTCCTTCCTTTCGCTGTCTTCATTTTCCTTTCTTCATCTGCTTTTCTTTTTTCCTCTTCAATCGCTTTTCTTTCTTTCAACTTTTCTTCCATTTTCCTTTCTTGTTTCCTTTTCCTGTCTTTTTCTGCACTTTTCTTTCTTCCTTCCTTCCTTTCGCTGTCTTTTTTCCTCTTCATCGCTTTTCTTTCTTTCAACTTTTCTTCCATTTTCCTTTCTTGTTTCCTTTTCCTGTCTTTTTCTGCACTTTTCTTTCTTCCTTCCTTCCTTTCGCTGTCTTTTTTCCTCTTCATCGCTTTTCTTTCTTTCAACTTTTCTTCCATTTTCCTTTCTTGTTTCCTTTTCCTGTCTTTTTCTGCACTTTTCTTTCTTCCTTCCTTCCTTTCGCTGTCTTTTTTCCTCTTCATCGCTTTTCTTTCTTTCAACTTTTCTTCCATTTTCCTTTCTTGTTTCCTTTTCCTGTCTTTTTCTGCACTTTTCTTTCTTCCTTCCTTCCTTTCGCTGTCTTTTTTCCTCTTCATCGCTTTTCTTTCTTTCAACTTTTCTTCCATTTTCCTTTCTTGTTTCCTTTTCCTGTCTTTTTCTGCACTTTTCTTTCTTCCTTCCTTCCTTTAACTCTTTAATGTTTTTCATGTCTATCATGTTTTTTTCCCTTGTTTCCTTGTTTCCCTTGTCTTTATTCCATTTTATCTTTCAGCTTTTTGTAATTTTTGGGTCATTCATCTACTCTTTCCTTCCTTCTGCCTTTTTACTGTCACTCTCCTTTTTCACCTTTCTTTCTTTCTTTCTCTCTCTCTCTCTCTTTCTTTTTATTATCTTTTTCCATTTTTCTTTACGTCTCTTTTAGATTTTCTTTTATTTTGGCTCCTTTTCCCCTCCTGTCTTTCTCTGCCTTTTCTAAAGAGACTTAGGTTGGCTGAGGTTAGAGGTTAGATGTTGGGATGGCAGTCACTAATCAGTTGTTAAATTGTAGTAAAATATTAAACTTTTTCACAATACTGGAAATACTGGAAAGGAAATATCGACTTTCCCAGTGGTCTTGTATTTCTTTATTTTTTTTACAGATCGTTTAGCTTGCTAGCTATATGCTACATGCTAGTTAGTTAAATCTTAATAATACAATAAGTTCCATACATACGAACATTCAAGTTATGGAATTTGGATACAAACAATCGTATTGTGAAAACAATTGTTCCTTAGAGCCAAAACCAGGGGACACTAAGTGTGTTAAACCCTGAATGGGGTGTCCGGTCTATTACAGCTCACACAAGCATGCACACACTCACACACACATACATTCACACACTACAGGCAAATTGGGAACACCAATTATCCTGATCTGTACCTGGAGGAAACCCACCGATCATGGGGAGAACATGGAACTCCACACACACACACACACACACACACACATCTAATCAGAGATCAAAGTAGCTGAGAAAAGGATTTGCTTCCTGCCAACAGGGACATGATGTTCTTAAGACTTCTTCCTTTCTTCCTTCTGTTTATATCTCGTCCGCTTGTCCACGTTCTGTCTTCTTTGCTATATCACATCTTTGTCTTTCTTTCTTTTCTTCTTTTGTTCTTTCTCTCCCTCTTTCTTTTTTAATTTTAAACGATCTTTTAGCTTTTCTTCCATTTTGGTTGATTCCTTTCCCCTGTCCTTTACTTCCTTCTTCCTCTTTCTTTTTCTTGTCTTTTTTTCTATTATTTTAGCTCTTCATCACGTTTCTCTATCCTTCCTTCCTTCCATCCATCCATCCTCCGTCCTTCATTCTTGTTGCCAATTTTTTTCTCTCCCGTATCACTTTTCTCTGTTCTTTCTTTCTTTCTTTCTGCTGAGTAAACACTAGAGTGTACAGGGTAGGCGGTCGTCCATCTTTAAATTATTTGTTCAGATTTTTCCCTCATATTGGTTTGTTTCTTTTGTTTCTCTTTCCTCTCCTCCTGCCAACATGCACACGATGCTCTTAAGACTTCTTCCTCGTTGTAAGTTCCACTATAGTTCCTGTTCCCTTCTGCACCTCATGGGGTAACAGCATAGAGCCCCGGGGTAAAATAGCAAAAACACAACCTGACATGAAAAATGTGTTTCTCTATTAGTTCTCATTGCTCGGTTTCTCTTGCCTGGTTTATGTACTGGTCATGCAGCCTGGCCTACCAGTGTGTGTGTGTGTGTGTGTGTGTGTGTGTGTGGAGAAAAGGAAAGAGAAAGAGATCTTTAGCGGGGGTCTCATAACATCCAGCTGTTGGCTCTGTTGCTCAGCGAGTCATCGCATTTATCATCCTGATCCGCCGTGACAAATTCCCTCCTTCACAGTAATCCGACACATTTTAATCACCGCTACGCCACTGGCACCGGTTCTCCCGTCTCGGGCCGAGGGACGGCACACACTTCACGCTGTAGTGCTTCCCCTGCTCTAGTGAACAGCTCGTTCACTGGCCGATGAGTTGAGTCAGGTGTGGCAGAGTACGAAAGCCCTGCAGCAGAAGCACTCCAGCTGTGGAGTACACTTCCCTCGAGTCTGAGTTATTCACGCCTCTCACTGTGAGCACACTAGAAAATAGATATCAGGAGCGTTGGTAGACTTTGACCTGAGGTTTTCTATATCATGCAGCAGAATGAGTGAGTGTGTGATGAAAGTGCCTGAAGGTAAAGCTGTCAATGACGATGCTACGTGCTCATGTTGCGTCTTTAAACTGGGCTGTAAACGCGTCTCTGCTGCAGGGCCGCTGACGCTCGCGCCGACCCGAGCTGTCTGAGAAAATGTGAAGAAGAACATCTCACTGAAGTATACACCTGTAATTGTTTTTATTCCATCTCTGCTTGTATACTTGGTGTCTCTTCTATATCGCTTTCTTTCTTTCACCCTTCCTTCCTTTCCGTCTTTTTTTCTGTCTACTACTTTTTTTTTTTTTTTAGCCCATTTGTTCTTTCTTTCTTTTCTTTTATCTTTCAGCTTTTCTTACATTTTTGGTTCATACCTTTCCTGCTTCCTTCCTCTTTCTTTTCTTATCTTTTCTCCTACCATTTTCTTGTCATCATGTCATTCTTTCTTTCTTCCATATTGATTGCTTCCTTTCCATTTTTTTTCTTTTTTTCTGTCTACTCCTTTTTTTTAAATTACATTTGTTCTTTCTTTCTTTCGTTCTTCAACTTTTATTTTTCTTTCAGCTATGATTTGTCCTTTTTGGGTCATTCTTCTTCTCCTTCCTTCCAACGTCTTCATCTCTTTCTTTTTCCATACTTTTTACTGTTACATTTTTTTCTCCATCAGTTTTCTGTTTTCTCTCCTTTACAACTTTTTCCTTTATCACTTTCATTCTTTTTTCTTTCTTTCCTTTCTTTCATCTTTCATCTTTTCTTACATTTTTGGTTCATTCCTTTCCTGCTTCCTTCCTCTTTCTTTTCTTATCTTTTCTCCTACCATTTTCTTGTCATCACTTCACTCTACTTTCTTTCTTTCTTTCTTTCTTCCATTTTGATTCCTTCCTTCCTTCCGTTCCATCTTTTTTCTGTCTACTACTTTTTTCTCATTTATCACATTTGTTTTTTCTTTATTTATTTATTCAACTTAAATTTTTTCTTTTAGCTTTTTTTTGTTGTTGTCCTTTTTTGGTCATTCTTTTCCTCCTTCCTTTGTTCCACCTCTTTCTTTTTCCATACTTTTTCCAGTCACTTTTTTTCCTTCATGATTTTTCTCTCCTTTATCACTTTTTCCTTTATCTCTCCCTTTATTTCTTTCTATTTGTAATTTTCACTTTAATCTTATTTTTCCGTTTAGCTTTTAAATAAATTTTAAAAAATCTCTTTCAGCTCTTCAGTCGGGTTCCCTTTAAGCGAGATAAACTGACCCCGCCGCGTCGCCGGGATTCTCTTTGCTATTCTCCTGTGTGGTTTTTTTTTTTATGCTTTACATTATATATTTGTGCGAATCCGACTTACAAACGTTTCTTCCAGAACAATACCCGAAACTCTGAGACTTACTGTATTTGGTATCCTTTTATTCCTTTTTACAAATATATGTATATATTTATTTTTTCTCATAAAGTGTGGGTTCAAAAACCTTTTAAAAACATTTTTTGGGGAATTTTTGGTTTGGCAGAAATGCATAATGATGACTGTATGTGTTTGTGTGCGTGAGAGAAAGAATTTTGCATAAGATCATTACTGCAGTTGTGTAGTGGTCGTATGTTTAAAATGTTTATTAATGTGTATGTATTGTTTTCGAGTGCTTGCAGACCACCAGTAAAGCAATGTAGTATACGCCATTCTCTCTCTCTCTCTCAGGTAGTGACATCCTCGGCTGCATTTCGAATGTTTGATCCTCTCGATGCCCCCCCTTGCCCGCTCTGTCCCTGCTGGGTCTTCACAAAAGCCCCCCACAACAAACCAAGTGCCCGCCACTGCCCCTTCAGAGGGGGGCCAAGCGTCAGAGCGAATCGAGGTTTCACTCGTCCTCGGAGGTCTGCGGCTCCCCCGGAGAAGCCCATTCAGCCCGGGACCTAATGACCACTCAGGGCTCCATTCATCACCACAAAGGGCTTCTACACGGCCATTGAGGAGGTGCACAATGGAGAACATCGCTCCAATTAAACCCCGGGGACAATGAGCGAGTGAGGGAGGAGAGGGGATCTTGTTGGGCTGTAAGCAGGGGAACAGCGTTGGTGAGAGTTCATCTGTGAAGCTCTGGTTCTGATGAGTGAGAGAGGGTGGTGGTGGGGAGGAGGTGGGGGAGTAATGAGCGTCCCCGGGCCGGGTGCATCTCTTCCGGAGGTCCTGTTGGAGTGGCGGCACCTCTGATGTGTTATTAGGATCAGTGAGGAGTAATTACTGGGCCATGGACCCTCCCTGCACCTTTAGAAAGGAAGAAGGGGGAGGCGGAGGAGATGCTGAAAGCTCAGCGGTGATAGCTGCTACTCTTCTCCAGGCCATGCTACTATCTTTACAGCCAAATGACACGGCCGAGAGTGACGATTGTTCCTCTGCGGATTTCTGATTCCTAATATGGCCCAGTATGTTTTCACAGCATATTCAGATGTTTGATTCATCATAATGTATAATAATGCTTTAATGTTTATGCAACCTTGGAACCCTATTGAATGAACGTTGTGTCACGACAAAGCTAACCCTTGTGAATGGTTTCGAACTTCATCCGTCCTCAGTAGCTTTTTTGCTTTCACAGCTGTTTTTCCCGGAAATGTTGTGCACCACAGTCATTTCTTTCCACTAGCTGTGTACACCGATCAACCATACGGTAACATTATGACCACCCGCCTAATATTCAGTAGGTCCAATGCGGCACCAACACTTTCGGAACAAAGAACTGCTTACATCAGCGTCTGGGGCTGGAATATCGAGACCAACTGAAAGTTTGTGACAGGCATCTTTAAAAAGATGAATTCAATATGCAATGGGCAGCTCAAAATCCTCAAACACTTTCTAACACTTTCTATGTTTATAAAGGATCAGGATTAGCTCCGTGGTTAAAGTAATTGACTGCAAGTGGCTTGGAAGGTCACAGGTTCAAACCCCAGCACCACCAGGTTGCCACTGTTCAATTTGGTAAAATTTTATTTGTGTAGCGCTTTTAACAATCGTCATTGTCGCAAAACAGCTTTACACAATGGAAGTATGAATCAGAATGATCAGATTATCCCCGATGAGCGAGCCGAGGACGACAGTGGCAAGGAAAAACTCCCCGAGAAACCTTGAGATGAACCAGACTCAACAGGGAACCCATCCTCATTTTTTTGTGATAACGGATAGCAGGGATTGCTCTGCAGTCATCAGTGTTGGGCCCTTGAGCGAGGCCCTTAACCCTCAATTTAAAACGAGATAAAAAATATAAGTTGTTCTGGATAAGGGTGTCTGCCATGTGCAGTAAACATAATGATAAAGCCTGGGGAACTGCCCTTTTCAGTCCGCCCTGGTTGTTGTGCTTGCTGCTAGCTTTCCTGTTCACTGCGAGCATTTCTAGAAAAGTGAAGCTGTACGTGCACATATACCATGATGAAGTGACTCTCTAGGCAATGGAAAAACAAAGCCAGTTCTTAACTTCTGTGACAGTTTTCTATTGAACCAGCTCTGAACCGGCCCGAGCACCAGGCATGACTGGTTCATTTGGTGGAACAGGGGTATTACTGGAGTACCAGGACCAGCCTCTGATCAGTGAACCCGTTGCCAGCTCACTTTTCTTTTCTTTTTTTTTTTTTTTTAATGGAGCACATTGGTACGTTCTAACCCAGCAGATCTGGAGCTTCAGTTTTGGAGTTGCTCTGATTTGATCATCTAGACATCACAATCTGGGCCTTGCCAAAATCACTCCAGTCCTTATGTTCGCCCAACTTCAGGGACAAAATGTTCTCTTTTTGATTTACAAAAGGCAAAAACCTACAGTAGCTTAGCAGTGAAGAATAAATCCAAGATGGAATAACTTTAAAGCTCGAAACACCTTCAATATCTCTCGCGTACTGTAACATATTCATGATTTCCGGCAGTTTCAAATAATAAAGAAAGATCTGATGAGCTGCGGTTCTGTAGGTGGAAAAATCCTTGTTTCTCAAGCGGACAGGACGTCTACAGGAACTCATATTGTATAGCTGCTCTTTGTAACCCTGGAGAGCAGGAAAGCATCAATCTCGCTTAGGACCACATCGGCTTCCGCTGCGACAGGAATCTGTGAGACTACAGTCTGGATGAAGGCTTGAAGAAACATCATCTGGTGCTTTTCCAACCGTCAGCTGTCCAGTTTTGGACGTCTGGCGTCCGGCGAAGCCGAGCTCTTCACCTGCTGACGCATGATTGGCTGATTGGATAGTTGCATAAATAAGAGGCAGTTTGTTTTTTATAAAGTGGTCGGTCGGTCGGTCAGTGCGCTGGAAATGTGACAGTCGCAAGATTACTATTTATTTATTTATGAAAAAAATAAATAAATAAATAAAAAAGTTAAAATGTGGAGTGGAAGAAGTCCGTGCATTGGCTCAAAAAAAAAACAAACAAACAAAAAAAACATTCCCATCGAAACCACCATGTTTGCAGGACAGTCCTTCATTAAGGACGTAGCGCTGTTCCTAGAAGTGAACTAGATATTATCTGATGTTTATAACGACGCAGACCCGCGATCCAATAAGATTAAAGTGAACGATTGCTGGGGAAAGTGAGTCTGACTTCCTGGTCAGATTTTATTCATTATAGTTTAATAAAGTTTATGCTTGCAGGACATGAATCCCTAATTCTTGTTCAAAACAAAGATCTGCATTCATATATCTATTTATTTAGTTACTTATTTATTTATTTCTATTTTCGATCATTGTAAACAGTATTAATGCCAAATGTCAGCTATTTTATCTCTAGATTAACTAGAACGTGCCTGAAGCCTTCCTTCATCCAGATCGTACAGTACACGATCACGAATTCAATTACAGATCTCGTGTCTCCTTAATTTTTACAGGGAATGTTTACAGAAACGTCTTTAATATTTAAAGATGTTCGAGGAAATTCCGCCGCCATGAAGGAGACTAATTCTAGAGACTTTATAGCATATGCTGTATACTATGGGAAACTGAAGTTAGAATAAAGTGTGAAACACACACACACACACACACACAAAACTTTTTTGTGTCAGATGGAGAGAGGAGCGGCTCGGCGTCGGGGGAATAAACACAGTACAGGAACCGAGCGGGAGCGGCTGGTTAAATATGAGAAGGCCTAAAAGGCGTCGCTCGGGAGGGACTCGCACACACGCATCAGCATTTCCAGTGAAAAGCGGCGCGCGCAAAAAAAGGTTAGACACGCCTGTGCAAAGAGAAGCGTCCGTATTGTGGTTGTATAACTAACTATTGACATTTATACACAAAATAGAAGCACGCCACAGGAGGGGTGACATTTCACACGGCGCTGCGGCCCAGAATACCAACACACCCCCGGAACTCAGGAGACACACCGACAGAGCGGCTAAGGGAGTGTGTGTGTGTGTGTGTGTGTGTGTGTGTGTGTGTGTGTGTGTGTGTGAGCATTTGTGTGCGTGTGTGTATACTGTAAATGGAGGGAACTCGGTCAGATTCCGTGTGTGTGTGTGTGTGTGTGTGTGTGTGTGTGTGTGTGTGAGAGAGAGAGAGACAGAGACAATGTGTGTGTTTAAGAGGACACATTGTAGCTGTATGTGTCTATCAGTTCCAGTACTCTCCTGGGAGAAGGTTCCATAGTTCCTGGATGAGTACCTTCAGGAGGAACTGTGATTGTGTGAAGTTAAATCACAGATGTGATGCAGAGGGAGTAATAATGTACACTAGTCAGAGTTGTGTTTTCTCAAGATGAAGTGTGGAACTGAAGACTTTGGGGTTGTGATGGGCTCGGGGGGGGGGGATTGGGGGGAGTTCGTGGGGCCTGGAGCCTATCTATCCCAGGAGACTTAGGGCATGAGCCGTGGTTACACGCTGGACCGGATGCCAATCCATTGCAGAGCACACACACGCACACACACACACACACACACACACTACGCGCAATTTTGTGAATGCCCAATTAGCCTAATGTGCATGTTTTTTTTTGGACCGTGGGAGAAAACCAAATTACCCGGAGGAAACCCACCAACACGGGGAGAACATGAAAACACACAATCGAACCCGGACCCCGGAGGCGCAAGGCGGCACTGCTGACCACTGAGCCACTGTGCTGCCTGGGGTTGTTACAGTTTACTGTAGGAAAATAATCACAATCTCTTTTTTAATTTCTGTTACACTACAATCATTTGTCAACAGTTAAAAATGTTTCTTTGGTTAAACCATAAACTGCTCACGGCTCACCAACTGGAGTTAGCATTTGGAAGGCTCACGAAACAAGGTCTCGCTTAACAACAGCGGTTTCCTCTCCAGACTCCCTTTTATCATTCTTAGAAGTTTAAATTTTACATTTTGAAATAAAACATGTTCACACTCCACAGGCACTTTGGGAATGTCAGGTGACCTGCAGTAAGCTGCCTGTCTTTGGACTGTGGGAGGAAACCGGAGCACCCGGAGGAAACCCAGCCAGCATGAGTATACCATACAGCTCGGGAATTCCTAAAAACATAGCGAAGCCTTTAATATCACGCGTGTGTGGTAAATAACTAATGCAGTCATGTATTTCAAGAATTTTACTGTCTCATATATACCTAGGTAATGAAATTCATATTTTGTCTTAGTCTCTCGAGAACAGGGGAGGTAGAGGGGCAGAGAACAATAAAATTGCAGTAAGAGATAAATATAAATAACAAAAAAACAACAAAAAAGGAGAATAGAATTTTAAATTTACAGTGTAAAGAACTCGTAATACAGCGGAACCTTGGATTATGAGCATAATTCGTTCGGCCTCGTATTCCAAAATACTTGTAAACCAAATGTAATTTTGCCATAAGAAATAATGAAAACTCTAATTATTCGTTCTACAGCCCAAAACAATAAATACATAAAAATAATTGATACAATATATAAAGTAAAAATAAAACAAATTAACCTGCACTTAACATAAATAAAAAATCAATCAAATTAAAAATAAATCCAGACAGTTAAGTGTTTCCTTTAGTGCGCACAAATGTGTGTGTGTGTGTGTGTGTGTGTGGAATTAGCTTAAACAGTAAAACTCCTTCTCCCTCCCCACACCTCGCTTTTTAAGTTTCACAACTAACATACACAATGCAAACACGGTTTTAACGGAAAAAAATGAATTCTGCTTTAAAGTAAAAAATAACAAATGAACCAGCACCTTACCTTTGAAAAGAATCGCGACAGAGCAGAGTTTTCTGTGTAAATAAAGCGTGTGTGTGTGTCGGTGTCAAATTACGCGCGCGTACACGCACACACAAAGTAAGTGTGTGTGTGTGTGTGGGGGCACAGTGTCAAATTACGCGCGCGCACACAGAAGAGAGAGGGAGATGTTGATTATAAGAGACGAGCACTGAGACGCCGCAGGGGACTCTTATTTTGACACAGGAGACGCAGCAGGGGAGACGGTTACCCATAATTCCCGCAGCGCGCGCGAGAGAGAAATCATTGGCTCAGTTGCGATCGCTTGCCGCTCGGTGTCAAAATAAGAGTCGCATGTTAACCTAATCTATATGTCTTTGGGAGGAAACCCACCAAACACGCGGAGAACTTGTACCTGACTGGGACTCGAACCCGGGCCCTTGAAGTGCAGGGTGACAGTGATAACCACTACATATATATATATGTGTGTGTGTGCTGTATATACAGTAACTAATGCAGTAATGTCACAATTTTTTTTTCAAAAAATAATGAGGCACAATGTTCGGGGACAAGAGTCGATTTTCAAACAGTTGACTCGTTTGCAAGCGACACGTCTTTCCTTTGTGTAAAAGTTTCAGTGTGTATTGGAGCTGGATGAATGTCTATGTGTACAAGTAAAGGCTATGTTCAGTGTGTGTGTGTGTGTGTGTGTGTGTGAGAGAGGGAGATGTCCTAGCTGTCGACACTGTGTTATTTTCTGACAGTATGGCATTATGGCTCTATCCTACTGACTTCCCAAGAGAGCGCACACACACACACACACACACACACACACACACACACACACAGTTGATCCTGAGGGTTTATGAGATCCTTAGGGAGAGGTAAAAAGGTGAAGAGCACATCACACACACTTATAATCCGCTCTAATCTGTCACACACACACACACACACACACACACACACACACACACACACACACTGCTTTTGAGGGTGTGTGCCTTTGGGAACAATGTAGTAACATTGAATATAACACGTAGCAGGTGCTTGTCACTAAAGGCTGACTCAGGATCAGCACTAAGACGGATCTTGAATATATAGTAGACTAGTGTTGGTACACATCATTGGCGGTTAAAAAGATTGTAGAAAGAGTTAAAAGCTAAAAATAATCTGCTGATCTTTTTTTTTTTTTGGGGGGGGGGATTTTTCCCCGATTTTCTCCCTAATTTAGTCGTGTCCAATTCCTCCCCGTCACTAGGGGGCTCCACATTAAGGCTACTACTACCACTCAGCCGGGAGGGCCGAAGACTATCACGTGTTTCCTCAGAACCACGTGACGCCAGCCGACCGCATCTTTTTGACCTGCTTGCTCACTCACGCACCGGTGGGGGGGCGGAGTAACACACTCGGAGGACGGCGCTATCCGCTCCCTCCGCTCGCGTGAGCTCACAGACGCCCCTGATTGGCTGTAGAGCCGTGATTAATGTCGGAGCACTATGTACCTCTCATCCCTCCCCTCTGAGAGAGCTCGGCCAATCAGCTCTCTCTAGACCTCCGGCTGCGAGAGGTTACAGCATCACCCGGGAATCGAACTCGCCATTTTTAATGTAATGAGTCATATTATTATTATTATTATTATTATTATTATTATTATTATTATTATCATTTCAGGTTGAAGTCCACGTACATAGTATCTGACGCCTTGTTTACACTAAGTTGGACTTCTTTGGTGGTCAGACAAACACACTCCCTGTTCGGTAATCGGAGAGAGAATCACAGAAAAAGTCGATCGGATAAAGATGAAGTTTTGTCTTAAAACGACTCCGGCGTGTTAAAATTCACTTCTACCACTTCAGCGCCGGTATTTCAGCCAAAGTGAAAATATGAACTGATCCCAGTCAAAATATTCACTTTATCTTTTCTCATTAATATCTATTGGTGCAGGTGTTTGTTTACATTGAGACAGTAGCGCATTAGTAGATTATTTTAAAGCAGATTATTAAATCCCACACGTAACTGTTCAGAACATCACTTTTACTCCACATTGTGATTTCACTTATTATTGTACTGCAAAAGATTCATTAATTTCGACGGGTTTCTGCTCCTCCAGTGTTTGTAAAGATATGATTGAAAGAGCGAGTTCTGACCAACGTACAGACAAAACCTTTCTCTTTTTTTATACAGATCAGAAAAGATGAAAGAAAAAGCGTGTGTGTGTGTGTGTGTGTGTGTGAGAGAGAGAGAGAGAGGTGGGGGGGGGGTGATTCGTGTGAATAAAGATGACTAATATGAAGTAAGTAAGGGCTAATAGTGGTCATGACACAGAAGCCCCTTAAAGATGGCGTGAGCTTTAAGACGGATGATCTAATGTCATTTAGCTTCCCGGTGATAAGAGCTCTCCAGATGTTTGAGCTGCTCCTTCACTCTGAGAGAGAGAGAGAGAGAGAGAGAGAGAGAGATGAGCCCTTGCCTGGCCATCTCCATACACACCATCCAGACTTGATCTGCCCTCAATTTCCTCCGGTGACCCCTGAGCTCTCAGCGCCGTGCTGCGTTCGTTAACCACGAGAGCGGCAGATTGTTTCCTAATGAAAGGCTGCAGGAGTACAGAGGAACCGTCGCCGGGCGCCAACCATCAGGAGGGGCCTGTAGATCCGCTGGAATGTCGAGACGTGTGTGTGTGTGTGTGTGTGTGTGTGTGTGTGTGTGTGTGTGTGTTGTATTCCCCTCTCACTAATTTCAAGCTCCTCATCGAGCTCTTAGAACTTGGCCCTGCTTTCTTTCCTCACTTCTCACTTTTTTTAACGTTCCCTTCCTTCAAAATTTCTGCGCCTCTTCCTCTCTCTCATCGTCTCCTCTGCTTTCTTTCTTTGCTTCCTTCCTCCAAGTTTGGTTCCTTACATCCTTCCTTCCTCTCTTTTTATTTTTCCTGTCTTTCTTCCTACCACTCTTTCCCTGTTTTTTTAAATCCCTTTTCTGCTGTCTCTATCCTTCCTTCCTTCCTTCCTTCCTTCCTTCCTTCCTTCCCCCTGTCTTTTGTCTTTCATCGTTTCTCACTTTTTCTCCCCTAATTCTCTGATTTCTGGCCTGATATTCACTTTCTTTCATTTTTTCATTCATTCTTTCTTTGCTTCTCTCCAGGTTTGCTTCCTTCTTTCCTTCCTTCCCTCTTTTTGTATCTTTTTCTTTTCCAGTCTTTAATCCTACCACATTTTCTTTCCTCTTTTACTTAACCATTTACTTTCTGTGTTCTGTTGTCTCTATTCTTCCTTTATTTCTTTTTACCTTTTTCTTTTTCTGTCTTTCTTCCTTACCACTTTTTTTCTTTCTTCTAATAATCATATTATTCTCAGTTTTCTGTTGTCTCTATTCTTTCTTTCTTTCTTTCTTTCTTTCTTTCTTTCTTTCTTTCTTTCTTTCTTTCTTTCTTCCATCATCTCTTTTTCTTTTTTCTATCTTCATTCCTCTCACAGTTTTCCTGTTTTTATCTTCCTTCCTTCCTTCCTTCCCTCCTTCCTTTCTTTTCCCTGCTTTTCTTTCTACTCTTTTCGCCCTTTTTTCCCTTAATTCTCTAATTTCTCTCCTGATATTTTCTTTCTTTGCTTTGCTTTTCTCCAAGTTTCCTTCCTTCCTTCTTCTCGTCCTACCATTTTTTTCCTTCTTTTTAACCCCATTAGTCTCAGTTTTTTGCTGTCTCTACTCTATTCTTTTTTTCTTTCGTTTCAGCACATCCCTCTAGTTCTTTACCTCTTTCTCTCCAGCGTCCTTTATCTGCTGGCTCTGAGTGTCCACTGGTTCGGAGGTGTAGAGATGTGGAGTGTGTCGGGGTTGATTGGGGGGTTATTGTGGTCCTGTATCATATTCTCTCTCTCTCTCTCTCTCTCTCTCTCTCTCTGTTCCTTTCTGCAGTGGATTTATGGCTCCTCTGTCCTTCCCTAAACATTCGCCCTCCCCCTGTACGCTGATGCTGTTTGATGTTGGGGCAGAAATAAAGGACAGAATGTGGACTGCAGTAGAGGTGGTTTGGGAAGAGAGACCTGACCTGACACTCACCTGGACTCCGCCCCTGTCTGGACATCACCTCCACACCTCCTGTCCCACAGGAAGCACGCTCAGGCTGTAAACGCTTCGCACACACTCTGAAGACGTTCTCATCAGCTCGTATGCATCAGCCTTTATAGGAAACGTGAGCCGGAGAATGCCGAACATTCCTGCATACAACTGCTTTCGTTCTGGTGTGACATCACCGGCATTCATCTGTCACGTGTGGACGTGTACAGTCACGTTATTGCTCCAACCACTAGGTTTCTGGATGTCTCGGGAATGTAGCATGTCGTCTCCTGATCATGAAATAAGGCCTTGTTTAAGTACCTTGTGGATTTACTGTATGTAGCCTCAATACAACCCCTCGCAGTTAATTCACAGGGGTCAAAGGTCGAATCCAGGGCTGCGTTCCTGTTGATCTTGTGATCAAGTGATCTTGTGGATGATGGACGTGACGTTAGCCGACATTAGCCTAGTGTATATTTTCAACATGGTGTATTTCACCAGCCAAAAAAAATAACAGAAAGATGACACGATGATGACCTGACGTGAGACTGATGCTTTAACACACAGATAAAAGAGTAACCTAGCAACAGGTAGCTTCTGGTCTGGTTCATGAGCGGTATGTTGCGATGGACTTGCGCGTGAAAACGGATGGGTATATAAGCTAATAACGGTATTCATTTGCAGATGTTTGATTCGTGATCCTGATGTGATTACTGCAGATGGTGCACAAATATGTGATACCTCCTGGATTTGGTAGCGTTTGCTAGGATTAGCGTTAGCATTATCGCAATCAATGCTCACTCACTCATCATCTGTACCGCTTTATCCTGTGTGGAGGGTCGCGGGGGGGGCCTGGATCCTGTCCCAGGAGACCTAGGGCACGAGGCGGGGTACACCCTGGACAGGGTGCCAATCCATCTCAGGGCACACACACACACACACACACACACACACACCACAGACGCGAGCCAAGGTCTTACGGGAAAAGGGGTAATTTTATTTAGAAAAAAAAACGGGGAAGGAGAAGATTAAAGGAGGCAGGGTAAACGCCTCACCACGGTTGTAAGCAGCGTCCAATGCGTTAATGTAGACTTCCTGTATCCTCAGTTAGGGACTTTAAACCAGGAACGGACCATAATGTTGGAGCGTTGAGGTGTTTTTAAAACAATCTACGATGCATGGTGGGTCTGAACTCCTTCTTGCCAATACGGTGGACGTTCAATTCAATTTTATTTCTATAGTGATTTTAACATTGTTGTCGCAAAGCAGCTTTACAGAATCAAAAGAGAAATTCTGGTAACGTGTATGAAATGTGTGAGAAAATGTGTAAGAATCATAATGATCAGATGGTCCCTGATGAGCGAGCCGAGGACGACAGTGCTGAGGGAAAAACTCCCTGAGATGGCTGTAGGAAGGAACCTTGAGAGGAACCGGACTCAGCAGGGAACCCATCCTCATCTGGGTGATAACGGACAGCAGGGATTGATCTGCACTCATACTGTGTTTAAGTGAATATGGAGTCCAGGTCGTTATTGGAGGCTCAGGTACAAAAATGTAGGAAAGTTTGTCTTTATCTCTGACGTCTTCAGTTTTAGATGGATTTCCAAAAGTTTTGTGCTGTTTGCAAAACTGTCCATTGACTTTTTATTTTAGTTTTATTCTTCTTGTTATTTCTTTCTCCATCCTTAATATTTATGAGCTCAGCGTAAACATGATTGCTGATTGGACAACTGACTCGAGAGTTCAAGCAAAGAGGTTCAGCGGATAATTGAACTTAAACAGAAGAGCTGATGATAATATAAACCGCTCTCTCACTCTCTCTCACTCTCTATTATTCTCTCACTCTCTCTCACTCACTCTCTCTCACTCTCTCTCTCTCACTCTCTCTCAGACACACACTCTCTCTTACTCTCTCTCACACACTCTCTCTCTCACTCTCTCTCTCTCTCTCTCTCTCTCTCTCTCTATCATTCTCTCACTCTCTCTCACTCTCTCTCTCACTCTCTCTCTCACTCTCTCTCTATCATTCTCTCACTCTCTCTCTCTCTCTCTCTCTATCATTCTCTCACTCTCTCTCACTCTCTCTCAGACACACCCTCTCTCTCACTCTCTCTCACTCTCTCTCTCACTCTCTCTCAGACACACACACTCTCTCTCACTCTCTCTCACACTCTCTCTCTCACTCTCTCTCAGACACACACTCTCTCTCTCACTCTCTCTCTCACTCTCTCTCTCTCACTCACTCTCTCTCACACACTCTCTCTCTCACTCTCTCTCACACACACTCTCTCTCACTCTCTCTGTCTCTCTGCGCATGCCCGGTGCAGCAGGGAAGCGAGTGTGGCATGTAGAGTGCGTGAGAGCGATTGGCGCTTTGCCAATTTTCTTTTTGTTTTTTCTCGCCATTTATTACACCTTTTCGCTAAATCTATCTTTTTTGTGTGAGTGTGTATGTGTGTGTGTGTGTGTGTTTGTGTGTTGCTGGAGCATGGCGGCTCAGAACACACAGCGGTTTTAAAGTTTAACTCGCCGGCACGGTGTCACGTGGTGTGCGCGTGGCGAGTTTAGAGGAGTGTGTGTTAGCGGTTGGTGATGTGGTGGGACACGAGAACATCGTCTCTGCTTCCCGCATGAACATCGCTGTTGTCAAGTAAATAGTGTTGATAAAGCGGCTAAACTTGTACAGAATGGAATCACTGTAAATAACGAGCACATCCGGGTTTCTCCCCTGAGCTCCCCAGCCAAGAAAATAGTTCTGTCCAATGTCCCTCCCTTCATACCTGATAGTGTCATCACAGCAGAACTGTCCAGATATGGAAGACTGGTCTCCCCTATAAAGAAAATCCCCCTGGGCTGTAAATCCCCTCTGATTAAATTCAAAATTGAAGATTTTGACTACAGTATATTCGCCTCCTCAGACACTGATATAAAATGTTTTAAATGTGGTGCAATGGGACATCTGGTCCGTGCTTGTCCCGAAAGACAGAGCGATCCTGGTGCTTCTGAGCGAGCGGGTCACGACGCGACCGTGCCGGGCGAGGCCGCTCCCCCTGCGACTACAGCTCGGCCGTCTGCTGAGGGACCCGGCAATGCTGCTGACCCAGAGCCTATAGAGACCGAACCCCAAGCCCAGCCTGCAGTCCGAGAGTCAACTGGAGTGACATCGACACCAGAAACAACGAGCTCGGCCAAACCGGACCGAGAGGAACCCAACGTGACCCAGCCAGCACCGGAGAAGCCGAACACTGCTGATAAGGTCACAGAGGGTTCGGGTGCAGCGCTGGAGCTACCGGTGCTCTCAGCGATGGGTACAAGGGCGAGGAGCCGTCAAATGGAAGCATCAGCCGCACTGTCACAAGGGGACGAGGCGGACATAGAGATGGAAGAGGAGGCCTCCTTCAAAGCACCAAAAAGGAAAAAAGACCGGAAAGGAGGAGGAAAAAAACTCCCCAAAAAAGACCCCGAACCGGAGTCAGACAGTGATGGGTACATCTCAGACTCTGTGCTGCTCCTCACCGCAGAGGAAGAAAGAATGCCAGTCGTCTACAGCGAGGAATCCATACATGTTTTTTTAGAAAAGACAAAAGGGGGGTCAAAAATCAAAATAGAAGACCACTTCTCAAGCAAGAGGCAGTTCGTCCATGACGTCAAATATTACAAGAAACAAAAACTTTTCGCTGAACTTGAAATCTTCAGACTAAAGAAATGGATTACTAAAATAAACAAGGAACTCGCTGAAGAGGAATTCTAGAAGGATTTTTACTCCCTGCTGGACACTGGTATGGTTTCTTCTATATAAGACTGTCTTTTTATCTACACACTTTTTAATGAGTGAAGTAAATATTGCGAGTTTAAATATTAATGGGGCAAGAACATGTGAAAAAAGAGCCAAACTATACGAACTTTTAAAACAGAAACATGTTGATGTGGCTCTACTTCAAGAGACGCACAGCGACTCCAAGAACGCAGCGGACTGGTCGAAGGAGTGGGATGGGCTCGCGATCCTGAGCCACAATACACCACTGAGTGGTGGAGTCGCACTGCTCGCTGCTCGCAATTTTATACCGAACTCTTATACAGTAGAAGAATTTTTAAATGGGAGGCTTTTAAAAGTGAGAACGTTTTATGAAAATGAAGTTTCTGTTTTTATTTGTGTGTACACTCCCACCAAGGCAGTAGAGAGGATGATGTTTTTAGACAAACTAAACAGCGTAATTAACGACTGTAACTCTGCTGACATTTTAATTCTGGGTGGGGATTTTAACTGCACAACCGACAACCTGGACAGAAACCATAGAGAACCTCACATGGCCTCCCGTAAACGCATGTGGGAGATGATGGAGGCCCAGGACTTAAGTGACATATGGAGAGACTTACACAAGAAACAAAGACAGTACACCTGGGCCCACTCCATAGAGAACACACTCTCACTGGCAAGACTCGATCGATTTTATGGTTTTAAACATCAACTGTCTTATTTTACTAAATGTTTTATCGTCCCAGTAGGCATCTCTGATCATAGTATGGTGCAGTGCGCTGTCAGTAGGAGAAACCTAAAGCCTAAGAGCCTACTGGCATTTTAACACCCTACTTTTAGAAGATGCCAATTTTATTGAGTCTTTTACTTTTTTATGGACCAGTCTTAAATCACAAAAAGCAGATTTTAGCTCTCTACAGCAATGGTGGGATCTAGCTAAAGCACAAATAAAAGTTTTTTGTCAACAGTACACCCTCAATGTCACAAAAGACATTGTTAGATCAATGAGAGCGCTAGAGACCGAAATAGCAGAACTCCAGTGTTTAGAGACCACAGAAAACGGAGGAAACATTGAATCCCTGAAAAACAAAAAAGCCCTAATGAACGACCTACTGGGCACTGCAGCACAGGGGGCGCTGGTCCGCTCACGTTTCAAACACGCAACAGAAATGGATGCTCCTTCTAAGTTCTTTTTTGGTCTGGAACAAAAAAATGGACAGAAAAGAATCATACATGCTGTGCGATCAGAGTCAGGGGATCTCGTATCAGAGCCCACTGAGATTCGCAAGCAGACACACGGCTTCTACTCAAAGCTGTACAGTAGTGAGTGGTCAGAAGCACATGCAATGGAGGAAACCTTCTT